>CM034537.1:33786945-34069975 GCA_020002185.1 Paraescarpia echinospica | reverse complement strand
TGCTGATGCATTCAGCAAGCAGCAAAGTAAGCAAGTGTAATCAATGTTTTAATTATTTTTTGGTCTGATTATTTATTTCATCATTACAGAGCTGCCAAGTTGAGTTGGGAAATAAGCGTGATGTTCGGTTCCTCAAATGGACACTAGGTGGCAGTACAATTAGTTATAAAACAAAAAAAACTAAATTTTATACAAGTCACTAACAATGATAAGAATAACCCTCGCGACGGATTCTATGAAAGATGTATGCTGTCAGCACATGCATGTGACTAAACATATCAAAATATGTATGAAAATAAGCCTGTGGGAAAGGGTGTTGAAGTGCACAGCGCCACAGCCAGTGGCGTTGGGACAGGCTAGCCCTCTGTGGGTGAAAAATGAAAATAGTAGCCTGAAGGTAAACCATAGAACACCCAGGTCAACCTCACCTCCTTGCGGTTCCCCTTGGGAAACCACTACCTTGCGGTTGTGGGCAAATGAGGCTCTGACTATGGGAGGGAAAACTGCCAAATTAAACCTACTGCGGAGGGCCAACAACCCCTCAAGGGCAATAATTGTTACAGAAACTGAATGTGTGACTTCGCAATATTCAATAGGTAAATTAGCACAACTTGCAAAAGAAATGCATCAATATGAAGTCGGTGTCAAAGGCATTAGCGAATGCAGATGGACAGGATATGGGAAAGTCAAGTTGAACACTGGAGAGTGTTACTTTCTCTGGGAGAGACGACAACCTACACAGAGTCACAGACACAGAGTGGCAATAATGATGAGAAAGAATGCAGACCAAACATTACTAGAGTGGAAACCTATCAGTGATAGGATTATATATGCTAGATTATTTTCAAGATATATAAAACTATCAATTATACAAACATATGCACCAACAAATGAAACAAGTGATGAAGAGAAAGACCAATTCTATGAACAGTTGCAATCAGTTGTGGATGGGGGACCTCAATGCCAAAGTTGGAGAAGACATAATGGAAAGCCATGGAATTTGTGAACGAAATGAAAATGGAGAAAGACTAACTGACTTCTGTAGATTAAACAACCTTGTGGTAACAGGTACCATATTTCCACATCAACTCATCCATAAGCAGATGTCCACGGACATCTCCAGGAGGGCAAACCAAAAAAAACAAATTGACCATGTGTTGGTGACCAGGCAGTACAGAACATCAGTTATGGACACCAGAGTGATGAGGGAGCAGACATTGCTAATGACCACCAGTTAGTGCGATTGAAGATCAGGCTGAAGCTAAAGAGGAAGCAGAAGAACAGTGAGAACAGAAAGAAATTCGACACAATCAAGCTTCAACAATCAATCATAAAAACTGAATTCTTGTTGAAGCTACAGAACAGATATGATGTACTACAGGACTACAACGAAGCAGATAATGACATTGTTGAGAGAAAATGACAAGAATTCGAGGTGGCCTACAAATACAGCTGAAGAAGTACTGGGTTACAAAATAGAGGACAAAAACCATAGATCACCAAAGGATCAAGGGAGCTGGTAGAATACAGGAAATGACTAAAGAACAACATAGAACAAGCAAAGTCAGAAAAAAATGAAGTAGAGCTACAAGGATTAGTATCAACAACAAGACAAAGATGTAAAGAAAAACATAAGACAAGATAAAAGAAAGTGGGCAGAAAACCTGGTCGCAGAAGCAGAGAAAGCAGCCGGGAATGGAAGGATGAAAGTAGTCTGCAACATCACAAAACACTTAGTAACGACAAACACAAGACAGCAAATGCAGTAAAAGACAAATCTGGAAATATAATAACTGAAGGACCAGCCAGGCGGGCAAGATGGAAGAAGAACTTTGAAAAAGTCCTTATTAGACCTACCTGGTATGCCCGATGACCCCATGATAGATATTGAATTAGATCCAATCATTGATGAAATCAGCAGAGACTGTATAACAAAAACAGAGATTAGAGCATCGTTGAGGAAGTTGTAAAATGGGAAAGCCGGAGGCAAAGATGACATTACAGCAGAATTGTTGAAAGCAGACATGATGACAACAGATAATTAAAAAAGTTAAAATACCAAAGAAATGTAACCTTACAGAGTGTGGAAATTGGAGAGTAATTACTCTAATAACTGTCCGCAGTAAAGTGTTTGGAAGAGTGATAATAGACAGAATAAGAGATGGAGTTGAAAACAAGTTGAGAGATGAAGAAGCAGGTTTCAGAAGAGAACAAAGCACAGTTGAGCAGATATTAATTTTTCGAAATATAATAGAACAGGTAGTAGAATGGCAAGCAATGCTATATGTAACTTTCATAGACTTTGAAAAGGCATTTGACTCCGTGTACCAAGAGAGCCTTTGAGAAATCATGGCGAACTACGGAATCCCACACAGGATAATCAGAATGGTCCAGATTTTGTACGAGGACAGCGAATGTGCAGTGCTAGATGAAGGTGAACAATCTGAATAGGGGTAGTTCAAGGTAAAAATAGGAGTTAAGCAAGGAGACGTAATGTCCGGATTTCTTTTCTTGATGGTAATCGACTGGATAATGAGGAAAACAACTGAAGAAAGCAACACAGGGATAAGATGGAGATTCATGTCAAAACTGAGGACGTGGATTTCGCAAATGACATTGCGTTTATGTCATCAAGTCACAGACACATGCAAGCAAAAGCAATAAAGATGAATGCATTTGCATCAAAAACCAGCCTAAAAATCAATAAAAAGAAAACTGAAGTACTGAGAATAAACAACAAATGCAACAACAGAATACAGATTGATGACCAACAACTGCATAAAGTAGAGAAGTATATATACCTGGGCACAAACGTCAGCAAGCAAGGAGGAGGGGGCGATATTATCAACACTTGAACAGAATACAAAAAGCAAGGACATCATTCATGAAACTCAAGCAGATATGGAGCTAAAATGTATACACATTTAGAACTATTAAACTCAGATTATACAAATCTCTGGTCAAATCAGTGTTATTGTATGGATGTTAAACATGGAAAATAAACAAAAGCGACAAACTTTACATTTTCCAATTCAACTGTCTCAAAAGAATAAAAAAAATTAGATGGCCAGTAGTAATTTCGAACAAAGACATTGAGAATATAACGGCAGAAGGAAAGATCGGCACAGAAGTACAGAGAAGAAGGTGGAATTGGATCGGGCATGTGCTGAGAAAGAAGGTCTACAACCACATTGGAAAAAGAATGAAAACAACTGGGCTGGGCAACTTGGAGTAAAGCAAGACACATAGCCGTTGACAGGGCGATATGGCGGAGTCACACTGCAGCCTTATGGGCTGGTAAGGTAAGGTTACAGGTTCATGCGTAAGATGGATGCCAAATGCGTGAGACTTGGTAGCTGTCATTATTTATTTTATCATTTATCTGTTTGAAGGCATGGGCTGATGGGTTGCTAAGTAAGTCCTGCGGCTGGAATTTGTGTCACGACCAGAAAAGGTTAAGATCCGCTGCTCTAGATGGTCATTTTCATGGTTAGACCAGAAAGTAAAAGATTATCGGTCTGTGCCTGTGGCTATGCTTTGTTTGGGGGGAGTCTGTCTGAAAAGGTTGTAATCACCTGACTTGCAGGAGGACAGTGACCACACTGCATGGTCTTCTTGGGTCTTGGTTGAGTACTGGCCAACACTCCTTAGGAGTCATACGGTCAGGGTTGGGTGCGCATGCTAGGTTATTAGTCGTGTATTAATGCTTGTCTGGTGACTCACTTCCCTCAAATACCCATCTTTCTCCCCCTTGTAGGGGTCGATGTCTTCTCCTCCAGATAGTTTCGTCAAACTCATCGTTCGCTCATGCAATCGCCAACAAAGTATTTTTTCCTGTCAAAAGGTATAAATTTACGCTATTTATCGCCCACTGTCACACCGTTTGCACCGACACAACGTGTTATTTTCTTACTATTGTTAAGTCATTGTGTGATCATATCAACATCACATTGATCTCCAATATCACAACAATTTAAATGTGAGATAAATGGAAAAGTTCGCACAATGTTTCAAAATGTAATTCGTAGTAAGGTTTTGCAGTTGTAAAATGTTTGTGTCGATCCTATATATGGTTGACACTGTATGTTAGTTTTCAACTGTCAGCTTGGTAATACGGAGGCGGGACTGTGATAGGATTGTCAGTTTTTATACGCTGTACGTTTTAGCCCATAAACAGTACAGGGAAATAATGATACACATTTATTTGTTCGTTCAGCCGTGATCGAAATATTTATATCCACAAACGAACTTCCGGTTTGTGTTATAGTAACTTCGTTTATGACATGAGCGATAAAGGGTGTATCTGTGGACTCATGCCATGGCTAAATCAAAGCATGTTCAAGAGTGAACCTATTGTCCTATGGCTATGCCATGGCTACAGTCAGGATACTCGCTAGACCCATTTTTTTTTTCTTTCATAAAGATAATGTTGATTTAATACTATTGGCCACTGCTATATTTTGATGCAACAGAAGCCAGGGCCTGTCACCCAGTGGCAGTGTCCAAGTGTCGGGGACATAGCCATAGGCTACAACCTCGAGTCTAGCCTAGGATGTTGACACAAGGTGAGAAGCCAGTGTCTGTAACGTCCATGACTAAGACACAAAATGAGAAGCCGACCTTGCATAAGCTTTTCAGAAAAACAGCTGAGGAATTCCCAGAAAATGTTGCCATTGTTTATGATGACAGCCACCCAAAGGAACATATGACGTATGACATGCTTTTCAGTCAGGCCTCAGTGGTGAGTCACATATTACTTAGATGAATGATAACATTGAATCATGCATTCATCAGAACAGATTTTTTCCCACATGCAAATTAAGGGATTCACCAGTCATTATTTGCTTATGTCACAATTCACAATCATAATTATATGACCTCAATCAAACTTTTCCCTCCAAAAAGTTTACATGCGCAGTTACTTTACAAGGGTGAGATGACATCTGCTAAATCATTCTTTCACATATGCTTTGCCATGTGGCTTTGTGTCACAATTACTTTACAAGGGTGAGACAACATCTGCTAAATCATTCTTTCACATATGCTTTGCCATGTGGCTTTGTGTCACAATTACTTTACAAGTTGAAACGACATCTGCTAAATCATACTTTCACAAATGCTTTGCCATGTGGCTTTGTGTCACAATTACTTTACAAGGGTGAGACGACATCTGCTAAATCATTCTTTCACATATGCTTTGCCATGTGGCTTTGTGTCACAATTACTTTACAAGGGTGAGACAACATCTGCTAAATCATTCTTTCACATATGCTTTGCTATGTGGCTTTGTGTCACAATTACTTTACAAGGGTGAGACGACATCTGCTAAATCATTCTTTCACATATGCTTTGCCATGTGGCTGTGTCACAAAGAAAAACATTTGCAACAAGAATTTCAAAAAAAATCGTCTCGATGCACAAACACCCACGCCTCATATCAAAGGGAGTTCTGGGAAATCCAAATATAATTACCTATTCGACCATTCTCATGAGAGGATGAGCAATACTTTGTATTCAAAATAATTACTTCTACGTCCTAAATATTACATATAACATGAGCCATGTATGGATGACTGAAACGAAAATGAACCAAACACTCTTGCTGATGATATTATTGGCTGTGCCTAACTTCGGTGTTTTGGAAGGCAATCTGCCAGAAGGTGCTGAGACTGATGCAGTCTGTTCCGTAAACAGCAGCTCTACATAGATTGTGGTGGATATTTGTGTACGAATAGTCTTGATGCAGTAACTGCAACGTGGCTGAATGCTTCCCAGAGAAGTCAATATGATATTTAATTGAACAGGTCTGTGAGGGAGAAATTGTAAGATACTTTAAGCAGTCCTAAGGACCGCATACTGCACTATATATAAATTTACCTTGTTGATCTTTTTCAGAGTTCTGTTGTCAGAGTCGGCATTCATTCACGTAGATGTGGACATCAGCTGCATTACCTAATCAAGCAGTTGCACATCAGCCTTCTCCTGGGCCAGCCACACTGGGTCTTGGTGGGTAGTACCAAATATGATATGCAGCTGTTAAAGCTGTTACTGTGAGAAAACTTTTCTTGTATTTAAAAGAATTATTGCTCGGAGAGTGAAAGCAAGAAAATGTATCATGATGGCATGGAGTCATCAGCTCGATTAGACTGATGGCGTCTCCTTACAATCATAGTGAAACTCCACAAACGGTCCAAAAAATCAATTCTCTACGATTCCATCTTTCTTCTCCTGCTATAGGCAAGATACCATCCACCGTCTTCTGCCATTTGCTGTGTTACAAGATCTAGCGATACTTTAGTGCCAAGCAATGTTTACAAGATGTGAGAGTGGACATGATTGTCAAGTCAAGATCACATACATAGTTAAAAACTGTCTTTCATTGGCTAATAGGCACAGGCACATTGTCACTAGAAGTTTTTCAAGTGGCATGATTTCATCACTGATAGTTGTGAATGTATCACTAAAACTTTTTCTAAATTATTTGTTTGCAAAATTGGAATTAAATAAGTATTAGAGAAATACAATATGAATAAATGTTTCTGTTAAGAAGGACGCTATGCTTGGCAGCAATAATATGCCATTGTTTTTATCTGATAGTTCTACTTCTACCCTGAAAGTCATTACTACCAGTTTTATAAGATACATAATATATTTGTTTTATTACCAGTAGTACTAAATACATCTTTTCTCAACTACTTCTCATCAGTGTCAGTGTTCAATTCTTTTTAAAGGTTTTTTCACACATCACTGTTGTTTTTTTAAATGCAGAATTTGAAGAAGAAACTTGAGTGTTTCTGCCTAGAAGTTGGTCACGTCAGAGGTCATGTTAAAGGTAAAGCTGAAGGTCGAGTCAGATGTCAAGTTGGAGGTCATGTCAGAGGTCAGGTCAGAGGTCAAGTTGAAGGTCGAGTCAGAGGTCACCTTGGAGATGAAGACTTGCTGTTGTCGTCACTCTGTCTTAAACAAGTTGATCATGTGACATCTGGCGTATGTGATGAGTACGTCAGTGACGACGGGAACTCCCAAACTGGTGAAGGTGCCTCATCAGTGCATTGTACCAAACATGCTCCATTTAAGGTGATTACTTTTGTAGACGACATGTTATTTTCTACACAATGAATTTGTTTCCATAACAAGGTACTTATTTTACTCTAGTATTCGGACAAATAATTAAAATATCAGCTTTCTGAATACTTAACGAACAAAAAGTAGTTAAGTTTGTAGATATTTAGGGTGGGTAAAACGTAGTGTATAAATACATACAGCCATTATGGTAGTTCAATCTGTCTGTGGCGGGTTTCCCACACGAGATCAAAGATTAGTTGAGTGACAGCTAAGACAATGTAGTTATAGGATGCAATTGCAACAGCAAAACTGTAACTGGATGGTTGTAGACAGTCTGAATATCATAATGACAATATATTTGGACATGTCAAACAATTTGATTTTAAGCTGTCTGAAAACAATGAATAGAAATTTTTTAATTTTGACAAATTTTTAAGGTGTCCACAAATATACAGCGTTCGAATGCATACTATCATTATGGTAATGTGTATATCTGTATAATCTGTATATAGCACACTCGATGTGCTTTACCCCCCACGTACTTCTTCCTTCCAGTACTAACTCGATCACTGTTGGAAGAAGAAGAAGTGCAAATACTACTTGTTCATATGTATTCATTTGTATAGCTTTGTGGTCAAATAAAGTAGTTAATACACATTTACATAAACATTTATCCAAGTTATGTTGAAAAAATGCTATTTATATAATTCTATTTTTCAGTCACAGCAAACCTTTCACAACATTGTAACTGGAATTGTTGACTCAAGCTTAAACGTTTACACATGTTATTGTTTACCTGCGTATTATAATAGCCTTGTCGTTTTGATTCCCTCTTAAAATGAGAAGTTCCACATGTGAGGACAGAGGCACCTCTCTATTAAGGTCACCTTTGGACTGGACCAAAGTGACCTGAAAGCGAGGAGACCTTACTAGCAGGACTAATACCTTCTACTTTACTGTATGTAGAAATAATTTGGAACTGTTTTGGGGTGACCTTAATTGCGGGGTGGCTGAATTACTGAGGTGACGTTAAAGCCAGGTACTTCTGTACCTGTGTTTGACTTCTTTGTTAATTTAACTAAATATAAAAATTTACTAGACATGGCAACATGTATCTATGAGATAGTTTAACTAATTATAGTGTTTTTTGTGTGCGTTTAGGTATATTTTCACGTCGTACCTGCTGATATTGTGTTTCAAGCATCACCGCTAACCTTTGACCCCAGTATTGTGGAAATGTCATTGCCATGACAACGGGAGCAACCCTTCTACTTGTGCCTGACAGGGTCAAACTGAATCCTGCTAACATGGTGGATATACTTTGCCAAAATAAAACAACCATTATACAGGTAAATGAACATTGTTTTCTCACCTTGTACAGGTGTCTTACCTTGTGCAGGTAAATGAAGATTGTACAGATAAAAGTACATTTTTATCTCACATTGTACGGGTAAATGAACATTGTTTTCTCACCTTGTATTTCTGGTGGTTCTCTGTAGTTGGACTTTTTTATTTTATCGGTCATGGTTCCCAGCAAGATGCGCATGCCCAGCATCAAATCAGTATTCCAGGAAAAAGCCTAATTACCCATAATTATTTTACACATTTAGACATTTTGTGTGTTGGGGATAAATCCATGTTTCAACAGGTAGTTTCCTGAAGCGATATTTTCAGCAAGCCCTGGCCTGCGAAGATGGTGTACTCAAACTAACAACTTTTCCTTCTTTCATCTTTTGAGCAGAAGAAAACTAATTGTATCAATATTAAATTTTTATGATTAAGATTACAGTAATTAGATTTCATACAGAGCTTTGAGCATTTTATTGGAAATTGCGCTTTATAAAATAAATAGTATTATTTATTGCTAACAACATTTGTGCATGTGTGTCTGCATGCGTGCGTGTGTGCGTGGTGTGTGTGCGTGTGTGTGTCTGCATGCGTGCGTGTGTGTGTGGTGTGTGTGTGTGTGCATGCGTGCGTGTGTGTGCCTGCATGCGTGCGTGTGTGCATGGTGTGTGTGTCTGCATGCATGCGTGTGTGTGTGTGTCTGCATGCATGCGTGCGTGTGTGTGTCTGCATGCGTGCGTGTGTGTGTGTGTCTGCATGCGTGCGTGTGTCTGCATGCGTGCGTGCGTGTGTATCTGCATGCGTGCGTGTGTGCATGGTGCGTGCGTGTGTCTGCATGCGTGCGTGTGTGCATGGTGCGTGCGTGTGTGTGTCTGCATGCGTGCGTGTGTGTGTGTGTCTGCATGTGTGCGTGTGTGTGTCTGCATGCGTGCGTGCGTGTCTGCATGCGTGTGTGTGTGCGTGCGTGGTGTGTGTGTCTGCGTGTGTGCGTGTGTCTGCATGCGTGTGTGTGTGTGTCTGCATGCGTGCGTGCATGCGTGCGTGTGTGCATGGTGTGTGTGTGCATGCTTGCGTGTGTGCATGGTGTGTGTGTGTCTGCATGCATGCGTGTGTGCATGGTGTGTGTGTGTGTGTGTGTGCATACGTATGTGCGTGCGGGCATATGTGGGGATTAATCTGTTATACATGGAAAGAAAAGTAACACATTTATGTTTTCAGCATTCATAGTGCCATCCAAGGATAAAACAAAATTACTTGTGTGGTCATCAAACAAAATTTACATACAATAATAATACATTCACCAACTGCATGTTTGTTTCTATCTTTCAGGTCTGACAGAACGGATGTTCCCCTAGGGGAGGTATTGGAGGGAACTCAACTGGAAATACACCCTCAACCGGGAGAAGAAACAGAACGGGGTGTATTATGAATAGGTACTGAATGGATAATGCATCGCTAATAACAATTTAATAGTAATCACTTTATTTATACCTTAAAATTCATGTCGGTTTGGCAATGTTTACAACAATCGATTAATATGCTAAAGAATAAATATAATAATACAAATAAAGTTAATAAGAATATCTAAGACTTTGTATACTTAACTAAATAAACTATATATCACACATGTGAAATTGTATAATATACACATTGCAACTGGTATTTAAATAACTAAATAAATACATATTTGGAGATACATTCAAATCAGAATTAATATAGAAAGTGGGATAGCCATCAGAAAAAGCGATACTACTACCATGCTGTAAACATGGATTTACACTTTAATTAATGCATGCATTGTTGTAATTTGGAATGTTACTAAATATTATTAAATATTTTATGTTATTTATTAATAATATCATGATGTTGTTGTTGTTGACAGAAGGCAGTGAGAGAGTTTGTTTAATTGGTGGTGAAGAGGAGAAGAAGGGTGTAGTCTTCAAGAACTCTCCTGATGGCATCGTCTACAGAAACGCAGGTGATGCGGTTGCAAGAGACTCGTGTGGTCAGATCACATTCCAGGGACGAACGGATGAGCAGACGAAATGTCACGGCAAAAGACTTAATCTAGTTGAGCTCAAACAGGTGCAGTTCTTTTGCTTCTTCCTCTAATGAGGTTCACGTAACTTGATCCATCTGTCTTCCTTGCTGTTTCTCTATATCTTTCTCAGATTTCTTCAATTGTCTTCCATTTTTATCTTTTTCATACCTGCCCTTTCAATATCATGCTGTGTACTGTCTTTCCATTTCTCCTTTTTCTGCCACCCAGTTTTGTTTACCCTGCTGTCATTGTCAGTATCTCCTCACTTTCTCCATACATGTTCTGTCCATCTCAGTCTGCTCCCAACTACCTTCATTTTCTGTTTCCATAAGCCAGTCTCTACTTTCAATTCCTTTGTTTTATTGTTTCACTTTGCAGGTGCTATATCTCTATCTAATGAACTGGTAAAACAGATGCTGTACAAATATACATATACGCGATATACATGTACATTATATAGTAAAATATAATATATGCACATACGTGCTGATGTATGTCAAATAGGCACATTACACATACACACAGATGACATCTGAGAAGTATCTTCCATGGGAGAACTCACCAAATCCACCGGTTGTTCTGTTTCAGATTGTCGCCCGCTCTGACATTGTCCAGCAAGCTGCCGGTGTCTACGACACTTTTAGCAGAAGACTCGGTCTGGTTGTCAGTGTCGACCCCATGACACGTCCACACCTCCTGGAGGACTGTGCACCCAGCGACAGCCCTCAGGGTGGATAGAGGGATGCCTCAGAGAGACGGTCTGCAGTGAAGGTAGAGACAGAGCAACTGATCAGTGCCCACCTGCCTTCCTACTACTTCCCTGATGTCATTGTGATACGGCAGACATTGCCTATGATGACACATGGTAAGATGTAAATGGGTTTAGTCTAAACTCTGGGGGTGGTCTCGTAAGTTCCTATAATTCAAGAAACGTTATGTTTTTAGCATTGGTTCAAGCCACCGATATGTGGTGTAGAGGACTTGAGATTTTTCTAATCCAAAATGGCTGTTAAACTATGTTTCACTCACTAGGTGGTGTCATTGTGTCAATTAATATGCGACTACACCTAAAGGGCTATGGTCAGTATGCGGTGTGATGTGATGTAGTGGTCAGTATGGTCAGTACGTGGGGTGCTGTGATGTAAAGATCACAGCATCAAAGGCTCAATTCAGACAATCCAGGTTTGAATTCTATTGTGGCAGTTTCAAAGCATGAATAATTTCTTTCATTCAATGTTGCTCCAGTTCATTTGGGTGTATAATCAGTATCTGTATACAGACAATGGTGGACAATATATGAACGAATAGTCTTCATGATTATTTGCAGCATGGCTGAATGCTTCCCTGTGAAATTGATATGATCTTCGAATGAACAGGTTTACCTGGGGGAAAATGTAACATTAATCAATTAAACATTGTTTGACATCATCTCTCAAGAAACTTGTTTTTATTTGTATATTTAAAAGAACAAGTTTCTTGAGAGGTAAATATGTCGAATAATATATATTAATAATAACCAAGAAACCGGTTCATCAATCCATCCAAAGATAACAAATTATATTCACTAAATATTCTATGGCGCTTAATAATAATTATTTATTACCAGAAGGCTATTCCACTTTGGCAGTTTTACTCAACACTGCTTATGTTAAATGTCTAAGGTAAAATTGACAAGAAACAGCTGATGTTGTTAGACGAGTTTAAACTTATTGACCAGCATCAACCACACCAGACTAACAGTAAGGCTGTCACATTTATACCATAAATATTGTTATAACTTCAGTGGAGTCTCACTATTAAGGTTACCACATCTTGCAAGAGTTCATATGTGATCTCTGGAAAGAAAAGAATGTTTTAATATTTCTTAAATTCCCTGTTGATTAAACATACCAAACATTTGGTGATTGTTTACAAGTTTACTCTTATTTTCTATGATTGTTCAAACATATGTAAATTCCCTGTTGATTAAACATACCAAACATTTGGTGATTGTTTGCAAGTTTACTCTTATTTTCTATGATTACTCAAACATATGTAAATTCCCTGTTGATTAAACATACCAAACATTTGGTGATTGTTTACAAGTTTACTCTTATTTTCTATGATTGTTCAAACATATGTAAATTCCCTGTTGATTAAACATACCAAACATTTGGTGATTGTTTACAAGTTTACTCTTATTTTCTATGATTGTTCAAACATATGTAAATTCCCTGTTGATTAAACATACCGAACAGTTGGTGGTTGTTAGCAAGTTTACTCTTATTTTCTATGATTGTTCAAACGTATGTAAACCAGTGCCATCTGATCAGTGGATGGTTTATGTAGCTTAGAACAATTGCAGAAATCATCTGTAGCATTGGAAACAATTGTAATCTCCATTAAACGTCCAGTACTAATACTTCTTGAAATCGTCACCTGCCTTTGTGTATGTAACCATCTGAAGGATGGGTGTTTGAGCTCATCTGAATGTTACATCTGTGTCTTGCCTGTTTCCTAGGACTGTCTACATCTGTCTGACAACAACCCCGCTGACATGACTGCCAACTTCCTGGAGTCAGGGGGGGGGTAGTTCCCTCTCTGCCCTGGCGTTTGTCTCCAGAGTTGAATCTGTCTTCCCTGGTGTGACGCTGCCGGTGTCACTTGATGTGACACTGCACGAGACTCTGGCGGACATCTTGGTTTGTCTGGAGAGGACTCTCACAATGCGGTGTTGCATAGACACATCTGTGGAGGACACAGATGACAGAATGGGTGGTTATGATGGCGATTATGAGGATACCTGTCATTCACTGATGGAGATACATATCTGGACACTATTCGGATCTGGAGGAGTCATCAGTAGACACAGGGCAGTTGAGAAACTCTGCTGTTCAACATGTGGATCATTCACACCCAGTACAGACCAGTGGTGTGAACTCCCAGCTGGGAAGGTGCACAACTCAGAAAGTATTCAGCAGACTGCAGGACAAAATATCTTTATTGGACAAACACCAGCAACCTGGCAGCAACACATATGAAAATAGCATCAGGAAACGTAAATTATCTTACACAAATTATCTAAGCGAAGAAGAACTATACAACAGCAACAAACATACGGACCAATGTCAGAAACAGGGATGTATAGATGTTGACTGCACACACTTTGTTGAGAACCAAGAAGATGTGATGAGAAACATAAACGTGTTTGTGTGTTCAGTTGAATGAGGAAACAGAACAAACACTGATCTCTCATCACGTGCCAACTACATGCCAACAGTTCTAGCAGGTGGATACATCTCAGTAAACACACCCAGTGTAACAGAGGAACATATTTCAGTACACACCTCCAGTGTACCAGGAAAACACATTTTAGTAAATACTACAAATGTACCAAAGGAAAACAGTTCAGTAAACACCCTCAGTGTATCAGGGAAACACATTTTAGTAGACACCTCCAGTGTACAAGAGGAGATGGTTGAAGGCACAAACGAAATGGCCACTAACAAAGGCATTGTGGGAAGACATCCCAGTGATCACCATCAGCACTCCAAGCTGATGATGTTTCTTACTTGAGTCGTCTAGTTGTCATGGAAACATGGCAGCACGACACGAGCAAATGTGTGGATGCGTCTCCACTTGTGGCTATACGTAGGTGAGTGGGGGAACGTGTTCTTTTTACCATTGATGGTTAACATGTAAGATAGTTGTATTTATTAATAAAGATGTTATATGATGAGCATTTGAATTAATTTCATTGAAATGCACGAAACAGAATGAATAATTTAATACGTTAAAATTTTAGTTGCCCTTGAACTCCACAATGATACCCTTGAACCTAGTGCAGATGTCCTTGAACCCATCCATCCCATTTGAAAAAAGGCAGGGCTGTTATGCAACTGTTCCGCAGTCAACAAGTGAATCATACAGATAGCACACCCTAAGGATGTGGACGGTTGTCTCAGAATTTCACAAATGTTACTGGGTAAGTCACTCTTGTGAATTACTTCATGTTGTATATCCGAGTTCATAAAATAATGTCAATATTTGTGTGTGCGCGTGCTCACGTGCTCGCATGGATGCTTGTGTACATGAGTCTGCGTGTGTTTTCTCGTATCGGTACGTATCTCTGCGTACCTGTGTGTGTGCGTGCATGTGTGGGCCTGCGTGTGCCTGTGCGGGTGCTGGCGCATATATGCGCATACCTGTAATATATTTAAGTTGTATTTAAATTCAAAGATATACCCAAATTCAAAGATATACCCATGGTAGCAACTGAAATTATTAGGATTTCTTATATCAAGTGTGAATTTCACACATGAATAAAATAATCAAGCTTACCTAGGTACTTAATTTCTTCAGCCAAATGTTTGGCTTCTACACATGAAAAACTTTCTTAAAATGCATTTGTGAATACATAGCAGGCATGGGCTAATTTCAACTGAACATTAATTTAATTACAGGTAATTAACTTTTCTGGAAGAGGTTAATTTAATTTAACAATTCTTGATTAACTTTTATTGACTGTTTTATTGGGGTTTATATGTGCATATGCTAGTACCTCATCAGAATCCAACCAAGACTTTTAAAATGTTAAGAATGAACAGAGCACTCTGGACGTGAAATGGTGGACACTGTAACTTACGTTATCCACTACATTGTCCACAACCACAATTTTTTTCAACCAACAATAAACAGGCAGGATGCGTTTTTTGTGTCTCTTCTTTCTTCATGGGCCTAAGATACAGCACAAATATTATCAACATGAACTATCCGCAAAGAAGCTGGTTATGGAGTAAATATAGCGTAAGTTACAGGACACCAATTTGGCCCAGTATTGTGCGACTCCACAATTTATATATATATATATATTGTACATTGTTTTCTTCAGGTTATTGCGGTATATGCGTACCACCACAGACAACACACAAGGAAAGTGGTTTGTATCAGCTGTTGTGTGGGTGGAGATGAGGAAGTCTGCCTCTTATAAAGTAGATGTGTCCATGAACAATGATGCGGTGGTGTAAGAAGCACAATGTGAATGTGGTGCTGGGCAGGGCCCTACAGCTCACTGCAAGCATATTGCAGCAGTTCTGTTCGGCCGGACACTAGTGTCAGATAGGAACTATCTTGACAGAAGTGACATGTACACAGGTAAGACGTTTAAAAAAAACATTCAATGTACTATGTACAAATATTGGGGCAATTGTCAATGCAAAAAAAATGGCATTTAGTTTATCCCAATTTTGTACAAATAAGCTGGGTAGTTTCAAGAATGTGACACGCTCTTTCAACATATCAGCAGGAATAAATAAATGAAAGGGTTAAAATGCATATAAAATTCACAAACATGTAGCTGAATGTACACTTTGACTTGACCTGCAGGTCATCCAGACGTTCCATCATGATAAACCTTTTAAAGGAACTCCTATCAAGTCCAGCAGATTACATGCAATTCGTGGGAAGGACAATGCGGACCTTATATATGATCCTCGATCAGAGCAACTGCAGAACAACGACTACTCCAGACAGGTTCACTCTATTTGAGGAAACAAATCTTATATTCCTTTTACAGACCAATTGAAAATAGTTACTTGTCAAAACATGGGCATTAGTGCAGTCTATGGCTTTATGTATAAAGCAAATAATATAATGTTGCTTATATCTCTACATATACATATTTCAGGAATGTCAACCAATGCCAGTGATGCAGCTGTTCCCTCCTGCCAATCCACATGCCCTTGCCAACGATCACAACTACTTGAAGTTAACTCCACAAGATCAGTACTTGAAATATGAAATGGTTAGTTATTTCCATGCTTTTCAACATACATACATCTGTATTTACATAATGTGCTCCATTGAAACAATGCACATGGTTACAATAGAGCGCAGTGGCTCAGTGAGTAGAACATTGGACTCTCAATCAAGAGAACCCAGGTTCGAATTCAGCGCTGCTGTGTTGAACCTTGGGCAAGTTCGTTCACTCTATGTTGCTCCAGTTCACTCAGCCGTATGAATGAGTACCTGGCTGTAGACAGTGGTGGATGTTTGTGTACGAATAGTCGTTGTGCATTAATTGCCGCATGGCTGAATGCTTCCCAGAGAAGTTGAGATGGTGCTCGATCGAACAAGTCTGCCAGGGAGTAAAATGTAAAGCGCTTTGAGCAGTCATAAGGACTGGATACTGCGTTATTATATAATAGATTACTTTTTATAAACATTGCATCGTCACAGCACAGAGTCCAACTTACAAACCATTGTGCAATGCAGCTCTGAGCATTTAATTTGAAACTAAAATAAAACAAAGTTAAAACTTGAAACAAAAAGGGGTTTGTTGTATTACAATTAATATCAGACTAACTGGTGACAATACAACTATATAGCTTAAAGCTGCAATATCAGTTCGATTTTTATGCTCCTCGCTTTTCTGACTAATTTCCTGAAAAAGCAAAGCTATCAAGTATCCACTATAGTCGAAACTAGCAACACTTACCTGAACTTGGACATGGAAGTGGAAAGTTTTGTTACAGTTACAGTGTCCACCAATTCACGTCCAGAGTGCACTGATCATTCTTAACATTTTAAAAGTCTTGGTTGGATTCTGATGACGTACTAGCATACATCAGTCAAGCAAATTTTGATTTCTGAAGGGTTTCACATTCTCATATTTTAGATCACCAACTTCACTTGGCATTGCGCCACATAACAGTGAGTAAAGATATCTTATCTTCTTTAATTTTAGGTGTAGATGTATCTTGGTTACCATCTAAGACTTTTTTTGCACTTGCTTTTGCTGTCCAGTCCTCTTTTTTGGCCTAGTATTGTTCTTCACCTATATATTTTTACCCAGACACATATATAATGTAACATCAATAATAATTCACAAGTAAGGAGCTGTCAGATTTATTTTAAACTGGTTAATGGTCAGGAATATTCTAAGTTTATGAGGCAGGGTATTTCAGAATACTAGTCCTGAATAATTTATTGTTACGTTTCGAATGTTTGTTCTTACATTTAACACATATAAATTTGCCAAACCTCTTACAAATAAGCCTGCTGGTATCTATTAACAAAGAAAACTATTATTTCATCAAGGCAGTATCATATTTGACAGGGACGTACAAACTACAAAGCTCATATGGTTATTCATTTTTACGTTTAATCCTACAGTCCTTTTAGTGTAATGTTAAGATAACTTACCTTTCTTTGTTTAGAGACTTGCTCTTTTCCTCCAGCTTCTTTCCGTACTGGGATAAGTATTCCTCTAGACTCCCCAGTGTAAATTTGGGTAGTTGGTGCATACCACCATGTACGTCCCTATACATGTTATTCTGCGGCAGTTTCATGCCGAGTTCCTCTTCATTAACCTGTAAAATGAAAAACAATGACATTATCCCAAGTTATGTTCAATATGTGACTAAGATAAAGTATAATGGGTTTGGAGTAAGACTGCTCATGATATAGAAGAAAGCATTGTGATCAGGCTGGGCTGGTACCCCCGCATCCCTCTCGATAGTGTATGTTACTCCAAGGTTTTGTGCTGGTTTTTATGAAATATAGAAACACACACCCCCATCTTTAGGTAAGGTAAGGATGCATTTTATTTATCCCAACAGCAGAAACAAATTATACAGAGAGTGCGGCTAGTGTAGTGGTTAGCAGTGCTTAGCACATCCGCCTGGCATGCCAGTGCTCTGAACTGGAAACTTGGACTGAGCAGGCATATTTGGTGTAAAAATCTGGCTCTCAAAATTGGGGACTGTGTATCCCTCGTGACTCGGTGATCACATTAATGTCGGTCCCGTCTCATTTCTCAAAAGTAAAAGAACCATTGAGGACGACAAGCACCCTGGTAGTGACCACCCTCAGTGCCAGCATATAAAGAATAAGACATCATAAGACCATTACATTGTAACCACAATAATACAGACCAGTCAGTTAATAGAACATTGTCAAGTGCTGGAAACAACTTGAACTACAAAATATAAAAACAAATACTAAGATACAAATTTTACAATAACAATTTACATAATGTCAACAAAATACAAAACAAATCACTGTGTGATGGGAGACTCCACACTATTATTATCTTTAAAGTTTAATAATATTCACTTAAAAACAGCCTCCCCCATTCATGACATAGACGCTCACGCTTCATAGACGGCTGCACTTACCGTTTTATATACATATTAAATGGATGTATATGTTGCTTTCACTGAATTGTACGAATAAATATTATTATTGACAGTTTAACAAACATCATGAATTATCGCTCTCACACAGTACCAACCTACCTGACAATCAATTCGCGTTTTCTGCCAGACTGCTTGGCACTTCGTTTCTTCCGTTCATCTTTAAGTTCTTTTAAACTCCAACTTTGATAAAACAGCTCATAACGTGGGTGAAAAAATGCTCGATATAAGTATTCTGTACACTACGTTGTGACGTTGGTGACTGACAGCGCAAGGCCTGACTTGCAAGGGATACTTCAGTATTTGCAAGTTGGTGTAGTTCGCTAGGGGGCAGCACATCTGTCAAAGGTCAACGAGTCCATAATTGACATGATAATTTGTTGCAAACCGTATTCGGGTAGATTTCTGTGTGTCAACTTATTTGACCAAACATATTTAACCAAACGGCATTCTAGTGAATTATTTGACAAGAATCTTGCACAATGACTGATCATAAATGGATAATCGAAAGTCAGAATTCGGCAATGTAGCATTGTGGAATTATGGCCCTAATATCGTTCCAGCAGCATTTGGGGGACTTCCGGTGGTGAATTGATTTGAATTTGGTGCAGCAAACTTGCGAAAATATAAGGATATTTGATCAAGATAAGTGATATTATTGAGCGTATAGGATACATAACGTAATTATAGATATATATTAAGCAATATTTTTTGTTAAAAGTTAGCTAGAGGGAGTAATCTAGGGTAGATTAAAAGTAGGCGATTTGCGAGCGATAATTGGGGACGTTAATGTAATCGGAACGTTGTTTACAAAGTAGGTCACTGGCGAAGTTAGCGTACCGTGAACGACAATAGAATAGCGTTATTTGAGATAATCGGTGTAGTTAGATGAGTAATTAAAACCTGAAATAGCAATCTTTTAAAGTGTATAATAGTACACAGGAAACAGTCTTTGTAAAGACTACCTTGTATCTAAGCCTAACTTGAATACATTGTCATCGACATCGTAACTAGGTAAGGCACGGTGTGTCACTGTGTGTTAACAAATATAACTAACTATAACCTAAACAATCTGGTGTAAATTGTACACAGAAAAGTCTTTTCAAAGACTACATAAAACTACTTTGAACATAAATAAATTCTGATATGGCACCTTGCAAGCGGCAACTCAGGGCAAAACGACACCTAGTTTGCAACGACTGCCAGAGCTGGGTGGATTTTGCGTTGTCTGGCTGTCCAAAATCATGGGCAGAGACCAAAGATGACGGATTCACATTTCGGTGTATGGGGTGTTTGAGGGTGGAATGTCTGATGAAGGAGGTGTGTAAGTTGACGGATATAGTGAAGGAGATGGAGGCGAGACTCAACATAGAAATAGATGGAGCAGAGAGGGATGACGCGGAGAGAGTTGAGAATTCTACAACACAGAAGGAGCAGAGTTGTGACACGGAGACTGAAGAAAGGAGACTGAGAGGAAGGAAGGTGACCGGTGTGAAGGAACAAGACATTGAGAAAACAGAGGGACGGAGGAAAAGTGTTCGGCAGAGGAAAAGAAAACGGGCCAGTGGGGATAGATCAGCAGGTAGTCAGACTGTAGAGAACGAGGAGAGACACGACAGCGATACAGGTGGTGAAGAGGTAGATACCACAGAGGCAGTTGGTAAGACTGTGAGACAGAAGACTGATGGAAGAAGACAGAGTGTTCAGCAAAAAACAGAAAACATGACAGGCGTGAAGGTGACAGGGGAGAAAGTGACCGTAGTGAAGGAGGTAGCCGGGGAAAAGGGACGGGAGAGGAGAGAAGAAAATGTGATGGGAGGAAAGAAGAAGGGACGAAAGGAAGTGAGAGTAAATGTGCTAGAAGAGAAGATGACAGGAGGAAAGGGGATAAGAGAAAACGCGACAGGAAAGAAGGGAATGGAAGAGAATGTGACAGGAGAGAAGATGGCAAGAGGAAAAGACAACAACCAGACATATGCAAACCGGAGGAGCTACTCCGAGGCAGTGATTGAGGGGGCAAAGAGAAAAGAGAGAGTGTTTATGGGCGATTCAATTTTGAGAAAAACAGACAAGACTATATGCGAGGGGAAGGACGTTGTTGTATGTCTACCGGGGGCTAGGATAGAGCATGTGACCGAAAGGGTAGAGAAGGTATTGGGGCATGGCAAGGGAGGGTCTATACTAGTACACGTTGGGACAAACAATGCAGACAAGGAGGGAACAACTGGTATAGTTCAGAAGTACAGACATCTAGTGAGGAAGCTAAAGAAGACAAGAGTGGAACAGGTTATTCTCTCAGGAATGTTGCCAGTAATGGGAGGAAGGGGGGCAAGATACAGAAACTGTAAGAGGATGGCGATCAACGCACTAGTTGAGCAGATGTGTGAGGAAGAGGGCGTGGGATTCATAGATTTATGGGGGTACTTTGTTGGGAGAGAAGATATGTACATGAGAGATGGCCTCCATCTAAGTGGAAAGGGGGCAGCAGTATTCTCAGAGAATCTGCTGCGATCTGTTGACAGTGGGACAGGTTGCATCTATTTAAACTAAATTCGCAGGGGGGACTCGCAGAGAAGCCTGAAACTGGAGGCATAGATAAAGGCAGCAAAAATAATTCAGCAAAGAACAGTCTGGAAAACTGTTCTGGCTGGGTATAAATGTGCTGTTTAAATGCAAGGAGTATAGTAAACAAAAAGAAATGAACTAAACATTATGGTAGAAGATATTGACCCTCACATAATAGGTATAACCGAATCATGGGCAACCACCGATATATCAGATGCCGAATTGGGACTGACAGGATATGTAATGTTTAGGAAAGATAGAATAGGAAGGGGAGGTGGAGTTATTTTATATATTAAAGAATCTATCCAGGCTTATGAAATAAAATTAGACAGAGAAGCAGATTGCGAAGAAGCTGTTTGGTGTAACATAGTTACAGGAAACTCAACGTTAACGGTTGGATTAGTTTATCGAAGTCCAAACATAAGCATAGAAGAGAATGAAAAAATACAAAATGCTATAAGGGAAGTGAGCAAACGGGACTGTGTTATTATGGGGGATTTTAACCATGGGCATATAAAATGGAAATCTCTACAGAGTATGGGTAGTGAGGACCACAAGTTTTTAGTTTTAGTACAAGATAGTTTCCTTTCTCAACATGTGCTAGAACCAACCAGGGGAGAGAATGTGTTAGACTTAGTTTTGTCCTCACAGAATGAATTAGTTGACAATGTTAAATTATGTGAGCCTCTGGGAAGTAGTGATCACAACCAGATACATTTTACCATCAAAGTAAAATCAGAAAGAAATAATAAAAAGCAGTTGAGGAGAAATTTCCACAAAGGAAGATATAAGGAAATGAGGAAATATTTAGCAAAGATAGACTGGAATAATACACTGAAGAATAAGACAGCAACAGAATGCTGGAATATCTTAAAGAATGAAATAGAGTGCATCGTAGATAAATTTGTTCCTTCAAAAAACAAGGGAAACGGTCCCAAAAAAAACACTTATCGAAGAAGCCATTAGAAAAATTAAGTATAAACAAATGATGTGGAAGTCGTATAGATGTACTGGAAATGATGAAGACTACAACAGTTATAAAGAAGCACTTAACCAAGCTACAGCTGAAATTAGAAATTCAAAGAGAAGCTATGAACAACAATTAGCTAGTAATATAAAACATGACAGCAAGAGCTTTTATGCGTATGTTCGAAGCAAACAGAAAGTTCGTGGATGCGCTGGTCGGTCCTCTGGGAAAGATAGCTGTTATGTAATATCAGAAGGATTCCTTTAATGCATTGAAGACCTAAATGAGTATTTTAGTTCAGTGTTTACCAGAGACGACACTAGTTCACTGCCAGTACCAGAGGCTAAGTTCAAGGGGGCAGAATCAGACTATTTAAGACAGTTAATTGTAACCCCAGAAATGGTAGCTAAGAAAATTAGGGCTATGAAGGATAATAAATCACCTGGAGTTGATGGTATTCCACCCAAACTACTATTGGAAATTGTAGAACAAATTAGCATACCGCTTGCAACAGTTTTCAACTTGTCATTAGAAGAGGGAGTGGTTCCTTTAGAATGGAAAGAAGCAAACATTATACCGTTATTTTAAAAAAGGTTCGAGAAACAAGTCAGAGAACTATATAGTCCAGTGAGTTTAACATCAGTGATTTGTAAATTATTAGAAAGACTAACAAAGATCAATACATGGTGGATTTTCTTGTTAAACATAACTTGATAAACCCATCTCTAACATGGTTTCTAAAAGCGAGGTCATGCTTAACAAATATGTTAAGTGTTTTTGAAGATATCATCATGGGTAGATGATGGATCACCAGTAGATATCATCTTACTTAGATTTCCAAAAGCTTTCGACAAAGTGCCACATCAGAGATTACTGCTTAAACTAAAAGCCCATGGCATAGGAAATGGTATAATTAACTGGATAGAAAAATGGCTGATTGACAGAAGACAACGGGTAGTTGTTGATGGGGAGGCTTCAAACTGGAAATCAGTCTTGAGTGGGGTTCCACAGGGATCAGTACTGGGACCTATATTATTCTTAATATATATAAACGATTTGGACGATGATATAGCTAGCAAGGTGTTGAAATTTGCAGATGATACAAAAGTGTTTAGAAGGATTGAAAGTGATGGTGATAGACAGCATTTACAAGATGATCTTGACAGGTTGATCAAATGGTCTGAAAAGTGGCAAATGTTGTTCAATTTTGGGAAATGTAAATGCCTTCACACAGGACATGGGAACGAATATGTAGAATATACAATGGGGGAACTGTACTAAGTACTACTGTAAAAGAAAAAGACTTAGGGCTGACAATTAGTGCTGACATGAAGGTTTCAGAGCAGTGTGGAATTGCAGCTTCAAAAGGAAATCAAATCCTTGGATTGATTAGGCGAAATATAGCATATAAAGAAAAGAACTAATAATACCACTGTACAAAACAATAGTTAGGCCTCATTTAGAATATTGTATACAAGCGTGGAGGCCATACCGCAAGAAGGACATAGATATGCTAGAAAGAGTACAGAGGAGAGCGACTAAAATGATACCAAAACTGAGGGATCTTAGTTATGAAAAACGCCTAAAAGAATGTGGTTTAACAACACTAGAGACCAGGAGATTGAGAGGAGATCAGATAGAAGTGTTTAAAATATTGAATGGTTATGAAAATATTGATAGAAATATGTTTTTTTCAGTTAAGAAAGATAGAAAGACTAGAGGACATAAAGTTACATTAGTAAAGGAGCAGTGTAGATTAGACGTGAGAAAGTTCTCATTTTCACAAAGGACTGTAAATGAATGGAACAGATTATCTGATGATTGTGTGGGTGCTAGTAGTGTGAATATGTTTAAAAATAAAATCGACACATACCTCAGAAGGGCTGAATATATGTAGATAAAAGGGTTGGACTCTCGATAAGCCAAAGGGCTTCCTTGTCCACCTGCCATCTAGAGTTAATTCCCTGGATGGCAATCTTGTTAAATCTTGTTAAATCATATTACGCGAACTTCTTTGGCTGCCTGTTGCGCGCAGAGTGGATTACAAGATACTGGTACTCACGTACAAAGCCATGCACAATGACGCACCCGTGTACCTGTGTGAACTCGTGCACCCATATCAACCGGCAAGAGCACTGCGCTCTGCGAGCAGTAACATGCTGGAAGTGAAGCGCACTCGTATCAAGGTTGGAGACGGCTCGTTCGCTGTAGCTGTTGCGTCCCTATGGCACACTTTACCAAATGTTGTTAAAACCTGTGACACTCGTTAGTTTCAAATGTCGTCTGAGGACACATTTCTTTTGTATTTCATATTAGTGTCACTAGATGAACACTACCCTCTACTAAATCCAATTGTAATTAGTTATCGTATTCGTATAATGATTATTCATTATTCCTCACGTAAACTATTTTATATCAAATTTTTACTAAATTATTAATCATACATATATATTTATTTATTAGTATTATTTTTATATAGTTATTGTGCTAGATTGATTATTATTAATATTATTTTATTTTGATGAATAACTGCTATTCATTTACTTCTTTATTTAGAAATTCTACATTATTCAATATCGATGTATTTCTTTATTTTATTGTTTACCACTAATATTTATTTTAAATTAATATACATATACATATGTATTGCAATTCTACAATTTTTTTATGTATTTTAATATGTTGTGAAGCGCCACGAACAATACTGGATGTGGCGCTATACCAAATAAAATATATTATTATTATTAAATAATGTCAATAAAAATGGCCAAAGTCAAGTATTTTGCCCTGCCATTGTTTGTAATTATTAATTGAGGGTGATACGATACAAAAACGATACACTGCATTTAGTAGCAGAGTCTACTAACACTACAATAAAAAATCATATACGTGTATTTTAACTATTTCCTCTGAGACGAGACGCAGTTGTCATTCTACTAAAATAGGACTATGACGGATTATTTATGTTGACGACAGCGTTTCCAACGTTGGGTGTTCGTTTGACATCGACGTCGCTGCTGCGGTCACGGTGATATTTCTTAAGAGACACTGGTCAGGATCTGGAACGGTCGTTTGTCAATCACTGCCGTTATTTTATACGAAGACGTGGTCGTTATTATACTACAGGATAACACATTCCAGCACCGAGATATGCCAAGAACTGGTTAATAACATTCGGTTGTTTCAACTTATCATACGCATTTCCTTCATTGTACATTCTGCATTGTATCCTGGTGACGCCTATCCACCAGTCACCTACCCGGCGTCAGTATATAGGACGCTCGCAGTTTTCGGTCAATAAGCGACACGCTTACGTCACAGCGCTTAGACTCACCGACAAACAAATTCCCACTAACTCTTCTTCTTCATCTTTCAATACACGCCTAGTCTCAACATGTTGAGGATACAGGCGGTGCGTGGCATGGCAGGCGAACAGTAAATATGTTTTTGTTTTTAGAGTGCAATATATAAGAACACAAATTATCGTGTAATATAAACAGAAATACGTGCAGAAGAACTTGTTAACGTCTAAAACATGGGGTAGTGCAAAGTCTGGATGTTGCCTTTAAACGCATCCAGGCTGTTCTGATTAACACTATATTGAGGGAGGGAATTCCAAAGTCGAATGGTACTTGGTAAAAAAGAATACAAGTGGTAGTTGCATCTGGAGTGAGGGATAAGGTAAGATAAGGAATGCTGTTTTCTAGTGACTATATTTACAGGAATAAGGTATTGGTTTGCTGGTATATCCACTAGGCCATTTGCTCTCTTGTACATCATACATACAGGCTGCGAAATAAGGCCGGTCCGATCGTCCCGGACGAGTAGTTTCAGTGATCGGACTAGTCCATGTTTAGTTGAGCAGTCCCATCGGACTAGCTGTTATTATGTAAATTAATTTACGCTATGTATACGCTAGTTGGGTGTTGTGATGGAATAAAACAAAATCAGACAGTAAGGTAGCATTTTATTACAGGCAGCAAAATATTCCGTACGACCGTCAGATCGGAAACTTGCTGAACGCAGTGAATGTAAATGGCGGCTGTTTACATCCGGTTAGAGTAGGATAGGTAGTGCCACCTAGCGACCATGAGTGATGGACAAACATACATGCGCGGGTTACTGACATCGTTACGTGCTATCCCGTCGTGATGGTAGTTGCATTATTCCTGCATTGGGTGATTATTTTAGCAAGTTACCAAACGCCAGCAATGTTACTGATTGTTTAGTCAGCTTCGGGAAAGAAAACGCTAATGAAAAGTATAGGGCAAATGATGCAACTTAGTCCAACAATGTCGGTCCTTTGTCGCCGTCACTGGCGTCAGGCTTCAAATTCTGCTGGAATCGCCTTGTCCACGACTCCCGTTTGCTGCCCCTGATTAAACTAGTCATTTCTTCTGATAACTTTGCAATTGGATCTACGAAATCACATGTATTTGTTTCTATTAATGACACATTTAGTTGAACATTTAATTGAAATGGGAAACGGCTTGTTTTCTTTATGAAATAAAGCTACTTTTACTATGTGCTATAACTGTCACACATATATGATACCACAGTATGATTGATTTTTAAGGACTAGTAAAACAATATGAGGACTAGTTGTTTCTGAGTCAGCTAGTCCGACGGACTACCTGTCAATTAAATCCACCGTGCACCCTGGTTACATAGTTTTGCATCGGTTCTTCTGTCTGATAGGGATCTCCATCCTAATGTCTGGAGCATGTATGTTACACTGGAGGTATTGTGCTGGCGATATAAGACATATCGGGATGCACGGCGTTGAATCATTTCTAGTTTGTTTATTTGTGTAAGGGTATAGGGATCCCAGACAGTACAGCTGTTCTCCACGATGGGTCTGACAAAGGTGAAGTAGGCCTGAGTTTTTATTTGAATTGACGGAACTTTGAGATTTCTGCGGAGGAAGCCTAGTGATCTATTTGCTTTTAGACAAATGTTATTTATGTGGGCATTCAACCGGAGATCTGAGGTTATGGTTATACCAAGATATTTTACCTGTGAAACAGTTTCTCGTGTTTGACCATGGAGCATGTATTGGTTGTTAATGACAGTTTTGTTTCTTGTTGCAGGTATGACATGGCACTTTTGAAGATTGAATTCCAGGTTATGGCCCATTTTCCAAGTTTGTGAAGATCTTCCTGGAGCAAAGCTGTATTTGTCTTAGGCTTAAGGGCTATATACATTATGGTGTCATCAGCAAAAAGTCTAACTGTAGATGTAATATTGTCTGGGATGTCATTTATATAAAAGAAGAATAGACAAGGGCCAAGTACAGAGCATTGTGGTACTCCTGGTGTTACGGGTACCTCAGAGGAGGCCTCGCCCTCTATTATGACTCTGAGTTCTGTCTATTAAAAATGATCGAATCCAGGAATTTGTTTTGCCTTGGATGCCATAGTGATGGAGTTTGTAAATCAGTTTTTTATGGCTGACCTTATCAAATGCTTTAGTGAAATCCATCACTATAACATCCGTTTGCGTGCCAGACTGCATATGGGTAACGAAGTCATGTATAAACTGAATAAGCTGTGTCTCGCAAGATACTTGGGAGCGAAAGCCATGTTGAAGATAATAAAGAATGTTGTGTGAATGTGCATGTTTCATTATACTACTAACCAAGATATGTTCCATTAGTTTTAATGCTATGCATGTCAGGGAAATGGGCCTATAATTTGAAGCTATGTATTTTTGACCATTCTTGAAAATTTGCTTTTGCTTTTAGCCAATCTGTGGGGACTTCTCCTGTAGTATATGACTTCTGAAAGATTAAAGTTAGCGATGGCGCAATTTCAACAGCTAATTCTTTTAGAATTCTTGGGTTGATGTTGTCTGGTCCTTGTGCTTTAAAAGGTTTACGATTTTGTAGGAGTTTTAGTACACCAGCTTCTGTAATTTCTATTTCTGGTAGTGTTGGATTGGGTAGTTTGGTTACTTGGGGAAATGGGTCATCTGTAAAGACTGATTGAAACTGCTGATTTAGTATTTCCTCTTTGGCTTTAGGGTCTGAATGTAGGATTCCGTTTTGTTTAAGAGGCGATACCCCTTGTATTTTGGAGTGTGCTTGTGACATTTGTACATTCTGTCCCATTTTTGCATAAGTTTCTTTAGTGTTGGTGTAATCCAGGGGTATCCGTCCCAACATGTAGCCATTCTGGATGGTATATACAACCCAGTACCTTTGACAATGCTATCCCGAAACATACACCACAACTTGTTTGCACTGTTTTGTTCATAGCAATTTTGAAGATTTTTGCTTACATCTTTCATATGTTTTCTAAATTTGTCCCAGTCTGCCTTATTGAAAAGGGGAATATTTCTAGGTTTCTGTTTGTGTTTCGTTGGGTTTATGTCTAGCTCTGTATAACAACAGTCATGATCTGAGATTCCTGGTAATATCTCTGTTCGGTTGACGTTGGTAGGGTTATTTGTGATCATTAGTCTAGAGCGTTTTCTCCTCTTGTTGGCTTGTCTATAATTTGGATAAGACCAAGGTCATCTAGAATGTTTCGAAATTTATCACGAAGTAGTACGTTTTGGCAGTTTGGTTTTAACATTCCATTCTGCCATTCCCATCCAGGAAAATTAAAATCTCCTGCAACGAATAAGTGTTGCTTTTGTTTTCTCTGCCTAGAAATATTTCATATTGTTCTACGCTGTGTTCATCATTTACGTCAGGTCTGTAGTAGGCACATATATGAAGTAATTTACAACCAGCTATGCTAATCTTAGCCCAAATGATTTCGTAGTCTGTCTCTAATTCAAATTCCTCTTCACTAAGCAGCTCAGAATGTATTGCAATGAATACCCCTCCTCCTCTCTGTTCTTCTGTTCTGTCCTTTCTATATACATTGAATTTATCTGGGAAATATTCAGCATCTAATATGCTATTGCTAAGCCAGGATTCAGTGCCAATAATTGTGTCTGGTTTGGAGCTATCAATGAGTGAAAGAAATTCTGCCTTCTTGCTTTTGAGTGATTGACAGTTCAGGTTGATGATTCTCAATGTTTTTTTAGTATTAAGAGTATCACGGTAATTGTGCTCTTTCCTTTGATTCGAAGGAGATGATGTATGTAGTGGAGGTCCTAACCCTGCTGGTGTTGTAGGAAGTTGAATGGAGTCATCATTTGATTGAGAGATGTGTTGATATATATTTTCAGAAAGTTCAATGTCGTCGTAATTGAAAAGGGTACTACTTAAATTAGGCATTCCACATTTTAGGCAATTCCATGATGTGTTTGTGTTTTGCACCGTTTCATATATTGTGTCTCTGAGGTTTTCACATTGCGTGTGGAACCAAGTATTGCAGGAGTCGCAACAAATTGCTTTCTGTTTCCATGTTACTGTTTTTGGCAAACACCACTTGGGTGCTCTGGGGCCGGGATTTAATTCAATGTCTTTTGCCAGTACAAGACGATATAGCATAAAGTATGATGGGAATTTTTTTGGGTTTGCTCTGGACATCCTTGGTTTATGCAGCAAGTTGATGGACAATGCCTTGATGAGAGAAATCGATCCTGATGTGTTTACAGAAATTTCAGGTTAAGTTCCATAACAGTCATTCGTACTATTTTTAATCTCTACAAATACAACCATGAGAAAAAACAACACTCAGGTAAAACATCCTGTAAAAATAAAACCTAGTATTTCTGTTAGTCAGGAAGTGCTACAGTATGAATGGTACTGCTATGTGCTAAAGGACACAAGCAAAATAGTAGATAGTGTAGAAGAAAGACTTGAAATGGAAATGGGCACACAAAGAGCAACACCATTTTCGAGGCCATGTTAGGCAGACCCAAGCCAGGACATTTTTTTAATGTAAACTTATACTAAGACAGGATTCTGACTATTTCCTATGTATATGTACCAGTGTCAGTGTATTTTAACTGATTTGCATGTCGATTAACGGATCATAGGTGCCTTGGTTATCGGTTGTTTACTGGGCGATAATACAGTGTCTTGATAAATAATGTTCGTTTTAGAAAGAAAGGGGTGTTTTTTTAGTATTTGTGTTGGTCACAGAACGCCAACTAATAGCACTTATCGATCACCTTACCGTAATATCAATCAAATTAAAAACAAGTAAAATAATAAGATTAATAGAGGATGATTTAACATTTTCCTGTTCGCGCCAGCAGCCTTGATCTTATCTCTCAACTTCCAATTGTGACGATTAAATGTGAAAGCCGTAGTGTATCTTTCACGACCGTTGTCGCTATTCATTCTGCTCTAATCTTAGGCTTGCAGCGACTGAATTGACCTCTCACCGCTGCTCGGTTGATATACAAAATTGTTGATAAGCGGTTTTGCAAAAAAAAAGCTGCTATCTCATCTCGATCCGAGAGCAACTCTACCTTGCAGCCGGGACATGGTTAATTGAAGATATGGGTCACTCGGGGGCGGCCACTGGCGGTGATTGCATCTACTCTACTGCGGCCTTCTTTGCCGGCGAGCGGTTCAGAAACGGGAACGTCGGTAGTTAGAGCGGTATTCATTATGCCATTGGTCAGGACGCTATCGGTAACCCAGGGTGGACGCTCACTGGACTGGGCCACGTAACGAAAGCACATTCAAAAGGTCTGGGGGTACGCCACTCTAGCATAGGCATAGCGCATCCAAACTCCAGAGGCCCCCAAACCCTTCCTAGATCCTCCTATGGCACTATTCGCAAAAGAAGCAATGCCACCGGATCAAAATACCTCACACAATAGACACGGGTCAGGATCTGGAACGGTCGTTTGTCAATCACTGCCGTTGTTTTGTACGAAGACGGGGTGGTTACTATACAATAGGATGACATATTCCAGCAACGAGATTTACCAAGAACTGGTTAATAACATTCGGCTCTTTCAACTTATCATACGCATTTCCTTCCTTCCCCGTGTAGGGGCTACGTTTGCGCACCCTTTGGGTCCTTCCTCTCCAGTACTCGTGCTTGGTGAATAAAGCTGCTTCGCTTCAGCCTGCCTTTTGTGGGAGTATACATCCTAGGGTGATTTTCCAGTCGCTTGAACTTGTCTATAAGCGAATTATTTCTTGGTCGTTACCCAGAATCATCCTCGCAAGCCACGGGAGGTAATTGTATTGGCAACAATTTTACAAAATAAGTTGTTGGGGAGAACGGCGTTGGTTGTCACACGGGTTGGTTGTCATATTGCCTCTACAGCGTTCCACAAAGATGGCGAGAGCATGCAGGATTGTCACTGTAATTTTTAGTTCCGCGATTTAATACTGACGCGGTGGCGAAGTGTTCTCGTTTTTAGAATTAATCGTAGCAACAACAAAACTTGGAGCATTTAATTACAAAGAGGAAACTATAAGACAAATGTATGACAACCATACATGTTTCTATTTCTTTCTGTGTGGTGCAATTTGCGAAGACAAACAACAAAAGCAGCAGTACCCCACAACCTCCACACATACGCGCGGGCACACACACACGCGCGAGCGCATGCGGTTCCACGCACGCACGCGTGTACACAAACGCACACATACCCACATACAACACAACACACACATTTGCGCACACGCATGCACACACACATACACCGGCTTTTGTTTCGCTGCGCCAAGTGTGTCGCTCACAAGCACGCGCGCACGCGCGCGCGCATGCACACATACAAACATTATAAAAAAAACTTATCAATGGTAAATAATTGTAATAAACATTGCCCCGAGCCGAGGTCGAGCAGGTCATAACGACCATTGGGCTTTATTCTTAAGAAATCGTCAATAATGCATCCATGCAACCATCATGGAGACCACTGAGAAGAAAGTGGCACTCTACTTAAATATGCCTCGCGATTACCGCTGGTTGGACAGTGAACACAATTATTTCATCCACGAAAGGGCATAAAAATAAGCATGTATATTGTGTATGTATAATGGATGTTAGCTGTGACTGGCTACCGGGCCGAATTCAACACGGGTAAAACGGAAATAATGTCAATAAAATTAGTCAAAGTCAAGTATTTTGCCGTGCCATTGTTTTTAATTATTAATTGAGGGTGATACGATACAAAAACTATACACTGCAATTAATAGCAGAGTCTACTAACAGTACAATAAAACATCAACATATACATGTATATTAACTATTTCCTCTGAGACGAGACGCAGTTGTCATTCTACTAAAATAGGACTGTGACGGATTATTTATGTTGACGACAGCGTTTCCGACGTTGGGTGTTCGTTTGACATCGACGTCGCTGCTGCGGTCACGGTGATATTTCTTAAGAGACACGGGTCATGATCTGGAACGGTTGTTTGTCAATCACTGCCGTTATTTTATACGAAAACGGGGTCGTTATTGTACAACAGGATGACATATTCCAGCACCGAGATATGCCAAGAACTGGTTAATAACATTCGGCTGTTTCAACTTATCATACGCATTTGCTTCATTGTACATTCTGCATTGTATCCTAGCGACGCCTATCCGCCAGTCACCTACCCGGTGTCAGTATATAGGACGCTCGCAGTGTTCGGTCAATAAGCGGCACGGTTACGTCACAACGCTTAGATTCACGAACAAACAAATTCCCACTAACTTCCAACTGTCACAATTAAATGTGAAAGCCGTAAGGTATCTTTCACGACCGTTGTCGCTATTCTTTCTGCTCTAATCTTAGGCTTGCAGCTACTGAATTACCTCTCACCGCTGCTCGGTTGATATACAAAATACGTTTTTTTGTTAATAAAAAGTTGCTATTTCATCTCGATCCGAGAACAACTCTACCTTGCAGCCGGGACATTGTTAGTTGAAGATATGGGTCACTCGGCGTAACGACGCCAGAGCCTTACGGGGGCGGCCCGGCACCTCCACGCACTCGCCATCGATCGGTGATTGGATCTACTCTACTGCGACCTTCTTGCCGGCGAGCGGTTCAGAAACTGGAACGTCTGTAGTTAGAGAGGTATTCATTATGCCGTTGGCCAGGACGTTATAGACGACTCAGAGTGGACGCTCACTGGACTGGGCCACGTAACGAAAGCACATTCAAAAGGTCTGGGGGTACGCCACTCTAGCATAGGCATAGCGCATCCAAACTCCAGAGGCCCCCAAACTCTTCCTAGATCCTCCTATGGCACTATTCGCAAAAGAAGCAATGCCACCGGATCAAAATACCTCGCACAATAGAAGTTGCTTTCCTGAAATAATCCAATCTCGAAGGATTCCTTAATTGGCACGTTCTGCGTGTAGACACGGCCACAATCACATTAGCAAACAACAATTAACATGCATTGCCTCACTCATTTCCAATGTTTCCATTATTTATGTATGTATATATATAAACGATTCTAAAGGCTTATTGTTGAGTAACGTTTTATTAAGAGACGTCCCTATTTTGAATATGTGTACAATGCGAAACCAAACAATGTCTGAATTTTTTGCGTAATTACGGCGCCATTTTCACTTAAAATCACTTCCTGTTAAGGTAACGCACTTGATATAGGTATGATCCCTATTATATCACATGTTTGATTAGCGATTATAGTGTTTTGGTATTGCCCATGTTCTATACCCCATCCTCAACTGTGCCAACCTGCCCCGTGTGGGGCTACGTTGGCGCACTTTCGGGCTACGCTGGCACTTTTCATTGATAGCGCCCCGGTCTCACCCGTGGACATTATTGACTCAGTGAATGTTGGTTAGGCTGTGCTTCAACAGCGTTTTCCAATCTGTACATAATTCAAAGTAGAACCAACAAAAGGGGACATACGAAGTACTGTTTAGTGACAACGTTCCAAATGATTACCTGCGCCTTCGAGAACAAAGCGCGGGCCGGAAGCAGCGATGCGTTGCAGCTGCCAGATCTGTCGCCGCGGCGAGCAATAGCGAGTTTTGTTTACTAATCTATGAAGCGTCTTCTTCTTCGTCGGCGTTCGCTCAGACTGCAACTCTGGTTTCTCGAATGTAGGTCGCTGTGCGTTAAAGCTTTTCCAAAGGGCCACAGAGCTCGTCTTTCATTGATGTCTATGTGAGCCAGCTTTTCTTTCTGTCATTTTTGTGTATTTGGCAATCTTTAAGGATGTCTTTCAGAAACATTCGCTCAGATTGCAACTGTGGTTTCTCGAATGTAGGTCGCTGTACGTTGACAGTTTTCAGTGTCCAGTCTGCAGTGTCCAGTCTTCAGGCACACCATTATTACTTGGTCTTCTCTGTAGAGTTGATAATAGTTGTCGTTGCTGTTGTAGGTTGGGTGTTATGTCAACCATGTATTTCTCTCCTTGTGATACACGATTGTTTTTGCCTCTATATGTGACCTCCCTCTCCTCTTGATCCAGTTTCCCCTTCCTTTACCAGACTGTCCACTTCCTCGTTTCCTGGAATGTTGCAGTGCGGCGGGATCCACCGGAACACTGTCTGTCCGATAACCTTCAGTGGTGCAGACGTGGCACTGGCAAGGAGGTTGAGTTCTTTGTTTTGGGACTAGGATAATGCCTGTAAAACCGACAGTGCATTAGTGATGGTGACTTTGTTGTGTGTGGCCTCTCTATTTTTTTCTACCAACATTGTTGCTGCTGTCTTCATGGCACAGCTTTGTAATTTGTGGAGTATCTTCCTGTATTGATAGCCTGTTGGATTTTTCGTCCATCCCTCAGTTTCAAGAGAATCCCCCCACCTCCATTGCGGGTTTCCTCTGCTACTAATCCATCTGTGTAGGCATGGGTCCAGTTGTCATGGGGTAGTTTTGCTCAATGTACTCCATGGTGAGTGCCTTCGTTTCTGTACCTGTCTGGATTTCCTTCTTCTGGATGTCTGGGATGCTGTCGTTAATGACTGGAAACTCGGCCCTATTCCAGGCATGGAGTGTACAGTACGTTGGAATTGGCTTGTTCTTGTGGTCCATGAGCTCCGGGTCCTCCCTCGCCAGTATACGTGCTTGGTGAATGAAGCTGCTTTGCTTCAGCCTGCCTGTTTTTGAGTAGACGTGTTGTGCATAGGATGGTTTTCCAGTCGCTTGAACTTTTCTGGAACCGAATTCATTCATGGTCGGTACCTAGAATCATCATCGCAAGTCACGGGTGGTAATTGTATTTGCAAGAATTTCGCAAAGTACGTTATTTGTGAGAACGGCGTTGGTTGTCACATGAGTTGGTTGTCACATTGCCTCTATTGCGTTCCCCAAAGATGGTGAAAGCATGCGGGATTGTCACGACTTAATACTGACGCGTTGGCGACGTGTTCTCGTTTTTAGTATTAATCGTAGCAACAACAAAACTTGGAGCATTTAATTACAAAGAGGAAAGTATCAGAAAAATGTATGACAACCATACAATTTTCTATTTCTCTCTGTGTGGTTCAATTTGTGAAGACAAACAACAACAGCAGCAGTACCCCACAACCTCCACAAATACGCGCACGCGCACGCGCACACACAAACACACACGCGATTGCACGCACACATGCACACACACGCACAAATACCCACATACAACACAGCACACACGCTTGCACACACACCCGCTTTTGTTTCGCTGCGCCAAGTGTGTCGCTCGCAAGCACACACACACGCGCACACACACACATACACGCACGCATGCACGGACGCAAGCATTCGCCTTTTATACGCAAGTAGTATAATGACTGAATTTGCATACTTTTTAAGGTCAAGACCAGCGCCCATCTGCTAAATTTTAGATGTAAACATCGAAGAAAGGTCAAAGGAGGGTTCATATACTAGTAAACATTTCGTTCGCCATTTTTCTGCCACTTCGATTTAGAAGTTGATCTAAATAAAACATAATCAGTGTATGTGAAACATGCTCTCTGTGAACTACCATGGCACAACCAAAACAGCTACGAGTAATAGAAGACAGCGGTGTAGTTAGCACAATCAAGTTACAGGTATTTTAAATTTTGCGTAAATGTGTTTCGATATTTTCTGCTGGGTCGAGTCTGACCAGCAAACAAAGGCGACTCAACAACGTAAGTTTTATCTAATCTATATATTTCATGTAAATTTTCAAATTTATAAAGATGTTATTTTTGACGGTTTTAGCGGAACTAATTTACCACAATCATCTTTTACGAAAACAATATCGCACTGTTCACACATGACAAGCCTGCATGGTCAGACAAGTCCATGCAGGGGTTGCTCCCACTTCGGCCGTAAAGCGATCTAAATGTACGCTCTAGCATATCACCTATGCTAACTAACTTCATGAAATATTGAAACTTATATTTAAAATGTCATATTTTAATGTGTAAGCCTAGGCTAGAATACATCGGTACCCAAAATAACCAGAATGTCAATAACATAACAATGACATTTTGTTTAAAAAAATCTGGGTCCTGGAAGTTGGGTGGATGTTTTTTAAACCATCATTGACTCGTTGCACTAAATCATTATTTAGAAACATTGTTGTTGTTTCCATGCATAACTGTTAATTAACTTATTAAAATGTTGCTTGTCTGAATATATATGGTATTGCCATGTTATCTGTTTTTGTGTATCTTTGTATGCCAACAATAGTGTACAGTCCAAACATACACCAATATGTGCTAGCCTCCACTCTTGTTATTTCTCCTGCTGATATGGAAAACATTTATAATATGAAATTATACAATTAATACAGTCAATCACATAGGCTGAATGATCATGTAATGGCCACAGCGAACCAGGTATTCAATCGCAACGGCCTATTTTGCATACCAGCCAAAATAGCTCTTTCTATGTCCAGGTTATTTTCCTCTACAAATAATACAAACTAATAACAAACACAATTTACCAACCAATAGATTAAAAACAATGGGCATTGTGAGTCAGAATTACCCGATTTCTACTAAATTACTGCTACACAATGACTGATTTCGAGTTGTTTGTGTATAGTATTGATTGAATATATATATATATTATTGTCTTATAAAGGAATATTATGTTAGCTTTGTATAATTACATTGTTATTGTAATTAACTAGAAATGACATAATTACAATTGAACCCAACTCTGGATATACAGCGTATGTATATCATATGGCAGCTGTCATATGCATAATGTATTAACAAAATGTGTATTATTATGTTTCCGTAAATTGCTTGCGTAGTACTTTAACATAATACATTTGATTTCAGGTAAAACAACCTGGATCGACCTACCGGAGAGTGTAAACAGAATAATTTACAGTGTCCTGTGACAAATTTGTGTATGATTTCATGTTGATGAAACATTAAAACATTGTTGTCCTGAGCCTGCAGGATTATGCGAGTATTGGCATGGATTGTGAGGCAGTGAATATTAGCATGGATTGTGAGGCAGTGAACTGTGAATACTACTTAGTTGACTGACTATGCGGGTCTATGCCTGAAATGTATTGAGAATAATCATCATATGCTTTGCACACAGAGGGAGCAATGTAGAAACTGTCAGCATTCCTGCATTTGACACAAGAGATGTCGGGTTCATTTACAAAATACTGTGAACATTCTATAAAGATTACCTGGTACTTTATGTGGAAATGTTGGATAATATTTTATGAAACAATGACATTTTAGTCTTGCAGTACTGTACCTGCAGTGCGCTGTTAACCAGTTATGACACAGTAAACTATATTTAAATTATGTTTTATTGCGCATGCAGGATTACAAGTATCTCAGAATGTGTAATCATTTGTTTTGTGCACAGTCTCCAGTAACATTGTTTGTTCTTCATAAAAACGTTTAGCGCTCAAGAGACACCAACTTACATAAATAACATAGATTTATCCAGTAATTCTTTCACCGTGCATATTCACTATGGGAGATTATTTGTATATCATTTAAATATACTATTATTTGGTAGGGGTTTAAACATGTTAAATACACATACTTGCATTATGCCTCAAGCCCAGGCTCTGCAGAAATATATAAATTTATTTTTAATCATGGAAGTTAACGTACGATTATGTTGAGTTTGCCTTCTAATTAGTTAATATTGACTAATTAACTGAGTTATTTTAATGAGAAATGACAGGATGATGCATATTCAAATACACACAAAATGATGTATGTTTTATATATATATATATGCATATATATATATATATATATATGTATATATATATATATTATATATATATATCATTGTAATATTACCTTTGGAGTTAATTATTGTATATTATTACATATTATAATAAATATTAATAACGTAAATAGGTCTTAGACATTAGTTCATTTAGCTATCATCTTTAATTTAATTAAGTCAGTTGCCTCTGTTCTATCATGACATTTTATTGAAGTGCCTAGTTACAATTTGCCAGAAAACGCAGCATCATTGGGCGACGGAAATTACCCAAAGCTTTCACATAAACGAAAATGCATCGTTATTGGTAAAACGGCTTGCTAACACGCACACACAAATAATATGTTTGTACACACAAAATTATTTTGTAAACAACGAAGCCACGAAACTCGTTGACACGGAACTCGCCTATCAATTTGCTTTCTGTTTCTTTTACCTGAGAGCTCAAAATCGTAAGTAGTCGCAGTCGAGGTCAAGATCGCAGATATACGCTGTGTTGAGATATGTCACACGTGTAAACGCACACGTAAAATTTGTCGGATCAGTCGGGCACACCAAGTTGGCCAACTAGTCCGCCAACTAGTTGTTCGTGTAAACATGCCTTCAGGCTACCTATTCGCGGTATTATAAAACTGATCAATGGTGATTAATTGTGATGTAATAAACATTGCCCCCGAGCTAAGGTCGAGCAGGTCATAACGACCATTGAGCTTTATTCTTAATAAATCGTCAACAATGCATCCATGCAACCACACTATAGTGACAACTGAACAAAATTGGCACTACTTAAATATGCCCGGCGATTACCGTTGGTTCGACAGTGAATACAATTCCATCCACAAAATTGGCATAACGATAAACACGTATATTGTGTATGTACAATATATGTTAGCTATGACTGGCTACCGGGTCGATTTCAACACGGATAAAACGGAAATAATGTCAATAAAAATGGTCAAAGTCAAGTCTTTTGCCCGGTCTTTGTTTACATTAAAGGTGCTCAATCAGTTCGTTTGCCCATCGCTAATCCTGTTCTTTTATGTCCAGATGTGTAATGTGTGAATAGTTTAATTAGTGCTCACAGTCGGTTTAATAAAAAAAATGCGTCCTTGTTTTTTTAATCCTCAAAAAAAGATTTGTTGTTACACCGGGTATAACTGGCGAAAGCCAATTGCGCTGTCGACCTACTGCGCCAATTCGGTCATGTGCTTTACGCGAGATCGGCACCCCACGCATTCGAAAACAATAACAACACACACGTGTTTTGGCGTATCAAGATGAAGATTCAAAAAAGGTTGTACGAAGGTACGTAGTACACTATTGCAGTTAGCAACAAGAACGCGTAGCCGTGTATTAATTCAACGAGAATTGCAACTTGCGAAAGTCTACACTCGACTCGAGGCTGACTCTCAGACTCAGACAGTCACCATTGGCATGGCATGTGATATCAGCCAGAGATTCAGTCAGAGTGACAACGTCAATGCGCATAATATTTGATATGTATTGTATTTGGTTACGCAGGATCTTGTTACTAAGATATGTTATTCCGACAATACATATAGAGAGTAGATGACTTGAGGGTGCGAAATTACAAGAAACATTGGTTTGGCAGCAGGCCCCTGTTGATCGTGCAAGTAACTTATTCAGGGAGCATCGGCGTAATTTCGTGCAACAGAACGTCAAACACGGGAGTATTATATTGGTGATCGTAATTATAAAAACATTGTTTTGTGACTCATATTTTGATACTATTACTGCAGAATATTGTTGATTTGCATTGTATTTTATGCAAAATAATTAAGATTTTTATATGACAACCATGATGATGATTTCTTCAATATATAAATGTAAACGTGTAAATACATAAAATATCAATACAGCTAGAGTACACCATATATATATATAAGGAATACACAAGAAAATGCATGCATTTGTTTTCATTGTGGTCCTTGATGCCTGGCTATAGTGTATGTAATGCATTATTGGTATCCTGTGATACCTTTCAACTGACATATGCCAGCTATTCTTATGTATTCACCAATATGTGTATACATTCTCACCACAGCAATATATAAATACATAATACGTCACTTGAATTATGATATTGCTAGAGGCCACACTGCAACCCATGAATGAGACTGAGAGGAGGCAGAGGAGGGGCTAGAGGCGGTCACGTGGGTCAGGCAGACACAGGGAGGATACGTAGTCTGCGGGAGGCCAACATTTGATCAATCCAGGTAATTTCAAATTTATAACAATCAACCACGTATAAGTTATCAACAAATTGTAATGTGCACATTTAAATATACATTTATTTTCATACACATTTTAATAATAACATCTTGGACATAAAAAACTAGGTTGACTTCTGCACTTGTATAGTACACTCAGTGTACCAACAAATACATGTTAATACACCTTTAAAAAGTATTTAGCATATGGCGATGACTCTGAAATAAATTTATAAAATAAATTATTCATTCTTGAAGAAGGTAGACATACATATTATGAACCTTTGATTACTTGACGAGGAAAATACACTGTTAGCATCACAATAACACCTAATTTTGTCATTTCCAACATTCACCTTGACCATTAAACCTCAGGCTTAAAATGTCAAACATGAATATGTGTAGTAGTTACACATGACAGACACTGACATTAATTTGTATATTAAAAATAAAACAAAAAATATAAATGCACTTTATTGATGCTTTACTGATTAACAGAATTCAAATCTGTCTATAATATTGACTACGATCAAGCGTCACTGTAATGTAATTGAACAATTTTAAATTAATGTAATGACATTGAACACCTAATAACAAAATATTTTTAAAAATTTCACCATTTTGAAAAATAGCATATTCCACTAAGGTCTGCATGCTGTATCAACCCACCCCTTTCTCCACCCGGAACAACCCCGGTAAACACCGACAGTTCCTAAGATATAAACAGGTATATATGCAGCTGTAGTAGAACATTTCTTGCAGCCTCTTTTCTCGTGAAATGCTGCATATCATACATGAAACATTATTTTATATTTACTGATTATGACAATGAACAACACCATAATTATTTACTCCCAACACTACTATGATGCCTGTTTTTGTTTACTGAATATATGCTTTTCTTTACAGGAGATTGAACTAGTGTGCTTAGTACTACTAGCTCTCCAAGTTAATATGGCATACTGGGCAGTTGTATGTCCAGGATCTCGGGCAAGATTCTACTGCTATGCAATATGCTGCATATTAACAGTTTGTCATGTGAATGTCCACAGAGTGATCCCAAGTGTGTTGTGTGTTGCATCCATGACAGATTCCGCTTTGCCGATGGGGTGTACACTTGCTTCCAGATCAGTCAGTTAGCTTGATGACTGGAAACCATTGTAGAATGCAGATTGCTCGACATAAGAATGTGGTGACACCTGACTAGCTCTGCAGTTGATGATGGAACGGTGGGTGCCAGGGTCTGGCAGATATGGCATGAGTCTTCGGACAACAACTTTCAACGCTATGAGAGAGGTTCAATATCGAGCATTCTTCGGTGAACTACATCAGTTTAGATATCGATGACATCATTGTATGTTTTCGCTGACTTTGATGGTACTGCATACCAGCTTCCTGACGTTTTGCTGTACATCTGCATCTACCTATACCGGAGAAAAAGTGACAATTAGCATGGGTCTGACATGTATGATATTTTTATACGTGACAACACATTTATCAAAAGTCAATAATACAAGGTATTTGTACTCAATTCAACTATAACTTTTAGCAGTGTCCATAAAAAATACATTAATTATCCAGCATTGTTACAGTGGTAGGGTTTCATTGTGTTTGTGTTGCTGATAGTCAGTGGCAGCCAGCTGACTTCTTGCAAAATACACCAGGTACTCGTTATGTACAACACAAGTTTGTGATGAAGTCGTGGTATTGAAAGCCTTTTCACATTTGTCAACAACAATCTGTTGATACACTGACAGCAGCATTTTACTTGTTTAAATTATCTATGTATCATGAGGACTGGTATGGTGTAGTATCCAGTCCTCAGGATTGCTCAAAGCGCTTTACACTGGCAGACCTGCTAAATCGAAAACACCATCTTGACTAATTTGGGACGCATTCAGCCACACTGAAATTAATATGCGAAGACTACCACTGTCTGTAGCAGGTACTCTTCATACACCTGAGTAAACTGGAGCAATTTAGCATGTAGTGATTGTATATGTAATAATGGCGATGACCCTGTCTAGTCTCGTCACTATTTTTTGCGAGTTGTAAACACACCAAGCATTGCACAAACTACACAATTTTCGAATTTGTTATCATATTGATGTTTTTTTAACAAAGAATCGTAATATAGTTATTTTTATTTGATATTACATATTGCATTTGTTCAACTAAACATCTTTCTAAGTAATGTTTTCTCATTGGTTTACATTTTATGGGTATTAAATATTAAAAATTGTTGTTAAATACACATAATAGTTTAGTCACTGGTTTTGTGAGTTGTAAACATATAAGGCATGTATAAACTACAACTAGCATTTGATATCACATGTACTAATGTTGTTTTTTTGCAACAAAGAATCGTGATAAAAGTAACTGTTTGTTTTTTATATGTACCTGAAATTTTTTCAACCTCTTCCTAATTTTTGTTTTTATTGTTGCTTTGCATTTTATGTGCATGTGATGTGTATGTGATATTAAAAAGTATTACATTATACATATCACGTGCAGTGATTGTATCTGTAGTTGTATTGTGCTTTTAATAATTTTGTAGTCAATCTCTTCAAATAGTTTCAATAACATGTTTTTACTTTACATTGTCTTTACTTTAATTCACATGCATTTCTAACAACAATATGCAACTTAACGAGGACACCCATTACTGCAAAATCCTCATGCAGACAAACAAAACTATCACATACAGGGGTGGATCCAGAAATCGAGCCTGGGGAGCACAAAAACTTCCACTGGCGACCGAACCAAATGGTGTACTCTAAATTTTGTTGCTACTGAGCTGTCATAACTATAACTTCAGCCGCTCTGTTGTCTCGGCTGGAGTGGTGATATCGGAAGAAGGGGGGGGGGGGTGCTATTGAAAAAATTTCGCCACCGCATAGGCATGATTATTACAAAAGTACTATCACTGAGGCTTGGCATCCAGCCTCAGGAAGTGATTGGACACCTGAGCTGCCTTTGCTACGACCACTGATGCTCAATAGAGCCACCACAGATATTGTCATATGTGATGGCTGCAGTGGTGTCGAGGTAGTTCGCGCCTTTGTGTTGAAGCTGTCAAATGAAGTCATGAATTGGAATATGGAATGAGTCAGATTATTTGTGAAAATGAACATGGTTTGACAGCACTACTATCCGTCAATATATATATATATACATAATATTATGTGTGTGTGGTACGTAACTTGTAAACTTTTTAATTTCATTAACAGGTAAAAAATATGTTGCACGGTCTTTTGCCCAATGGTCATTTGTCAAGCAATCAAGTGTGAAAAGGTCATTTGCCTAGTTGTGAAACAATTACAGTGGTATGAGAGTGGCAAAGTTATTGTTGTATATATATTGTAAAAGTGTAGTACATAACAAACAAATAGACAATTTACAAGTGTCAACTTATTAACTAAGTACAGGTAGAACACAGATGGGCTGAAAAGAAAGTTACATGAAATAAAGTCACAACGTAATTTTATTGGAAAAATATAAAATAAATAAAAGGTTTTGCAATTGTTCACTGATAGTTCACCAAAACATAGTTTGAGGAATTCAAAAGTAAACCATGCAAAATACCCAATGCCTTAGTTGTGATCTCAGTGTGTCAACACTACTAATTAATGAGGAGGACATTTGGCTGGCAATGGGTGAACCCATGGCAGTGTCCACAAAGTTCTACTGTTTACTCAGAGGGTGGATTACAACCAAGGTGCCACTGCAAGCTGGCTACACTTGTCTAAAGGCTGGCTGAGTCACTGTAAGTCTTTAGAAGAAGATTTCAGCAGTTAGTCATGTCTGCTATGAGAGCAACAACGGTATTTTATTACATTATGGATTTCCTGGCTTGATTTAACAAACACAAATTATGATGGCCTTTCAAGTACTTGCAACTGTGGTTATTAGAGGTTTCTGACTGGGAAAGTATGTTCCTTAAATTGAAGCCTCTGTGGCTTCAGTGTCTTCAACGTGCAAACAATTTGTAATAAACTGTCCTGTCAGAAACCTAGCTGCCAACCCTGACTGTATTTGAATTGAATCACGCAAAGTAAGATGAAGTGAATTAATTAAATGAAACGGAAAATAAATTTACAAACTATTTCTACAAAATGTATGAATGTAGAAATATAAATTACAAAATGCATGTTATTGATAAATTGTAATGTTTTGGATGTGCTTTTTTCGTGAAACACCAAAATAAAAAACAACAAAAACAGAACTTCTATAATTTACATGTACAAAAGGGTTTGTTAACAAAACATGGGCTGCAATTCTTTGTATAGTAATGGTAATTATCTGCTCTCTCACATAAATCAGTCGCAAGCTATCGATACATGTTATTGTTATGGACATTTTCACAGTATTGATGGATGGTGGTTTTTGGAACATAATAAGCAACATAATATTATATTCATACGAATAAATATGCGTGGTTGAGGCTGACTACTTTGAAATTACTAACTTGTCTCTAGAAGAAGTTTTGCGAACGCAGCGTCTGTTCTTAGAATTAGTCTTATTCCAGTCCAGTTATTTCTTTTGTGACTTGTGTCGTTCTACAAATCCATAATGGTTTATCCCAAATAAACCTTCTGGCGCGAATATTGTCGTTGTCTGCGTAATTTGGCCCTTTTTCGCTGAGTCGGTGGCATATGTCCGAGGACGTCCCATCGCCAGTGTGAATGCCATAAAATAAGAACGTGTTATATAAACACTTGCGAACACTGTACTATGAACAAAAACGGCTTGATCGAGGCACCAATCTTGAGAGTCAGAGGTCAGTCTCGCCCAAATTCGCGAACACGATACTATTATATTAAGTTTCCACTTCCAGATGCATGTCCAAGTTCAAGTAAGTGTTGCTAGTTTTTACTCCTTCGATTCGAAACCAAATTCGAAATAGTTCACAGTTTGTTTATTAATTTCAAAAAAACGAAGCAGCACACCAACGAACTAGGATATTATAGGGGATACTTGATAGCTTTGCTTTTTCGGGAAATTAGTCAGAAAAGCGAGGAGCATAAAAATCGAACTGATATTGCAGCTTTAAATGAGGGTAATACGATACAAAAACGGTACACTGCAATTGGCAGCACAGTCTAGTAATAGTACAATAAAACATCAACATTTTAACTATAATAGGACTGTGACTGATTATTTTTATTGATGACAGCTTTTCCGACGTTGGGTGTTCGTTTCACATCGACGACGCTGCTGCGGTCACGGCGACACGGGTCAGGATCTGGAACGGTCGTTTGTCAATCACTGCCGTTGTTTTGAACGAGACGAGGTCATTATTGTACAACAGGACGACATATTCCAGCAACGATATATGCCAAGAACTGGTTAATAACATTCGGCTATTTCAACTTATCATAGGCATTTCCTTCATTATACATGCTGCATTGTATCCTAGCGACACGCATGATAGCGACACGTATCCGCCAGTCACCTACGCGGCGTCAGTATATAGGGCGCTGGCAGGGTTCTGTCAATAAGCGGCACGGTTACCTCACAGCGCTTAAGGGCTCAGCACACTGTTAGTTTTCCCATTGGCGACCACGTTAACGTTTTGTGTGATTATAAAAAAACGTGAACACAAAGTTTCTTAAACTTCTCACCTGTTGTTTTTATCATCTCGTTGACATGCTGGTCGAGTTTAGTCAAAATATAAAATTTCTAGCTCTCGTAAAATGTCAGTATGTGTGACACCCGTCAATATTTACGAATGGATGCAGGCATTAATCCGGCTAAAGGGTCAACTAGCAAAATTGCTGCCAAATACCCTTCTGCTTAGTAAAATCAGCTACAAATGCCCAATTTTACTGGCAACAGTTTCCACAATCACACCAGGAAATGTGACTACTCAAATGCACTTATGTCAGAGCAGGTGAATTTAGTAAAAAATAATTTCTCAAAAATAAATTGCACTTGTTTTTGCCTGTAACCAAGCAGGAAGTCTAACAGTGTCCTGACCCCTTAAGCTCACCAACAAACAAATTCCCACTAACTTTCAACTGGGTCGATTAAACGTGAAAGCCGCAGTGTACCTTTCACGACCGCTGTCGCTATTCTTTCTGTTCTAATCAGCAGCAGCGACTAAATTTACATCTCACCGCAGCTCGGTTGATATATAATTTTTTTGATAGGCGTCTTTCTTAAAAAGCTGCTATTTCATCTCAATCCGAGTACGACTGTACCTTGCAGCCGGGACATGGTTAGTTCAAGATATGGGTCATTCGGCGTAACAGCGCCAGAGCGTGACTGGGGCTGCCCGGCGCTTCCACGCACTCATTTTCAATCTGTGATTGGATCTATTGTACGGCGGCCTTCTCTGCCGGCGACCGGTTCAGAAACTAGGACTCTGTAGTTAGAGCGGCATTCATTAATTATGCGATTGGCGTGCATGGACGGTAAAGGTCGGGCCCCAGAGTGGACGCGCTCACTGGACTGTGTGACATAGTTGTGACGTCACCTGCGGCTGATTTGGGATTGTGACAGTTTGACCTATCCGTTGGAAGTGGGACACTCTCAGAGAGGCGTGGCTGTCGCTGCAATGATTACAGTGCAGAGTGGAAGATACAAATAGCCGGGCAACGCTTATCGACCGTCATTCATAACGTGACTGTTGTAAACTAGGACGCGCGTAGAGAGGACCTAACTAGCGCGTACAGCACCGAACGATACTAACACAACACCGGCAAACACACATCGGTATAGTCACAATGAAAAGGTAAGTCATATATATATGTATCCGTTCACGTATACACTTGCCAGTTAGTTATGATATTAATCGAGATAGTCAGTAATAATTAATTGCGCTGCTCAAAATATGCACGATGTACCAACTTTGATACACCGAGAAGATATTTGTGAGATCATTCGAGAGGCCACCTCGTTTGTTTACGCTGAGTTAAATTGCTGCACGTGTATTGATCTATATTGGATTGAGGGTGAATCCTCAGTTTGAATCCCCTTTCTGAAAAACCACCGCTTGACAACATCTTGAGGTTCATTATCAAAGAACTGATGACATAAAATACTATTATCTGTGTCATTTTTGGGTGTATCCGTTCAACTGATCGCCATGTACTACCGCCAGTGATGGTAGGCCTACATTATTCACCTTACCATTAACCCCCGGACCCCCGCTTAATCGGTATTCTGCCCACATAAAGACGACTACAACCGCTATTATATATAAATGTCGACATTAAAGTATGCCTACACATGGGGGTTACACACACGGCCGGTTATTACAGCATTCTGACATGTTGACAGGTACGCATGGCTGCTGACGAACTATCCGCATTTTGTCATTCTATTCGATGTCGTGCTGGTGGTTGTGTGCACTTCGATATCCATGACTCTGTACGGTCTGCCTGCCTTCAAGGAACCACTCAAGGTATCCATGTCTTCCTATTATATCGTGTGTCTCTTACATTATTATTGTAAGGTCGGCATGCAAACGTGCAATGTGCCTATCTTCCTATTACATCGTTTGTCTCTTACATTCTTAGTGTGAGGTTGGCATGCAAATGTGCAATGTGCCTATCTTCTTATTACATCGTGTGTATCTTACATTCTTATCGTAAGGTCGGCGTGCAAATGTGCAATGTGCCTATCTTCTTATTACATCGTGTGTATCTTACATTCTTATCGTAAGGTCGGCGTGCAAATGTGCAATGTGCCTATCTTCTTGTTCATACAACCAACCGAAAATATGAACTGTGTTTTAATTCATCACGTCAAACACTCTTTTCTCTGCAACATTGTCATTCATCACCTCTTCTTAATAATAATAATGATTTGTTTAATTTATAAAGCGTTGTATAAAAAATAACCAGTGTAGTAAATGGCTTAGGCACTTAATGGGTCTACATAATATATAAAATAAATTATGTACAATAGTCATGCTTTTTAAAGTAAACATGCACAGTAAACACAGTTATAATTATGGTGCAGCCTGTGAGTTCATCAATCCTCTTTTATTAGAACCCTTATGAATTTAAGTTATAACTAAGCGATGGTTTTAGGGAAAAGGTCGATGTATGCCGATAAGCGAAACAGCTGCTAGCCAGGCCCATTGAAAGTTTAAGGAATTAATTTCATTTAGTGCCTTGTATCAACGTTGAGAAGGCGCCTTCGATCATGTTATTATCGATTCTATCAGTACAACGTCGCTCGGAAGATTTCAAAGAGGTTCAACTGACATTTATCACGTAGCACTGCTGCGTTTTATGAATAGACACGCATGAAAGCAGGCGTGCAACATTTTGCACGCACACAGTCTATCAGTCTGTATCTGGAGCCATCAGAACTAGACGTGTCCTTAGAAGGGTCTTGTATTGACCAGCATCACCACCAATGAGACAGGGTCAGTTTATAAACTCTTGTTGGTTGGTTTCCCATGGATCACGCGAGGCGCGCGTAAATATAATTATGTGTATCATACTTCCTTGTATTTTGTATAAGATAACGTCTCGAATGCTAAGAACGGACGCCAGAGATAAACACCACTGTTAATAATACTTACCTTGTACTGCAATGATTTATTGGCTTTTACGCGTTTGACGAGACTGCCAATTTATATTTTAATGATTTCAATGCCATTATATTTGAGTAATTGAGTTGATGAGTTGATGAGTTGCGGCCTGGATAATCTCGATACACTATATGACAGCGCATATCTCAGCTTTACAAACACCTTATAATTATTACGAACGGGCTGTCCTTCGAAGGTGCAAAGACTGATCGTTTCATCATGTAAACCTCCTTCGAAGGCACTATTGTAAGTGTACATAATAACACGAATAACACATCAAATAGAAATGAAACGCAAAATTAAGTCTGAAAAAGAGGTATCGTTTCCACACAATAATCCTCTTAAACGTTTTTGTTTGTATACCTGGAAACTAACCTATATCAACAAACAATATTGTTTCCCGGGAGCGTGAATGGTTGTCTACAAACGATTTTTTTAGAATATCTGATTAGAATAATCCATTATTGTCCTACACTTAGGCTTACATCCTTTGGAATTCGATAACAGCTGCAAGTGTGAATCGCAGAATTATAATTATAGTCGGCGGTGACCGTCCAAGCATGTGAAATGCTAATTGGAACCAGTTGTTGCTGGTTGCGTGGCAACGTGACGTCATCACGTCCGCTTCCTATACATTCGACACCTGGACGGGTTGTCGTCAAAGTTACAAGGACTCATCGTTTTATAACTAAAAAAATGTGCATTGTTTAACCACAAGACCTTATAAAAAATATGCTGTAAAGAAAATTGGCCATTCAGAAAATAAGGTAAAAAGATAAGCAAAATGTTGAAAATGTGTTTGTACGATCTCGACACATAGTAAATCTATAGACTGTATCTACTCTAGCATCTTTATCGCCTCAAGGTTAGACTTGTAGAGTATTTCAGAGCATTATATGGTTTATACTTTGTTTCAAGATCTTACGAAAAAATTACCAGCATTTGAAAACCATGCCCAATCTTCCGTAAGGTATGTTATTAGATCATATAAAGTTTTGGCTGAGTCTAGATGTTGCGATATACTCTATACTGCGATATACGCGCAGTCAGTCGGTCAAGCTATTCAACGTCGACTCATGGCAAATCGAGTTCATGTTTTGTTAGGGTAAACCCTTGAACCCGTTGGTACGAAATAGGAGACTTGAGCCACCGATTAGGCGTGGCGTAGACGTCGTCTAAATTTATTTTTTAAGAATACACAGTCGTTACACTTAATTACTGCTTGTACACTGGTTTAGCGAGGGACACGAATAGGACCACTTAAATACAAGACCTCAGCTTAAATTAATGAATCTCGAATTTTGCTGAGACTGTGTCAAAACAAACACACGTTCAGTGAGGCGTTGTTCTTGACCTGCCTGTGTGTCTGTGTCATCAATAAGTCAATATGTCTGTCTGCTGTCTGTCTCTCTCTCTCTCTCTCTCTCTCTCTCTCTCTCTCTCTCTCACTCTCTGTCTCTTTCCCTCCCTCCGTCCTCTGTCTCTCTCTCTCTCCCTTTCTCCCCCTCCTCTCCCTGTCTTTTCTGTAAGGCACATCCCTGTGCTGTTTTGTATTGCGTTGTCCCTGGGTTACACAGACAGTCAACCAGGTAATAAAGCTGCGGTGACCGTTTGAGTGGTTACTATGACCCCACTCTGACCTTAAACAAGAGCCACCAGCTAAATGTGCAAATTCCCCTTGGTTGCACCTTGGCCAACCCCGCTGTTCGCGCGCAGAGATCATTAGCGAGATTCATGGGCTGGTACGCTGATACGGTTACAGTCTATTTCCATAGCCTCGCCGCTCGGTGAAAACGATTTAAAGGAAGTCAAAATCTTGTGTACGTTTTTCATTGTAACCGTATGTCGCGCAAATGGTCAACATGTAATGACGTCGCGCTGTCAGCTCATCATATTGGTATGCAAATCAAATTGAGGTGTATATATATATATATATATATATGTATATGTATATATATATATATATATATATAACATATTGAATGTTCATGGCATACTCAGTGTAACCACACGTGTGCCACACGGCTCAATCCTTGGTCCACTACTTTTTATTGTACATATCAATGATTTGTATTCTGCATAGAAATGTCAACAAGAAACTTGATCCGCTACTAATCGAATTATTGACCACCGATTGAAAAAAGTTGACACTATTTTTATAGGCTTAACTCTAGATGAAAGTCTAAATTGAAAATCTCATACCAGCAACATTGCCAACAAAAGTTCCAAAATAATTGGAATACTAAATAAATTAAGACATTGATTACTTACATGCAACAAATTAACACTATACAACTCATTGATCCTTCCACACTTACAATATATGTTAAGTTAACTAGCATGGCGCTACCAATGTGACCGATTAAGTAAAATCCGAAATAGAGCTCTTTGATTAATAAATAACTAACTACAGTGCACACACGGACCCAATTTAAAAAAAAAAAGTCTAAAGTCCTAAAAGTAAATGACATACTACATACACAGGAGCTAAAATTAGATTACAAATAGAAGCACCAGCAATTTCCCGCATACTTACAGCACTTGCCGCTGATAAACAATGCAAGCATCCACTATATCACAATACCCGCGGTTGCAGCAACTTACCCTCACACACACGCACACACGCACACGCACACGCACACGCACACGCACACACACACACACACACAGAATAACAAATGAAATAGAAAATTCTCATAAACAACACTCCCGAATCAATAAAACGCAAAATACAACCACACTGTTTAAAGGGATTTACAAATTTAGTTAAGTCGTTTTACCCAAATTAGTATCCAGAACAATGTGCAATATTGAACTGCTACACATGCACAGTGACCATAACTCCCCGCATACTCCCGTGACGTGCCCTCTCATCGTAAAGGTAACCAAACACAATTTCTAGTGTTCGGTGTAATGCTGAAGGACCAAAACATGTAGCATCAAAACTTAAACATTACATCGCCGTTAAATCTGAAACAAAATCATCCATCTCCCGCTAGCATATCAAACGCACGAGGTAAACTGTTATCATCATCCGGGTGGCTCCTATGGTAGGGATCAAAATTGATCTTAATAGGAGTCTCCCTGGCCCGTATTAGAAAGGCACTTTAACACGAATTAGACGATATCATGTCAGCATGTTATATACCTAATTAATGCAATATGCAACAAATTTCTCATTTTGTATTTTCAAATAAATAAAATAGTTGCTCGATATGTATATTATTTGATAGTGCTACTGATTTAGTCATGTTTGTTTGTAAAGTGGAATTTATGGGTCTGAATAAACGAATATTGTATTGTATGGTATATGGTATTTTATGAAGATTTTGACACAGATAGTATACATATGTTAAATTAAATGATGTCAACGAACTGGCGGGTACCGCTATCGAGTTATCTTTAACAAAACAAAATGTTGCAGACTGGATATTAGAAGGAGCTAATTCTCATACTTGATAACTGACTGGAACTAATTATTCACCGACACTTTTAATCTATATGATTGCCATCGCTATATGTGTGCTGCGTTATTCAATGTTTATTATATTTCCGTAAGATTATTTGTAATGTTCACACGTGTGTCGTTTGTATCTAATAAGTGGTATCTGAATATGACCGTGAAAAGGTAGTAGTAGGTGGAAGAATGTGTTTTTAACATAACTAGTCAAACACACGTATGTACATGTATCTGATTGACGGGCCAAACGTAAATTGGATATCTGTACCTCGGTATTGGCTTTCATAATGTCACATCATATCTCATAAAAAGTTAATTGATGATATACACATGCCGTACAATAAGCTGTGTTTTAATGCGCTAACTTTGGCGCGTTCTAACAGTATCTCATCCCAGGCGCCGATGTCCAGTCGCGATTTTCTATGTTCATTCGCTTCATTGAACCAATGACCTATAAATTACCAAATCGCGATATATATGTGTGGATGTATGTATGTATGTATGTGTGTATGTGTGTATGTGTGTATATGTGTATGTGTGTATGTATGTATCAGACCTGGGGCGGAAGTACTCGGTACTCGTGTACTCGAGTACAATTTTGAAGTACTTGTACTCGTACTCATACAAATTAGGGGTCATGTACTCGTACTCATACTCATTGTACTCAGATTTTACGAGTACGTTACGAATACATAGATAGTACTTTCTCAATTTGTACTGGAAAAAACAAATTTATTTGTAGTTATAAAATTTAACTTTTCTGAAATAATTAAATGTTCAACTATATTAAACACCTTACCATCCACACACATAGTACAACCTCAATCTCTGATAACCATGACTATGATACCCAAACATGGCAACAGGCAGCATCTTTTTCCATTCAGAAACACCCTGTTAAGTGCACAATATTCGTAGGCTATCAGTTCAGGCCATAAACCTGCTTGTTCAATTAAGCCACCGGGATATCCATATAGAGTCAATTAGCAGTTAATCCACCATTTAGACAGGAAATGCCTTTGATGTAGTCTGGAGACCATGCCTCTGGGCACTGGGTGACAGTGCTAACTGCTAAGAACAAGAACTGCCAGTCTTCCTCTGTAGAAGTATAAGGTGGCTCAAGTCAGACTGCCTCCTATACTAGTATAATCCGGTGCCTGCAGCCTGGCTAAAAAGCCCAAAGGGGATTTTGAGCATGCTATTTGGACATGTTCTAACCCTCTTTAAAACCAGTAGTCTACGACCAGACAATATAAATTGCAAACTTCTAAGTATTCCGCCTTGAACGGTGCAGGCTAATTAAGACTCAATCTTGAACAACTCATGTTCATTCGGTGCAATGGCAAATAGATGATAATATCATAGGATGCCACTGAAATGAATGCCAACGAAATAAAGAGGCTTTTCACAGTTTTCCTCATAAAAAATATTAATCAACTGCCATTGCATATTCACCTGTGCTGAGTTATATAAATTAGATTAATTAATAAAATACGTTATTATTTAATATTTACATTTGTTTAAATGTACTCCTACTTTTACTCGTAGTCGTGATAATGTACTCGTACTTGTACTCGTACTCAGCTTATAACAATGTACTCGTACTCATCCATCGTCAAAGTACTCGTACTCATGATGAAAATGTACTCGGCCCCAGGTCTGTTATGTATGTTAAAAACCTTGCTACGAGCTATGTATTTTTCAAGAGGGACTTATCGTACTTGAGTGGTGATCGATTTTCCAGATGGTGGCATTGTAAACGAATTTAATATCAACATACCGTAAGTTGATGACTGCTATCCTTAGTTTACTGCACAATGGGTGGCCGTACGTTAGTAAAATATAATTACAAAAGTTTCAAAACCAAAACTACGGGAGTTCTATAGTAATGAGTAACCAGACACACTACTGCCACAACAATAATGCAAACCATTCATAAATATGCACTGCTTGATTCAAGCTAGTTTTTTCTTTCGCAATAATGAACACATCACGTGATCTCTTCGCAGGGGGTCTCCCCAAGAGGAACTACCATCGGTGGGCGTCAAAAAGCGATGAGCCAAGTGGCAGACGAGCTGACATCGGGGGAGCTGACAGTCGCCCCCCGCTTCCCCCGCTCCTCTCCCTCCCCAGGGGGCACGACCACGGCGGACTTCAGTTGTCTCAATGAGCCCATTATCGGTGAGTTTGTGTTGTTCATTGTCGTCTGCTGTGTCCACGTCTGTGTCTACGTCTTGGATGCAGCTCTCTAGATTTGTAATTAAAGCTAATATTCGGATCGAAAGTACTAGAGCAACGTTGAGGGACGACACCACAGTAGAGTTGCGAGGATGAAACAAACCCTTGAATATTCCATGTTGGTGGATTACGTGTAGTCAAAGCAATCATTTGTGCGGCTAACATAGTTGTGTAATATCTTAAATTGCATAGTGTTAACTTGTCAGACTTCGTAACAAAACATGTTGCTAGCCTTGTGTACAATACGTTAATTGGGCAATGACATCAAATGTAGGCCTAATAATGTATATCCTATTGAAAGACATGACAGTTACTGATTACAAAGAACGCCGTTGTTTTTAGCGAAGTTACACCCCTTCTTACATTTCTACTGTGCTATTGTGTAAGTTGACAGTAATTGTAAATAATAATTGAAATATTAGGAATAGTAACAACGAAGAGGAAACTGGTGTCACGGTATCCTATCTCATAGAATGAAGTTTACTCAGTTTTATGGTATGATTCAAGACCACTACCAGGAGGGGCTAGATGATGAACTAGTCTCATTTGCAAAAGATGTGTTACTTAATACAGATAATGAGGGTAGCACTTCTTTTTTTAGCCATTGATGAGCTGCGCTCATTGCTTGATGTTTTATGTACACAGTAACTTATACACATTGATTTAATCGAATTGTAACATTTTTAGTACGAATACATGTATTATTATAACAATATGAAATGTCAAAATAACGTTTCCTGTTTAACTTCTCCTAATTTAATAGCGCATTGCTGTAATCTTAGGGTGAACAATTATGCGTCCGTATGACATATAAACAATGCCAACATCATGTTAAAAAACTATTACCATCATGCATTTTTTATGTGCCAGGATTACCGAACCCGCGGATGGTCCTGGAGCCGAGCTCTTCCGGCAAGAATCTGCTGAGCGCCGACTACCTGCGTGCGGCCTGCGAGTGGGAAGACAAGTACGTGCGTCGCTTCCACGACGGGAACTGTACGGATCTTCATTCCCTGCATCTGTACGTCCGGGCGCTTAACGGCAAGAACATAAGCAAATGTAGCGACATCAGTGACCTCGACGTGACAACGGCGCTGGAGATTGTCCAGAACTGTTCGCAGTATTACTTCGACGGTCTCCTAGCGAGACCATGTGCTCCCGGGAACACAGCCTGCGCCGGCGTGCCACCGACGTGTTACATGCACGGCGCAGTCTACAAGATCCTGCACTATCTAACGGACGTCGACTTCCTGAAAGACGGAGACACGACCAAGACGACAGTCACCTACTCGATGGTGTACATCCGCAACGGGCGAGACTTCATGCATGACACGTGGTGGGGCGACTGGTTCGCCGACCCAGAGAAACTGAGGGACTACTACATGGACGAGCTTGACGGCGGTGCCGTCGGTGACGGACTGGTAAAGGCACGTGCAATGTCTCTGAATGTCGCCCCAGAGACCCTCACGAAGTACGTCTTCAAGGACCTCATTTTCTTCGCCGTCGCTATGGGCAGCATCCTTATCCTACTCTTCTTCTACCTGCGCTCCGTCGTGCTCATGTTCGCGACGCTCATGAACGTCGGGTGCACAATCTCGGTGTCATACTTCCTCTACATAGTCGTCTACCGCATTCCCTTCTTTCCCTTCATGAACATCGTCGCCGGCCTGCTCCTCATCGCCATCGGCGCCGACGGCGTCTTCATCCTGCACGACCTGAAGGAAGAGGCGCAGCGCGAGCACAAGGACATGTCGCTGGAGGGCGCCACGCTCAAGATGCTCAAGCACGGCGCGCTGTCGATCTTCGTCACGAGCTGCACCACGGCTGCCGCCGTCTTCTCGAACGTCATCAGCAACATAACGTCACTGCGCTGCTTCGGTATCTACGGCGGCACTTGCGTGCTCATCAACCTGTGGTTCCTGCTCACGTTCGCGCCGGCCGTCATCGTGCTGACGGAGAAGGTGAACGCGCGTCACCCGATCAAGTGTTGTCGACCTAGGCCGCTGGACGAAAACAATCCGTCTCGGCTGAGTCGTGCGGCGACCCTCTTCTGGAAGAAGTACCTGCCGAACGCTATCACGACCTTCGCACCGCTATGGGTTGTCCACTTCCTCATCCTCGGCATCGCTGGCATCATCGTCGTCTTCGTCGCGCCCAAGCTGAAGGTGCAGTCTGAGCGTGAGTACCCGATCTTCCACAGCAACCAGGCCTTCGAGCTGTACCGCTGGCACTACCGCGAGTCGTTCCGCTTCGAGCTCGAGCAGATCGCCCGGGAGCGCAACAGGATGAACATGCAGATCGTGTGGGGCGTCAACGGCGCTGACAACGGCAACCAGTTCGACCCCGACGACCCAGGAACGCTCAAGTTCGACGACAAGTTCGACCTGTATCAATTGGACTCGCAGACGTTCTTGCGGAAATTCTGCACCGAGCTTCTTAAACAGTCGTTCATCTATAAACCTTCCAACTATGACTGTTTCTTCGATGTAGTCGCTAGCGCCATCAATGAATCGTGCGTCAACAGCGGACACCTCTGCTGTAACAAAGGGACGTTCCCGATGAGTACTATCGACGCCAACAATTGTTTGAAAAATGACAGCATTCAGAAGCTTATGACAAGTACGAGTCAATCAAACAACAAGACAATCATCGGCCAGACGATCTACGATAGCGAAGGAAAGGCCGTAGCCTTCAGATATTCGGTACAGACGAACGAAAACTGGACAACGGAATACTCGGACATGAACACGTTCTACAAGAAGGTGAACACGTTCGTCAAAGACCAGCTGACGGTCGAGACGCACGGACTGGACAACGGGTGGGTGGTGGGGGCGAGCGGCATGGAGCTGGGCCTGTACGATCTGCAGGACGCCCTCAGTCGAGGCACCCTGCTCGGCATCGCGCTCTCCGTCGGCATCGGCTTCCTCGTGCTGCTTTTCACCTCCCTTAACATCTTCATCACGATGTACGCCATGCTCACCATCAGTCTGACGATCGCCGTTACCATGGCAGCGCTCGTGCTACTCGGCTGGGAGGTGACGCTTTTCGACTCGATCGTCATCAGTCTCGCCGTCGGTCTGTCCATCGACTTCAGCATCCACTACGGCATCAGCTACAAGGTGGCGCCGTCGGAGCACCGCCGAGACCGCGTGCACGACGTGCTCTGCTCCATCGGCTCGGCCGTCGCCATGGCCGCCGTTACGACCTTCGCTGCCGGCACGTCCGTCTCGTTCGGGCTGCTCGTCACCTACAAGCACTTCGGCACCTTCCTTATGCTCGTCATGACCATCAGCTGGTGCTTCGGCACCTTGTTCTTTCTGCCGCTGCTCAGCGTCATCGGACCGCGAAAGGGCTTCGGCGAGATCGCGTGTTCAAAGAAGAAGGACGAGGGCGAGGAGGAGGCTACCGGCAACGAGTACATACCGAACGGCTCGCCCAAAGGCGGGCTCTCGGGCATGGAACTGGCACGGCCAATGGGGGCCGTGGACGGGCCGTACTATCCACAGTCGCCACCTTACGACGACGATCGCGGTAGGCGGAAGACGCCACCAGATGGCGCTCATCACAGTCGCAGTCCGTCTCCTCCGCGTCATAGTCGCAATCGTTCGGCAAAACACGACAACCGGGTTTCCCCCGATAGCATCCAGTCACTCAAGCACAGCAGACCAGTGTCCCCTCATCACCACAGGTCTGCGTCGCCGCCGTCACGGCACGGCAACCGGCGCGATGACGTCAACTACAAATATTAATGACTGTCATCGAATGACTTTGAATATAACGATCTTCGTGTTTATACAAGGCAACCTAACTGTAACATGTTTTCACACACTATCGTGTTCTATTTCATCGTCATCATCAAAGAATCACTATTATCATAATCATCATCGTCATCATTATCATAACACGTTTTCCTTGGACCAAATGGAAGCGCAATAGGTTCCCTCGTAACTATACTCATATTAATTACTAGAATACCGCTACTACTAATAATATATTTTTATTTATTTTATTGTGTACGCATTAACGTTATGATAGGACCATTGGTTGTTGTAGGTGGATGTTTTGTTACAACTGAATGTTAAATCTCGCGTGTTACAAGATAATTGTTATGACGTATTACTGTTCATGATAATTTATGTTTACGAATTGACGTTACTTGTTTGTGTAGGCATAAATCATTAAATTGTTATACGTGGTAAATTGTTGTAGTTGGTAATTATTATTTTTATTGAAGTGCTCCCCCCCCTCTCTCTCTCTCAAACACACACACACACACACACACACACACGCACGCACACACACACACACACACCTGCGCGCGTGGCTATACACACAAGCGCGAGCGCACGCTCGCATACGACATAAATTTAACCGGCGTTATTTAGTATTTTCCGGAGACTTTAGCATTACATCTCACCGTAACTGAAGCAAGTCAAGCACTTCTCGTCTTGCTTCTACATTACACAAAAGCCCCGTGACCATCTTGCACACCGTAATTAGCCAGGTCCCCATTCGCTAGTAATAGGCCGTGCAGGTCACGAGCGAACTAATGAAATCGGTCACCGAGAGACGCACGTTCACATTAAGTATAATCGAACGGATATTAATTCGTACCGCAGTTATTAGTTCCAGGGTTTCTGACATCATCTGACCATATTTAATTGCACTTACGCGGTTTCCTTAATGATCTCTTCGAACATATATCACGTAAATGAGCATCTCTCTGTGAAGGACTTCATCAATGGCTATACGATGTAACCCCTGTTAGATTTGTGGCATCGCCGCCTCCTCTCGCTGCAATTATTGCGCGAAGACTATTCGTTCATACACACACACACACACACACACACACACACACACACACACACACACACACACACACACACACACACACACACACACACACACACACACACACACACATATATATATATATATACATATATATATATACATATACATATTTATATATATATATATGTATATATATATATATATATATATATCTACCATTATATATACTCATTTATACAGCGAAACTTACTGAAACAATGCAGAGTGAACTAAACTGCCGAAGTAGCTACATAATTCAAAACCGAATTTTCACAATTGAAACCGCTCCTACTGACCAATGATTCGACTGAGATCTTTGATGGACAGTTCATCGCGTAGTCTGTGGTTTGTCATGCGTCTCGTAATGTCATTTTCGTGAACTTTCAACTTCTTTCGGAACAGTTTTGTCAACGTGCTGGTTTCGATCCACTATGACATGGTGAGATGGGTGCAGGTTTGGTAGGTCTTTGTTGGTCATGCATTCTTGCCATTCTGCTGGTGAGCGTTGGTGTTTTCTTCTAGAAAGGCTCCCGTGTGCTTTTTATCCGACACTTGACAGTCGCCACGTCAGCCTTCCAGATTAGTAAGAACAAAATTGTAGCGCGAGATTCCTCCCGTAGTGGATCTCTTAGCGGCAGTTATTCCGGGAGGGTAAACGGATATGTTTCCATTGCGCCACCTACGAAATCTCCAAACACACGACTAAATTGCATACACACCCAAACCAAACTGTTTGACGCCGTAGTTACGTCAAGTTTCGTCTTGCTAAGACCAGAGAAAACAATTATACTTGGGCATTGGTCTGTTTCTACAGCCGGATCGCCCGCGAATAAACGCGAACATAAGCGATTCTAACGTTTTTTGTGTGAAATTTATCAGCATCCATAACTCGTTCAGTATTAGATCGCACAATTGTATGAAAAAAACAAGGCAAGCAAAAAACAGAAAAAAACTAACTGCATCGTAAAATCAAATACGACAAAGACGGGAAATTTATGTTTGAACGCGGAAGAATGGGGAAACGTTTGAAGTGGTGTGACCTTGTAATTACTGTGTCACGAGCACTGACATGTCACCCGCGCAACAGTATAGCCTAGCAGTGCTGCACACACTGTACCTTGTTGATGCCGTGCCATTTGACGACAATGTCGCATTGCTAATTGTGTAATATCCGCTCCGTCGCATTTATTTCAACCTCCGATAAGTATGGTCTCGCAAACGGCTGAGTGCTAATTATTTTCCCATTGCAACTAGTAAATCACTCGCGCTTCTTGTATTTGTCCCAGCAATTACACGTCTGCTTTTACCTGATTGTCGTTTCCCCCAGTTGTCCGTCGCCGCTTTGTTCAAAACCTAACGCTGACACACGACTGGGTACTACAACAGTACTAGGACCTATATTATTCTTAATATATATCAACGATTTGGACGATGATATAACAAGCAAGGTGTTAAAATTTGCGGATGATACAAAAGTGTTTAGAAGGATTAAAAGTGATGGAGACAGACAGCATTTACAAGATGATCTTGATAGGTTGATCAAATGGTCTGAAAAGTGGCAAATGCTGTTCAATTTTGGGAAATGTAAATGCCTCCACACAGGTCATGGGAATGAAGAGGTAAAATATAAAATGGGGGGTACTGTTCTAAGTACTACTGTAAAAGAAAAGGACTTAGGGTTAACCATTAGTGCTGATATGAAGGTTTCAGAGCAGTGCGGAATTGCAGCGTCAAAGGGAAATCAAATCCTTGGATTAATTAGGCGAAATATAGCGTATAAGAAAAAAGAATTAATAGTACCGCTGTACAAAACAATAGTGAGGCCTCATTTAGAATATTGTATACAAGCATGGAGGCCATATCGCAAGAAGGACATAGATATGCTAGAAAGAGTACAGAGGAGAGCGACTAAAATGATACCAAATCTGAGGGATCTTAGTTACGAAATACGCCTAAAAGAATGTGGTTTAACAACACTAGAGACCAGGAGATTGAGAGGAGATCACATAGAAGTGTTTAAAATATTGAATGGTTATGAAAATATTGATAGAAACATTTTTTTCTCAGTTAAGAAAGATAGAAGGACCAGAGGACATGAAGCTACATTAGTAAAGGAGCAGTGTAGATTAGATATAAGAAAGTTCTCATTCTCACAAAGGACTGTAAATGAATGGAACAGATTATCTCCTGATTGTGTTGGTGCTAGTAGCGTGAATATGTTTAAAAATAAAATCGACACACACCTAAAAAAGGCGGGATACATGTAGATAAAAAGTATTGGACTCTCGATAAGCCAAAAGGCTTTCTTGTCCACCTGTCATCCAGAGTAATTTTCTGGATGGCAATCTTGTTAAATCTTGTTAAATCTACAACAGAGGTCGTCTCCAAGATCGATACGCATCGCCATGGTGACCCCATAAAGACAGACGATAAATACATCAATTAGGAATGCCACCGTTGGCTTGACCATCATTATGCTGTTCCGTTCTTCTAGCGTGTGGCTACTCACTGTCTAGTGTCTGTATTGTTACCCTCTGTAAAAGACTTCGGGAGATTTGGTCGACTAAAATAGTTTTTATTTCAGCCGCAAATTTCGACATACTCGAATATGGTTTCCAAAAAACGATTTGTTAGGCCGGTACCGTTTATTCAGTGCATGTGCGCGTGCGCGTGCGTGAGCTTGTGCGTGCGCGTTCGCGTGCGCGTGCGTTCTAGCGCGTGTAGCCATGTACGCGTATCTACTCGTGCGTGCGCGAGCAGGTTCATGTGGATATGGCAACAGAATGCATCCCCTATTTTTATTGTCTTCACACCAATGCGGCTACAAGGGTGTCGTTTAGTACCATCACACACGTTTAATCAGAGTTGTTAACATTTATTGCGTAATTTATGTTTTACAACGACAGTCAATACGAGATTTAATCTAAGTCACTTGTTGACATGATGGCGCCCTTTACGCGCGGCGTCGGAACAACTTGGAAAGTCGCATTCGGATGTAGTAGCGGTAGACAGCCCGGTTGAGGGTGGCGGGGGACGCGGTCCGCCGGTTGTAGCGTCTCCCTACTGCAGACAATAGACGTCAGTGAAGTAGAAAGGTTACTCAAGGCAGAAGTGGTCAACAAAGTTGGCCTCCCGCAAAGATAAGCAAAATATAATCAATACCGTGCAATGGAGCGCAAAAAACGACAGCTGACAAAGGCTTATATTCAATAATTATTATATGCAACCAAAACAAGACCGACTAATGCGTTTGTGTGTGAATTGTATTTTGGTTATTAAACATCATAAAAGCTATTGAGAGCGTGGGCGGCACACGTTGCTGTGACCCGTGGTGCAGCTACGATTGATAATAATCGGCGGTCGTGTCCGATTGGAAATGGTTTGTTACGTCACGATGAGGTCAACAACTTATATAACGTATATGCATATACTATTGGTAACTGTAAAGGAAAGTGATATACAATCAGTGATGTCCGTGTTTATTTTTCACATTGTATACATGCGATTGTGTAAGCTAATTTAGCTGTTGACACTGCATTTTAATATTGTGGTTTTCATCTCAAAAATAGATTAATTGTGCACTGTCTTGTGTGGCCAACCGCGTTTGGTCTCCATCGCGGGCGCCATCTTACCTTAAGCAAGGCACGTGATTATCACGTGACACAGCCTACTTTCGTCAAAAACGGACGGTTCCAGAAACTGACACCGCAGTCATAGTTACAACTGTTTCTTCCTTCAAGTAACGATATTGTTTTTCATATGTTTATTACACTACTTAACCAGAGCGGCATAAAACCCGTCGTATCAATATTTCCCGCATACAGTTCTTGCTTAATTGAGCTACTTTGTCCTATGTGTTTTGTCGCAAAGAAAAGCATTTGCAGCGGCAGCCATTTTGTAAGCTTCACGGACCTGGTTGCCATACATTTTGTAAGCTTCACGGACCTGGTTGCTAAACAATTCATCACGTGAAGGGTGTATCAGTTCCACCACATTCGCTGTCCACAACACAGTAAATGAAATCTGTTTCTCGAACGGAAAACACCAATAACATGTAAAAAAAATCACAGCATTGGTTTAAATTCATTCTCAAGAGCATTTAAAAATACATTACACAGGTAGCTCTATGACTGTACGGTAGACTCCTACCCATCTTTAGGATGCCACATCTTTAACGTATGCACTTTTCTAATTATTATATTACCATGTGTTGAATCTACCGGTGCCGGTTGAGCGATCCTTTTCCCAGGAGACGTCGTTGTCTGGGTGCAGCTGTCAACTGAAACGTCGTGTATTAGGCACGGACATAACGCGCTAACTGGCAGCAACAACTTAGTGTATTAGGCACGGAAACATCGCGCTAACTGGCAGCAACAACTTAGTGTATTAGGCACGGAAACATCGCGCTAACTGGCAGCAACAACTTAGTGTATTAGGCACGGACACACCGCGCTAACTAGCAGCAACAACTTAGTGTATTAGGCACGGACACACCGCGTTAACTGGCAGCAACAACTTAGTGTATTAGGCACGGACACACCGCGCTAACTAGCAGCAACAACTGAGTGTATTAGGCACGGAAACAGCGCGCTAACTGGCAGCACAACTCAGTGTATTAGGCACGGAAACAGCGCGCTAACTGGCAGCAACAACTGAGTGTATTAGGCACGGACACACCGCGCTAACTGGCAGCAACAACTCAGTGTATTAGGCACGGAAACAGCGCGCTAACTAGCAGCAACAACTGAGTGTATTAGGCACGGACACACCGCGCTAACTAGCAGCAACAACTGAGTGTATTAGGCACGGAAACAGCGCGCTAACTGGCAGCAACAACTCAGTGTATTAGGCACGGACACAACGCGCTAACTGGCAGTAACAACTCAGTGTATTAGGCACGGACACAACGCGTTAACTAGCAGCAGCGACTTAATGCATTAGGCATCGAAACAGCGCGCTAACTGGCAGCAACAACTGAGTGGCGCCGTCTCGCGAATGGGTTAAAAGAGACCACGAACTGCCATATTGTGTAGACTCGTTGTATCCAACTCAGTTGTGTTACACATAACAAAAACAATTATTATACAAGCAAAAATTAGACACACCTGAGGAGTGCTACGAAGTTGCATAGATATCAGAAAAGCTGACATGCACCGTAAGCCTAATAGTTGTACGCTACATTAGAGCAACCCAATTAAGACAATCTCTCGTTGTTTTGATAGGGTACTTGTGTGAAAGTCGAAAAAGGGAGCTGTATGCAATTCGTGACCGGCTTACCTCCAGTGTCCTTAGCAGCCAAAGACATCGACTTTTTGACGACTGCAACAGTTCAAAATCGCTGTATCGTTGCATTATTGATGTTTAATTTCAAAACAAGAATAGAGCCTACCAACGAAACTAAGAACATCGTGATGTTTAATTAACATACTATTCATTTTGGTGACGCGGAGAACTTCAAGTGGTAACCAGCTGATAAAAAAAATTCGTGGGAAGATGCTAAGACCAAGTCGTGTTTGGTGACATCAATGAGAAATAGGTATAGGGAAGAAATACGAACGATGATACAAAATGGCCTTTGGTAACCTTTCTTAGGGTTCTTTGAGCCATTTGCCTCTTCAATTCTCCTTTTGGCAGCGTCGAGTTCAGCAACTGAAAAACGAACAATCACATTTTTAGTGCAGTCGCATACAGTTTCCATGACTTTGGCGTTAATGTCTAAGTGAACGTTTGTGAATCCGTCACCACAAACAACATAATATTGTAATTTAATAATACATAACTATAATATTGTTAGTATAGGTAGAACCCCCCCCCCCCAATGGCAAGTGAACCAAGGCCCTGACTTATCGAGAGACCAACATATTCTCCTGATAAGATATTTCACTTTTTTTTTTAATATAGTCATGCAGAATAGTGCTGCTAGCGTTTACACAACCAATAGGTAATGTGTTCGCTTCATCTACCGTACTCTCTGAGAATGAATACGTTCTTATATTTTAAAATATCTACATGGTTCCTTCACTGGCGTTAATTAGTTCTCTATTCTCCATAAAATGGGAAATAGTTGTATCATTATTCTCATAGTCATCCAATATTTCAAAAAAACTGTGTTTGTATCGTTCTTGATGTCCATGTCTCTAGCGTAGCTGGCCCTTAAGGCAATTCAGTTAAGATGAGATCAAATCTAGGTTTAATGCAACGTTACCACAACCTCGTTTTAGAGCATCCAAATGACACAGGACCTGAAAACAACAAATAAAATGCGTGAAACATTGATGATGTCTCGACAGTTTTAATATGTTACCTGTAGTCGACTTGGTACTGAGCGCTGGCTTTGACTTGGCAAGTTTTTCTCCTTCGTTCGCCTTCGCTGGTGTTAGCGTCACTGGTGACATAAAGACACCGCCATTTGTTACGGCTGTAACCACTAGATCTGATTGAGAGCCTGGCTTCTTTTGCCGAATAAATCCTCTTACTGGTTTTTGCAAACACCCGTTCATAGTACCTTCATATTATTTTAGCCATCGTTTTTTACAATGATTTACTTTAGTATGTCTGTTGCCTAGGAAAATAGCGTAACATAAAAATATAACGTCAACAAACAATTAAATTAGCAGTCTAAACTCTAAGTTTTGCAGACCTACCGTGGTTACAAATAACATATTCATTTGATATGCACACGTATCAAACACTTTAATTAAAATGGCGCAACATAATTATATTCGCGGATGCCAGACTCAAACAGAGATAGATTCTGAAGGAGAAGAGTGCGTAAGATAATAAGAGTGTGCGAGAGTGCGAGAGAGAGAGAGAGAGAGAGAGAGAGAGAGAGAGAGAGAGAGAGAGAGAGAGAGAGAGAGAGAGAGAGAGAGAGAGAGAGAGAGAGAGAGAGAGAGAGAGAGAGAGAGAGAGAGAGAGAGAGAGAGAGAGAGAGAGAGAGAGAGAGAGAGAGAGAGAGAGAGAGAGAGAGAGAGAGAGAGAGAGAGAGAGAGAGAGAGAGAGAGAGAGAGAGAGAGAGAAACAACGGGAAGACGGACCAACAAATAAAAGACACGACAATGTTAGAATTGGCCGTGTCAAAGTAATCAAGGATTAGTAACATGACTACACATTTTAACCATAGAAGTTTAATAAGGCTTAGCCTAATAACGACGTCTACCGAAATCATGAAATCTTGAATAAAGTTAAATGGGTCGAGACTCAGTCACACATATAGGACTATGTATCCACCACTATACCAAGCTACGGTAAACAACAACGGTCTTCAAGACTAGATTATTCCATAGATAACTCACCTGTTTTATGTTTCGTGTTTCGCGTTGTTAACTGACGATTTGGATATAGACGTCGTTCGATGTCTGCAACAGTAAATACATTAAAAAAATTAGTAATTCATAAAACATGAAAGTTACTGTAGTATGATAATCATCTACGATAATTCGGGGTCAACGGAATATCGTGTCCGCGTTCTGGCTGATGATATCAGATGTGTCACGTGATGCATGTTTAAATAAACTTATAAGGTTTTTGCAATATTTACAACAATTTCAACACTCACCTGACCAATAGGTATTCTATAGGTAAAGCAGAATATAAACTATTATGTCGATGTTTAAAATACATTGAGAGTCACGATACATGTTTAAAAATACACTACCAACTGCTTGGCTAGCTACACCATTGTAAGCATATGACAACGTGGTTGTGTAAATATTGATCTATTCTAACTACTAAAAACTTATTGTTTATGTTGGCCATCACAAATTGCTTCGGTGATAAGCTTGTCTAAAAACTGTAAATGGGCAAGTGCTATAAGTGACACATTTCTTCTTGCCCATTTCAACATCGATACATAGTTTATGACTGTACATCTGGCAAATTAGGTGTTGTAATTGTTGTTGTTGTTGTTGAAATAAACTAATATTTTGAATTTTTGATAGAGAATACCAAGACACCGCTCTCGTTCAGGAATGTCTTGATGGCAGTGGTTGTGTTTAGATTATATCACAAGGTTTATTGGAATAAATACTCATTGCACCGGTGTTATACAGTCGTTTTCGTTGCTACTGTTGTAAATAAATTATAAGAATTTTTCAGTTCGACGAGGACTGGTTCCAGGCGTACATATCTCCAAGTGAGTTTTGGTGTTCCTACCTTTCGGATGAGACCAGTGCAATGCGTTGAAACATGCTCCACTGGGGAAGAATGGTAGAAACACTAGTGCTTTGTGTGTCGACTTTCGTACTGAAAACCATATCATACGACATCGTCGCATTTCTAATTCTTCTTACAGTCTAGCGGATAGGAACAGGAAAATGACGGAATTGTGCACTTTTTGATAAAAGCAAGACACTTTGCTCATCCACTCTACACATTAAGGGAACCATTTTAAAGATTGAAGGCATGCCAGAGTTTGCTACGTTACAAAATGGCGGTCATTTAAATAAAAGGCCACCAAATTAAATTTCCCCTTATCTTAATAACTGCGTTACACAGAGCAATAATATGTGTGTCTAGATATAGGTTTTTATGGGTCAAATATTTCGCATTTAGTACTCTTGGACTTTTCCAACATTCCCATCCGCCAAAGATGGCGGTCGTCAAATCAAATGTAACGATATCTTAATAACTATGTTACATAAAGCCGTATAGTTTACGTTTTTGAATAGCTTGGAGGACAGCGATTTCAAGAATTGTAACTGTTTACCTTCATTGACATGCCTATATCCGTCATTTTTAAAGATTGCGCCCGTCAAACCATATTATTCACACATCTCAAGAACTACATAACGTAGAGCCACAAAGTTAAAAGGTATGTTTTAGATGCGATTATTTCAAATATATTACTTTTGACCTTCATTGACTTAAAATATGTCAGCCATTTTGAAATATCCGCCATTGTGAAAGATGGTGGCAGACAAAGCCTGTTTACCCGTATATTGATGTCCTTGAACCTTGAAGTTGGTGTAATATATACACGTAGAGTTCATTTCAATAAAATTTCAATAAATTACGATAGCAGTATATCAAAGCATAGAGCAGTACAGTTGTATGTACAAAACACGTGCCTGGATCATACTGTCTCGGAAACTGTTGCGGTCCAGCTGAGACATAAGCGCAGGGTGGAGGGAGAACTGAGCACAGTAATGCTTGTTTTCGAGAGCAAACCGAGTTCATTGTGAACTGGTTGTGGATTATGGAGTCCATGTGTGAAATGAATGTTACGACCCAATATTACTCATCCGCCGTCTTGCTCTGATAGTTTGTTCGTTGAGTTAGACGTCCACACTGGCGAGGCATACGCAACTCAATTTCAAGTGCCTTTGTAATCTTGTCAGTTTGCACCATTATGTCTTCTTTCAAGTGTTCTTCAACTTCTCTTCGGTGAGTTTCCAATATGACCAACAGCTGCTGGATGAGGTCGTTAACTTTTAAATCATCGAGTTGAACAGCTTGCAAAGCTTGTGTCACTGGCTCCAACATCGCTGAATGTTTTGCCATGGTGGCCAGACACGCCAGGAATGTCGATGTTTCAGATGCCTCTTTTCCCTCTGCGGACGCCCATGGTCTAACTGAATCATTGAAAACAAAAGTTGTTTATTATGTTGCCATAGTCCACCTATCACTATGTACACAAGAAGAGGCAGATATCGGGTTGCTGCTACATGCTGCAGATTGTGTCATGCAACAGAAGATTGTCATAAAAACAGTTGACACAGATGCTGTCGTGCTAGTTGTCTGCTTTGCTAGCAGACTTGGCTGTGAAAATCTTTTGGTAGCGATCGGCACAGAGAAATCATTCCGATACGTCGATGCAACTGGTATTACACATGAGCTTGGTTTTGACAAGTGCAAGGCACTGCCTGTCTTCCATGCCCTGACCGGGTGTGACACCACATCGTGTTTCGCTGGAAGAGACAAACGATCGGCTTGGGCATCATGTAATGCTTTCAGTGGTGTAACGCCTGCGCTGTGTGCTCTTGCAGACAGTCCCTCGACAGCCATCCTGAGAGAAATTCTTCCAAACATCGAGAGGTTCGTCGTTGTACTGTACGATCAAGGTAGTTCTGAGGTCCACGTGAACCGCGCCAGACAGGTCATCTTCACGCAGAAAAGAAGGGAGATCGAGAAGATTCCACCAACACAGCACTCGTGCAACACCTGCTGCGAGTGGGTTACCAGGCTGGCCTCGTCTGGGGTCAGGCCCTGATGAAAGCACCACACCTGTCCAGTCCAGTAGGAGAACGTGTCTGAATGGGAGGTGCAGGGGTTGACATAGCTACCTACAGAGGACAGTGTCGGTGATTCAAAGCCACCCTGTGCTGCACAATGCTGTGCCAATGCGGACGTCAGCGGGATACGTGAAATGTTTGGGAATCGTTGCTGTAGATTTAGAAAGCAGGCATCATAATCTAACGTTTCAAGTGACATTGCCCGTAATAGGGAATATCTAAGTAACACCTCAACATCGTCGCATCCAAAAACATATGTTTTGACACAAACTTCAAGATTCAAGGATATGGAGATATAAGACACGGGAATATGTTATATAGTTCTAGAGATATGGGAATGATATGCTTTGACGGGCGCCATCTTTAAAAATGGCGTATACAGGTATATCGACGAAGGTAAGAAGTTAATTTTTTTGAAATCGCTACCCTCGAAAGTAGTAAAACACAAAAAGTATGTAAGATATCGTTACATTTGTATTGACGACAGCCATCTTTAAAAATGGCGGATGTGGATGTCGAAGAAACCCAACAATCTATGATCCCTAATACCTATATCTTAATACAAATGGTATTGCTCTATGTAACGCAGTTATTAATATATGGGAATATTGGATTTGCCAGCCATTTTATAAATGGCCGCCATTTTGGAACGCAGCAAAACCTGGAATGTATCCAATCTTTAAAATGGTTCCCTTGGTGAATAGAATATAATATAAGCAAAGTGTCTTGCTTTTATACAAAAGGGCACATTGCTTTCACCTACCCGCTGGACTATAAGAGAATAACAGGCTTTGTCTACCGACATATTTCTAAATAGTGGATATTTCAAAATGGCGGATATATTTTCAAGTCAACAAAGGTCAAAGGTAATGTATTTGAAATCATCGCATCTAAAAACATACATTTTAACATCAACTTTGTGGCTTTATGTTATGTAGTTCTTGAGATATGGAAATAATATGGTTTGACTGGCGCCATCTTTTAAAATGTCAGATATGGGCATGTCAACGAAGGTAAACAATTATATTTTTTGAAATCGCTTCCCTGCAAGATATTCAAACACGTAAACTTTACGGTTCTAAGTAACGTAGTTATTAAGATATCGTTACATTTGTATTGACGACCGCTATCTTTAAAAATGGCAGATGTGAATGTCGGAGAAGACCAAAATTAACAAATCTGACATCTATGAACCTAAAACCTAAATCTACACACAAATGTGATTGGTCTATGTAACGCAGTTATTATGATATGGGGAAATTTAATTTAGCGGCCATTTTTTGCAATGGCCGCCATTTTTAAACGCAGCAAAATCTGAAATGATTCCAGACTTTAAGTTGGTTCCCTTGGTGTATAGAATAGATGAGCAAAGTGTCTTGCTTTTATCCAAAAGTGCACAATCTTTTCACCTATCGCGTCATTAGCTGAGCAAACGTCCATACATATGTATATACTATTAATATACAATCTTTGGGTCTCTGAAAATATATCTCCTCCGAGGCACCGAGACGCACTCGGTGCCTTGGATGAGAGAATGAAACAGATATATATTTACTTTTCAGCGCACACAGTTCTCAGTCATTCCCTAGGTGGCGCCATGGTTTGTTGCCACACTGGTGGGTGTCAGTTAGCTTAACTACAATGTGATTGCCACTCAATCTTAATTTCTACAAAACCGTTTGATTTCAATCGGAACAAACAACAGAGTGACGGAAACTGACGATTCCCGCGAGGCGAGTCAAACGGGATGGAGCACATCCGTAGTGGCACTATTCACGAGCAAATGCTGGCGCATTTCTTATGTAAAATTGTTGCAGTTGTAAGCCTATATGCCAATAAGATACCAATGGTTACCTTTTCCTGCGACGTCTTCCAGTCGGAGCGTTTTCAGAACGAATAACGCGTTCTGCAACTGTTCATCTACAACAACGCGGCTAGTGAGTGAGTGAGTGAGTGAGTGAGTGAGTGAGTGAGTGAGTGAGTGAGTGAGTGAGTGAGTGAGTGAGTGAGTGAGTGAGTGAGTGAGTGAGTGAGTGAGTGAGTGAGTGAGTGAGTGAGTGAGTGAGTGAGTGAGTGAGTGAGTGAGTGAGTGAGTGAGTGAGTGAGTGAGTGAGTGAGTGAGTGAGTGAGTGAGTGAGTGAGTGAGTGAGTGAGTGTCTCTGTATCTGGCTCTGTATCTGGCTCTGTCTCTGTCTCTCTGTCTCTCTGTCTCTCTGTCTCTCTGTTTCTCTGTCTCTCTGTCTCTCTGTCTCTCTGCCTCTCTGTCTCTCTGTAACTGAGTTACCCGGCGTTGCCCTGAGAAAATAAGCAGTTATATGTGTATGACCCCCCCAGAACGCCACCGCCCCGACGACTTTAAAAAAAAATCGAAATCTATTAAGCACCCCAAACGGCCCCCTAGATCGTACACAAAATGCCAGCCCCATATATGCAACACTAACCGAGGTAAGTGCCATTTTAAAATTGTGACACCCAAGATCCCCACCCCGGACGAAATTCGACAAAAATCTAAATCTACGAAACCACGCTAATGGATCCACTAGAACACACACAAGATGTCAGCCCCATAAGCAAAACTCAGACTGACAAACAGACAGACAAAATAGACAGAGAACCGTTTTGTTTGTACAACGTAGACGTTATTACAGATCAGTACTGCTGACCATACGCAAAACACGATCAACAGTTCCCGTCTATTATGCTAAGGCATGTGGTCGTACGTACTTGTTGGAGCCATCGGAAGTATTGCACTCGGAAGTCACCAACGCATCTTCGACCTAGATGCAAAATATGCATCACATCACAGTAATAAGACGTATGCTAGTTACGCGTAGCATCTGTATCTTATTTTCACACCACGTCCTTTTACTTCCGGTTAACAAGACCGCACCGACAATAACGCCCCAAGTGGTATGGCTGTCTTATGAATATTCTGATGCCGCTACTTCAGTTGCTTGACGTAGACGCTCACATCAAATGAGCGTCAAATATATGCGGCCCAGACGTAGTGCATGAAATGACGGTCTAGCGCACGTAGTTCCACAGTCTCCCGTGGATGAGCGCTGTCTACATGTTCCAATGTCCCAAAATGTGCTTGGTGAGATGGCAACATGTGCGTGTGAAGCTATTATAGTGTGTCACAACGGGATCTCTCTGGTGGGAAATTCGCCGTTGGTGGGTGGTCGATAAAGTACTGTCATGAGTAAGGGAGGCCGGGGCAAAACGAACCACCACAGCAAAGTGAAGCAGGCTACGTTTAGTCTTTAGACTAGGAAGTGGAGACATCTAGTGGAAAGGTACATAACCGTCTGCAGTTTACCAGTAGGCTACCGGTTTGCCACCGCACAGCTAGATAGCACCAATTCCTAGTATAAATAAAGCATGTTTCACTTTGCCCCGGTAGCTCTCTTTGCCTCGGCCTCCCCTATTAACACGAGGAAATGGAGTGAGAAAAATGTATGAAATAAACCTCGCTAAAATACGTGTCCTTCCGCTCTAAAGAGAATATACAACGATCTACCTTGAGTGGTGTTTAGTGTGCCACGATCTGTATAATTATATGTCGTAAAACTGGATGGCTACCAAAGGCTTACCGACAGACAAACTGACAGTTGAGCACTTACTCAATGCATTGATATTTGGACGGCAAACAGTAATACAGTACGACTACGAGCCCGACGCCATTGTGTCTCTCTTGGTAACGAATCGCCGCAAAAAGTAATTACGTCATCTAATTCACTGTCACGTGATTCCCTGTAAAATGTATTATCGCTTTGCAAGTATGGCTTCATCTACAACTTCGAAGGCAGTCTGGTAGTATCTCCACCCAAGTAATGTCCACTCGCTTCTACTTATGTCAATTCCTTTCCATGGACGTATGACTTCTGATCTAACTATTGGCAACATTTTTGTTCTAAAATCACATAGAGTTATTTATTTACATAGAGTTATTTATTTATTTATTTAATTACGATGTGTGCTTGTATGCGTATTGGGGGAAGGTGTGCGTGTATGTGCGCGCGCGCATATCATGGTTTTTTTCTTGTATTAAACAAGACAAAATCTGAAGAAACTATGGCGTCAAGCGATTAGGTTTAGTTGTGTATGCAATGTAGTCCTGAGGTTTGGAGGTTTGCGCAAAGGAAACATGTATACGTTAAGCCTCTCGGAATTACTGCAGCTATAAAGCCCAAGGGAGGAATCTCCCGCTGCAATTTTGTTCTTACTATCTTGGAAGGAGTGTGTGTGTGTGTGTGTGTGTGTGTGTGTGTGTGTGTGTGTGTGTGTGTGTGTGTGTGTGTGTGTGTGTGTGTGTGTGTGTGTGTGTGTGTGTGTGTATGTGTGTGTGTGTGTGTGTGTGTGTGCGCGCGCGCGCGTGTGTTCGTGTGTACTTGTGTGCTTGCGTGTGTGTGTATGAACGTGTGTGTGTGCTTGTGTGCGTGCGTGTGTGCGTGTGTGTGTGCGTGTATGCGTGTGCGCGCGTGTGTGTGTGCGTGTGTGCTTGTGTGCATGCGTCTGTATGTGCGTGCGTGCGTGCGTGTGTGCGCCCCCGGTTTGTTGTTCCATTCGGTGAAAGCTAGTTTCATTAATCAATGTGTATCCTGCACAGCCGTACCTGCCCTTTTATGGTGGTAACCAGGGAATTCAACCAGTCGTTCTCATTGATTTGTTTACGTCTCACGTTAACGATTTTGTAATGGTTCATGTAACATTGGTTTCTTGGATCAATAAAACCAAACACCTTGTTTCACGTGGAATATATATTTCTCGTGTGCATAACATTGTGCCATTGACGTGGATTACGCATCACATTCCACGTTTGTTGATATTTGTGACAACGAATAGTAAAACAGCAAAGCGATATTTAATAACAAACGAATGCAGCACATTCAAATGATGACTGTGCAGATAGGCACGAGCGACCATGTTGTTCACATATCAGTTCGGTTTCTCTGTGCCGTAAGTCAACGGACGTTAGTTCATATCTAGGTATGAAGTAGCATGTATCCAAATAGATTGACTGAATGCTCGTGTTGTTGTAGGCTTCGTTGCAAAGAGTTAAATTGCCGAAAGCTGTCGTATTTTAGAGCAGAAAGCGGTTGAAACATTTACAAACGTCTAGAAATGTGTTGTGTCAGTCTTTTTGTGCGTATGTCCGTGAGTGTGCGTTTATGTAAATGGTTTTGGTTAATGCATACATTTATTTACAGATCAACATGTATATCATCCACACCTTGGACGATACTTGCTTTTTATATAGGGTATGAGAATGTCGTACATAATATCGCAGGCAGTACGATACAGTGATATGCGGTAGTGTTGGACGCATAATGTGATGTTGAACAGAGCAAGTGCCATCTCGGGTGCACGTAATGTGTTCAATGACGGTCATCTTTGTCGTCTTGCAATAATGTACATTTGAAAAGGATATGCCCTGCTTGGCAGTATTCTAAGTAACACAATATCGTAACCAGACAGGGGACGATTGTGGAAATGAATTGGAGGGGCTTCTGGATCCAAGAGTCGCCATTGGTGTAGACCTAATGACGACTTGACCAATCTACGTTCGTTTCTGTGTTACGATATTTCCTCCCCGCAATTTCCTGAGAGTCTCGCGATAGTCTCTGCCGGCTAACGCCGCCTGGTCGGTGCTGAGCGCGTCGTCTTTACGTGAGTAAACACCTGAAGTGTACCGCGAAAACCGTCTGCCGTCGATGCCAATGCACGTTGGCTTTGTGCTGCCGTCTATCGACGAGAATGATGGCACTGTCGTTTGGCGCTCCCACCGCCCACGCAGAGCTGCCAGTGGTTTCGTCTGCTTTTTATATTGTTCTGCGGTCGGCGATAATTGGTTAGTGTCGCCGCGAGTTTGCAGACTATCATGACTCACAAGCAGATTGTCCACGCTCATGTTTCTCCGGCCCCGCAGCATGAAGTGCGGTCGACTTGATGTCTTGTCCGCATTTCCATCGGCTGTCGATTCCTGCCGGGGGTCTTCATCTATGTTCAGTCGGCTGCGTCGACGGCGTTGGATGCGCTCGTGGATAGGGTTCGTTTCTCCCGGTTTTATCCCTCGAGCAAGCGCCTCGTTGGAGTCACTGATGACACTGGTGCGCGCCTGTCTACGTCTCTCTATCCGTTCAGCCAGCGACTCTCCTGCGGTGCTGCGCGCCAAGGCGGAGTCCGTACCATCGAAGACGTTGTCGTCAGACTTCTGCTCGGCGGGGTAGGACGCCGACAACGGGCGCCTTTTGCGCAGCAGGGACTGGCTTGGCACTGTCGGGGTTGTGGGGGAGGGAGGTGCACCAGTGTCTGTGGTTATTCCCGCCACGTCGAGGCCGCCGATCGACTGACTGCGTAGAATCCTCCTGAAGGTCTGAGGAGATACTTGCTCTGAACGGCGCCGAAGTTGCGTGAACTTGTTCTTCAGATTAGATGTGTCGTCGTCTGCGATGGAGCGACGGCGTTTTGCCGCGTTCAGGCGTTCCTGCAAAAAGGAAGTTCTTATATATCACGGTGTCAAGTTCTTAGAACTCTTCAAAGCATGTTACCCTTCGCCTTCACAGGTTCAGATTTACTTTTTCGAACACCATTTCGACGTCTCTTAGTAAGATAATCAACCATGTTGCATGAAATATCCACTACTGTTTCGTGATACTTATTTATCCAGTTGAATGAACTGAGACAACGTCGAGAAAATTAAATTGCCGAAGCCTTGAAACAGTTGAAAGAGGATTTAAACTAACATTTTCATCATTCAGAGTGCGATGTTCTAACTATGTAACTAACCGTATTACGCTACCACATCCCAAGACCCGCAAATAAACATAGGAATAGCCGATGACGTTTATCATTATAATTACAGTAAGATTAATGTAAAGCTGACATATCAAGTAAATATAGTCACACAATTTATTATTAATGTCTAGCTTTTAATATTCTTCCACAATTTGATAATTTCGCTTGGTATATTTCTTATTCGTTTCGGTAAAAATCAATTGTGTTTAATACCAAGCACGCCATGCTAACTGGTTTATGCAGATGTCTCAGTTAGTCTTAATATGTTATTGTCAAATGACTCCAGCGGACATTTGGCGACATATACTATAACGAATCTACGATGGTGCTGCACGGGTCTCACCTTTCTCTTCTCCTCGACCTTCTCGAACATCTTCTTGGCCACCCTCTTCTGCTCCCTCTCCCACTCGAGCTTATAGTCCTCGAGGAAGGCGCCCCAGTTGCTAAAGAACGTCTCCGGCGTGATCTTTTCGGCGGCGTCCTTGAAGGCGAAGTACGTGAGCAGCTCCTTGAACTGAGTCTTCGTCTCTGCGAACGTCGTCTTCTGTCGCTTCAGCATATCGTCGGCTGAAACAGACCACAGGCCATGTCAACACCTCTTTGTTGGAGTCGTCACAATTCGTATGTTCCGAGGAATGCCAGTTCTGAGAAAGAAAGGCGTAGTGCAATAGACGATTGTCTGACACCAGCAGACGAAGTATTTTAAAACACTAGAGAAAGGCATAGTTTGTGAAAGTAACTGGGTAGGACGAATTACACGAAAAACGATAAACGAAGAATGAAGGAGCTGAGGGAGGAGGTTGGTGTGAGAGAATGGAGGAGCTGAGGGAGGAGGTTGGTGTGAGAGAATGGAGGAGCTGAGGGAGGAGGTTGGTGTGAGAGAATGGAGGAGCTGAGGGAGAAGGTTGGTGTGAGAGAATGGAGGAGCTGGGGGAGAAGGTTGGTGTGAGAGAATGGAGGAGATGAGGGAGGAGGTTGGTGTGAGAGAATGGAGGAGCTGAGGGAGGAGGTTGGTGTGAGAGAATGGAGAGCTGAGGGAGGAGGTTGGTGTGAGAGAATGCTGAGGGAGGAGAGAATGGAGGAGCTGAGGGAGGAGGTTGGTGTGAGAGAATGGAGGAGCTGAGGGAGGAGGTTGGTGTGAGAGAATGGAGGAGCTGAGGGAGAAGGTTGGTGTGAGAGAATGGAGGAGCTGAGGGAGGAGGTTGGTGTGAGAGAATGGAGGAGCTGAGGGAGGAGGTTGGTGTGAGAGAATGGAGGAGCTGAGGGAGGAGGTTGGTGTGAGAGAATGGAGGAGCTGAGGGAGGAGGTTGGTGTGAGAGAATGGAGGAGCTTGGTGTGAGAGAATGGAGGAGCTGAGGGAGGAGGTTGGTGTGAGAGAATGGAGGAGCTGAGGGAGGAGGTTGGTGTGAGAGAATGGAGGAGCTGAGGGAGGAGGTTGGTGTGAGAGAATGGAGGAGCTGAGGGAGGAGGTTGGTGTGAGAGAATGGAGGAGGAGGGAGGAGGTTGGTGTGAGAGAATGGAGGAGCTGAGGGAGAGGTTGGTGTGAGAGAATGGAGGAGATGAGGGAGGAGGTTGGTGTGAGAGAATGGAGGAGCTGAGGGAGGAGGTTGGTGTGAGAGAATGGAGGAGCTGAGGGAGGAGGTTGGTGTGAGAGAATGGAGGAGCTGAGGGAGGAGGTTGGTGTGAGAGAATGGAGGAGATGAGGGAGGAGGTTGGTGTGAGAGAATGGAGGAGCTGAGGGAGGAGGTTGGTGTGAGAGAATGGAGGAGCTGAGGGAGGAGGTTGGTGTGAGAGAATGGAGGAGCTGAGGGAGGAGGTTGGTGTGAGAGAATGGAGGAGCTGAGGGAGGAGGTTGGTGTGAGAGAATGGAGGAGCTGAGGGAGGAGGTTGGTGTGAGAGAATGGAGGAGATGAGGGAGGAGGTTGGTGTGAGAGAATGGAGGAGCTGAGGGAGGAGGTTGGTGTGAGAGAATGGAGGAGATGAGGGAGGAAGTTGGTGTGAGAGAATGGAGGAGATGAGGGAGGAGGTTGGTGTGAGAGAATGGAGGAGCTGGGGGAGGAGGTTGCTTAGTTATTAAAGATAGTTTCGGGAGAAAGCTGGCGAGAAGTTCGTTATTGTGGGGTTGAGTGGAGTGACTAAAAGAGGAACAAGTAACGAAGATAGTAGATGCCCACAGAATGGAGGGTAGACGGAGAGAGACCACGACTGAAATGAGAGGAGTGTGTGTGAAGAGAGTTGCCGTGATTGGGCGTGATGAACGATAGTCGAGAGCGAGATGTAGGGATCGAAGATGGCAGTGTAAGACCAGGGACGAAAGAAGAAAACAAAACTCGAGACAAGTATGGAGGTTAGCCTCACCGCAGACGTGAGGGACAAAAAGGAGAACCGCATGTACCTGACTCGAAGAAGTCGTTCATCTGGTCCTTGAACGGTTGCAGCAGCCCGTGCTCCGTGTCACGACTGACCAGCTTCGCCTGCGAGAGAACCACAACGAACATTCGTCTACTTTTACAGTATTGTAATACTATGGACTTTTAATGGATGGCATGTTACAGGTTATGATAGCATATCATAAATTATGCATGATGGGAAATTGTGCGGTCCGCGTCCGTAGCGACCAGTTGGTGTTTCTATTATACGCATCATTTCACATTAATGTAGGAATGAGGTATGAAAAGCAGGTGGTGCGATAGATGTTTATAAATAAATGTAATGTTGTGAAAATCAGAGCCCAGAGTCATCCACACTTCAATTTGTAGAGTAGATATTCATAGCTTTAATGTGGAGGCGAAATTGGTCGGCCGGTGCCGAAGCATAGATGAGCCTTTTCCATATGGGTCGATCGTTCATCAGGGATGGAAAGTCTGTTTCTTCAATATCAAGGTGTTCGCAGATCAGCTTGATTTATGTTTTCTTATGTTTCCCTCTGTTTGTCGTGCCATGTGTGAGTGTCCACAGGATGAATGTTGACACTGGTACTACGGTATTACGATAGCAATAGCCAGCTAGTTGTAGGCGCCTCCTGCGAATCTTGTGTGTGAGTTCGTTTACATTTATAGCTCTTCATTTGTAAGCCTTTTGCTCCAGTGGACATTTAGGCACTCTCTTGACATTCTGGTGTAACTTCCGTCTAGTGCTTTGTTCTAGTTCTTTGTGAGGGTCCAGGTATCTGCTCCGAATAACAAAATACTTTCAACGGTGGCACTGAAGATTGACAATTTAAGGGTTCTTCTTATGTTTGCCTTCCGTACATGGTCTAGCTTGTTACATGCTTGCCAGGTTAGGGCAATGAGTTGGTGAACGTCTTTGCTTGCACTGCGTACCCAGGAACCTAGATACCGGAAATCGTCTACTTCTTCAAGTACGTCTACTTCCTCAAGTACGTCACCACTAGCCGTCTTTATTATTTTACATTCATCCTTTATGTTGATGGTGGTTACCTTGGTTTTATTCACATTTATAGCCAATCCAATATTTCCTGCATTGCTCTCGACATTTCCCAGTAATCTCTGTGCAGACTTGATGTTATCACTTATCAGGATTATATCATCAGCAAATGCAAGATCTGTGATTTCTTGCATTGGAAACCGCCCACTTCTCCGTTTTCTGATGGTAAACCCAAGACCAGATTCTTTCGTTGATTGTCTCATGACATAGTCCAGTATTATAGTAACGATGTATGGAGCTAACGTATCACCCTGTAAAATACCGGCCTTAATGTCAACGAACTCGGTTTTCTCCGTCAGTTGAAATAACGGATGCTGTCGTGTGTTTGTATAGGACTTCAATAGCACTCACAATCTTCTCTGGCAATCCGTAAGAATGTGAACATTTGGCCACGGTGAACAGAATCGAATGCTTTTTTGAAATTTGTAAATGTCAGTACTACAGGCAAGTTGTTGACATCTGCTTCTTCGACAATTCTGCGCAGAGCTAATATGTGGCCAGTTGTAAATCGACCTTTGCGAAAGCCATTTTGATTCGATCTCAGAAGAGGTTCAATGGCAGGTTTGCATCTGTTTAGTAAGAGACGATAATAAATCTTAGCTGCTATTGGTGTCAAGCTGATACCTCGATAGTTTGCTGCCAGTGCGAGATTTCCTTTCTTTGGAAGGGGTACTATCCCACTTTTTGAGAACGCATCAGGGATTACAAGATTATTGAAGATATGATTACAAAGTTCCAGTAGTGTTGATTTGAATTAATCCAACTTCCAGACTTCTGGTGGAATTCCATCTAGTCCAGCTGTGTTTCCACATTTCAGTTTCTTGAGCACTTCATCCAATTCAATTAAAGTGAAATTGCCAGGGCTACTGTCCAAATCATAGTAAATCACTCTCTCTTTCTCTATGGTTTGTTCGGTGTTGTCTGTTGAAGGTGTTTGGCCAAAAAGGTTCTCAATTTGGTTTTTCCACTGACTTTTTCTTTATTCTGGAAACTTTCCATCTATTCTATCCTTAGATGCTAATGAATGGCCAGTTACATTATTTATAACTTTCCGTGCTTGCCGATAGTCACCTTGACTATGTGACAGTTCACATTCCTGAGAATGTTGGTAGCCGCTTTGGAATTGTCATCAGTAACATCCCTTTCCTGAGACTTTGAGGAGGTTACGTTATAATTGGTGGCAACTGTCACCTGTGCTCCCATTGCTGCAATCACCTTCGGTATCAGGGGCTTTAACCATGGTGCTTGTCATTGTGCTCACCATGTATCAGGGGCTTTAACCTTGGTGCTTGTCATTGTGCTCACCATGTATCAGGGGCTTTAACCTTGGTGCTTGTCATTGCGCTCACCATGTATCAGGGGCTTTAACCTTGGTGCTTGTCATTGTGCTCACCATGTATCAGGGGCTTTAACCTTGGTGCTTGTCATTGTGCTCACCATGTATCAGGGGCTTTAACCTTGGTGCTTGTCATTGCGCTCACCATGTATCAGGGGCTTTAACCTTGGTGCTTGTCATTGTGCTCACCATGTATCAGGGGCTTTAACCTTGGTGCTTGTCATTGTGCTCACCATGTATCAGGGGCTTTAACCTTGGTGCTTGTCATTGTGCTCACCATGTATCAAGGGCTTTAACCCTGGTGCTTGTCATTGTGCTCACCATGTATCAGGAGCTTTAACTTTGGTGCTTGTCATTGTGCTCACCATGTATCAGGAGCTTTAACCTTGGTGCATGTCATTGTGCTCACCATGTATCAGGGGCTTTAACCTTGGTGCTTGTCATTGTGCTCACCATGTATCAGGGGCTTTAACCTTGGTGCTTGTCATTGTGCTCACCATGTATCAGGGGCTTTAACCTTGGTGCTTGTCATTGTGCTCACCATGTATCAGGGGCTTTAACCTTGGTGCTTGTCATTGCGCTCACCATGTATCAGGGGCTTTAACCTTGGTGCTTGTCATTGTGCTCACCATGTATCAGGGGCTTTAACCTTGGTGCTTGTCATTGCGCTCACCATGTATCAGGGGCTTTAACCTTGGTGCTTGTCATTGTGCTCACCATGTATCAGGGGCTTTAACCTTGGTGCTTGTCATTGTGCTCACCATGTATCAGGGGCTTTAACCTTGGTGCTTGTCATTGTGCTCACCATGTATCAAGGGCTTTAACCCTGGTGCTTGTCATTGTGCTCACCATGTATCAGGAGCTTTAACCTTGGTGCTTGTCATTGTGCTCACCATGTATCAGGAGCTTTAACCTTGGTGCATGTCATTGTGCTCATCGTGTTCTTTCATTAGCTGTTGTTTCCGTACCCGCGCCACTGGCTGACTGCATTGTCGTTGTCGTTCGCCAATGAATTTGACACTTCCGCCTTTAGATGAAATTTCCTCCACCAATTTTCCCTCTACTTCACTCAGGCTGCCTGAGTTGGCCAGATTATTTACCACCGCCCGGGCTCAGCGTTTATGGTTTTGAAGTCGGGTGTTCCTTCTTCTAGACCCACTGCCTGCCAACGGTAATGAGCTGGGTCTACCCAGGTTTGGAATCAGAGTTGTCCTTCTCCTAGATCCCTAGCATACTAGCCTGGGTCCGTAAGGTGCTCGGTTACCTTGGGGTACCACAAGGATGTCATGCTAGAGTCGTGTCTAAGGAGAGGCTATGTACCAGCAGAGGAGGCTTGTTTGTTCGTGTCCCTTTTAACCCCTGTGAATGGGCTAGCTGGCGGTCGCAGCTGAAAGCGAGAGTGTCAAGCGCATTCACTACAAACTACTCACTACACTACGACACTAGACAAATCACACCGACCTGTGTTACTACCACACTACAATTTTATAATAACACTCCCTCGAAAAAACACAAACGAAAGAACTCTATGTTAGTCATAATAATATTTTTCATCCTGTGCCAGGTGGAAAATTGAACTACTAGCTACGTACCTTTTTCCGGTGTGTTTGGACTTGCTGTTTTAGTTGACTTAGCTGGCCGTCCAACTCAGTCAATGAAATTTGCGATGCTTGCTGCATGGAGGCCGGGAGTGGAAGTCGCAGCTGAGCCTCGTTCTTGCCTACGTTCTGGTCATGCTCCCGGCAATAAACGCGCACTATATATTGCATCAGATTGGTTGAGTTGTCCTGCAAGAAACAAACACATTAAAGTGAATATCATTACGCTTGTTCTCATTCATCACCGAGTACGTTTTGCATCATAAAAAGGGGCGGTCTGCTAAAGAAGCTGAGTCATAAAGTTGTCTCAAAGAAGCAGCGAAGAAATGTTTTCTTAGCAAATTCGCACACTGTTGCTAGTTTCCTTAATTACGCGGATCTGAATTATTGTGAATTCAATAACGCCATAGTAGATGGAGCGTAGGGAAAAAATAGCCAAACGTATGAAAACGATTTACTCCACAGAAACTATCAAACTATTATACTAGCGATTTTATTGTAAATTTCTTAAACGATGCCTTAGGATTAAAGAGAATAAGAAGGGTATTAAATTAACGATTTTATTGTAACTTTCTGAAGCGTTAGTTTAGGGTTATTGACACAACATAATGTATGCTATTCAGGAGAACTAAGCAGCAAGAACCACTACCTTGGTTTAATATAACAATCTACCTGTGAATGGCTGTGACAGGTGAAAATATATAATTAACACTACGATTGTCTCTGATAACTCATGACACACCGATTCCTTTCCGCATATTGCCCGGACGTTTGCTTTTATGCACACTTACCATTGACTTGACGTCTTTGAGTCTGGCAAGTATCCGCAGATCGAAGCCATCAGCCTGACCTCGTTGCGTGCCTCCGTTCATGTAGTTGCCAAAAGCCAGCACTAACTCCAAAGTGCTACGGATGCTCTCACTGAAAGCCAGAAAAACAATGTATTTTGCGTCTCCTTGAAATGCGTGGACAATGGAACTATAATGGATTAATCACACTTAGAGGCGCGTCCCATGGTCAGACATGATGTCCTCACGCTTTACAAAGCAGTGACAGTGTGAGCCTTAAAAAGTTACTGTTTTCTGTATGTAACAAAAGGTTCCACAAACGTCATTGCATCTTTGAAATCGAACCAGCGTCTATGTATACAAAAAGGGCCGACATGTAAAATGCTATGGGTTTTTATTTATGAGAAATTACGAATTTGTATACCACAAACCCCGTCGTCTGTTCTGCGTATAGCCACATGTTATGCATGATACATTAACATTAATCTTAATACGTCTTTGGTGTTATTAAATTAAATTACAAAGTGTTAAGGGATTAGTTGTCTTACTGTAGAACGTTGTTCACGACAATGCCAACGTTACACTTACTTGTTCTTAATCCCTGTACACGTCATCCCAAGTGCGTCCATCTGCTGGTCTGTAAAGAATAAGGACGGAACATAGTAAACATAATGGAAATTAGCCGCCTAAAGTGCAAATGTATGCATCCAACCTTACTCAACATCGTGCTGGTGTTCGTATTCGTTATTTCACATGGTACTCTACTGCCATTTTGTTTACATTCATATATGCATCCAACCTTACTCAACATCGTGCTGGTGTTCATATTCGTTATTTCACATGATACTCTACTGCCATTTTGTTTATATTCATGTATGCATCCAACCTTACTCAACATCGTGCTGGTGTTCATATTCGTTATTTCACATGATACTCTACTGCCATTTTGTTTATATTCATGTATGCATCCAACCTTACTCAACATCGTGCTGGTGTTCATATTCATTATTTCACATGATACTCTACTGCCATTTTGTTTATATTCATGTATGCATCCAACCTTACTCAACATCGTGCTGGTGTTCATATTCATTATTTCACATGATACTCTACTGCCATTTTGTTTATATTCATGTATGCATCCAACCTTACTCAACATCGTGCTGGTGTTCATATTCGTTATTTCACATGATACTCTACTGCCATTTTGTTTACATTCATGTATACATTGGTGCGATCATCGGAACATACAATCGAATGAAAGAACATATAACGGTTTGTATTTTGTTTCAGTTATGTCTGTCGAGTAGGTAAGGATTCTATACTATATTCATACATAAATTGTTAAATAAAGACTTGCTAGAGTAGTTGCTTTGGTCTATGATTTTCAAAATTGAACAAGGCTTTTTTAGATTTAACCGGGTTGCCAGCCAAGACAGCAACCTTGACATTATTAATGAGCAAGGGAGCCATTGTCGTAATCCAGAATCTAATTCCCATATGTCGTCAGCATATACAGTATGCGTCAATACATTAATCCAGCTGCGGCATAGTGCATGGCTATTGGCTAATAGTAGTACTGAGCATGCAACGTAGTTTCCATCTGATACTTACTAATGTTGAAGAGGGTCTCATTGAATCTCTTGCGCAGTATGAGGCACTCCATTCGCTCAGCGAAGTGCGACATCTGTGATAGTTCGTAGAGGAACTGTTCAGGATGATCGAGTGCTCCTGGACCCACAAGATAACTCGTCGATAAGACGAACACATTAAACGTTTACACAAGAAAAGAAAACAGAAATTAAGGAGTGCTCCTGGACCCACAAGATAACTCGTCGATAAGACGAACACATTAAACGTTTACACAAGAAAAGAAAACAGAAATTAAGGACCACCAATTGGGTTACGATGCTGTGTATTATACATGCATATACTCTTTAAAACAACATTTCCTTTTGCCGACTACGGAGGTGTATATATCACGTATGTCAAATATACCAACACAAGTTTTACCTCAGTGCAGATACCGTTGTCATACAGAAGAAATCATACACTCGTGATAATCATCGTATACGTATATGTATAAATATATATTTCGAAATTTGTGTTTCACAAGAAAACGGCATATAACGTGCCATGTGACCATCATGCAACACAACATTACTTTTTATATACTGTTATGTTGTTGTTGTTGCAAAATAAATTTGATTTGATTTGAAAAATCATTAGTGTAATTTTGCACTTTTTGTGAATACCAGATATGGGGAAAACGTATACTTAGAAAAAGCTGGCATTCACCTTTGTAAGAATATGTGATTGTCTATCAAAAATTAGAAAAAAAACTACACAGATATAGAACAATGGAAACATGTTTATTTTATTGATGCATAAGCGTCATCATTCCAACTACTGTCATCATTTGACTGATAGCTGGCCGTATATTAGAGAACGGTATTTCTTACCAGCTTCGTTCAACTCGATGTGGGCGGCTATCTTGTCCAGTTCCTTCTTCGTTGCCCGGATCTCATACAGTCCGTACAGACTGTCAATGTCCAGCTTGTGGAAGTCCATCTTGTAGATGGCGTGCCGGATGTCCTCCATCTCGCAATGCATGCTGCGTAGTTTAATGGCGACAGCACGTGACCGGTTGTCGTCCAACAGTTTGACAGTCTGTCAAAACAGTAAGGGTCAAGAGTGCTACCTAAGTTATGCTCAACTGGATACAAATTAATAACGGACACTTTCAATATCAACATCCCGATATTCCCTGCAAATGGCTAAAAGGAATAATAGCAATTGGGGGAGAATAATCAGAAGATAACTATTACAATGTTACAAAGGCACCACTAAAACGAGCCGTTGACAGTGATTATGATGGTATAGCAAAATAAATATATAAAACAAAGGTTTAAATACCATACAGTGTAGAAGAGTGAAGCTGAACATTCCCACGTCAATAGCTTTGCTACCTTAACTAATGTTTATTTACGTACTCTCTATGTGTAGCTGTTTCGTTTTACAATACTATATCCGTTCTATTTGTATGATATGACCGGCAGCTAACACTTATGACTGCTAATGCAGATTGAAGGAACGTTCGCATTGCTGTTAAGGCGATACATGACAGATGAATTACGATTCGCTCACCTTCATTTTTGCGGTTTTCTTCTGCGCCGTAATGGAGTCATGAAGAGATTGAGCCTTTGGGTTTAGTTTCTCATTGGATCGACCGAACAGTCTGCAAATAGGAATGGTATTTGATCAAGCAACTAGCCACACATATAAATGTAAAGTTACATTTTCTTAGGAATAAAATAGTCAGACATAGTATATATGCATAGCGTGCGCTGTTTAAGTTTTGTTTGATGTTCTCACCTTTCAAATTCGTCTACGTCGAAGTTCGGTTCCACCGCTTCGTGCCAAAACGTCTTATGATTACGCCGACCTGGATTTGTAATAAAGCGTGTTATTAAAGACAATCTATGAAATGTGTGATTACCCAAAATACTGACATCACGAAGCACGTTTAATCACATGTTAGCAGTACGCACGGTTAATTAAAAGAAAACGCAGTCGTATTTTGTTATCTGTTCCTTCCCACCTTCACTGTTTACGACCTATACATATATCTATACATATGCAATCTGAGTTATCGATAACCCATACTGGATTATGTTTGTCATGGTCTTGATCTGTGTTGCCCGAACGCACGCACACACATCCTGACGCACACCAAGCATGCGCACGACACACACAATAACAACAATACACACACGCACACACACACACACACACACACACACACACACACACACACACACACACACACACACACACACACACACACACACACACACACACACACACACACATGAAAATATCCGCTTTCATATATATTTTTGCAACTGCGTATGCGTTAAAGCAATACTCAATATTAGTACACAAACTTGCGCCACACCGCACCTTTGGAGTTCTCGACAACGATGCGAGTCCAGAAGAGCGGGCGCATCTTCACGCGAGGCTTCACGGCCGGCTTGCTTGGTTGCACAGCCCGAGGCTGTGTTGAGTGGAGCGAGGAGGGAGGAGGGGGCGGGGCAGGCACGTCAGACGGCGGCGGGGGCGGGGCAGGCGGGGCAGGCGCTGGTGTCGGAGGCTCGGGGCTCGGCTTTACCTCGGCCACCGGTGGACTGCTGATGGCGACGTCTGCGACTATTAATAAACAATTTAATAAACAAAGGGATTATTAAAACATTAAACAAGATTTTAATGGTCTTTAAACCTCTTAATTATAATCATGTCATATCGAGTGACGTCAACGGTTAGAGCTAAAAGGACTTAATGTCAAATTTGAAAGTGTTTCTTGTAGTCAAAATACTGATTAAAGATGTGCTTTGTGCGATCTTAAATGTGATCATTTCACGTATCGATATTGATGGGCCATTCCAAATAGATATGGAGAGATTGTGGTTTGAGACAGATCCATGGAGAGAATTGAACGATTTTTTTCTACAAAACGCTTGTTAACGTGAGTTGATTCTGTTGCTAGTTCCGTTAACATTAAAAGGCAGTTACAGCTGTTTAGCTCGTCACCATTATAAATGGAATATTAGATTGCCTTCAGAAATGTATACTATAGCACAATCATGAAATATAACAGGTAATTTGAAAAGTGAAAATATCGTATAATACACATGGAGGAACATTAGTTTTGATCTTTATGATGCGCACGTCAGCAAATAATACACATGGAGGAACATTAGTTTTGAACTTTATGATGCGCACGTCAGCAAATAATACACATGGAGGAACATTAGTTTTGAACTTTATGATGCGCACGTCAGCAAATAATACACATGGAGGAACATTAGTTTTGAACTTTATGATGCGCACGTCAGCAAAAAATACACATGGAGGAACATTAGTTTTGAACTTTATGATGCGCACGTCAGCAAATAATACACATGGAGGAACATTAGTTTTGATCTTTATGATGCGCACGTCAGCAAATAAGTCACGATTATTGTTAATGGATATGACACCATTTAGTCTAAGAAGAAGAAGAAGACGACGAAGAAGACGGAATGAGATAAGAAAAAAAGACGCTGCTCTTACCAGTAGTGTCTATATCCGTCTGCGTGGACACTTCGGCCGACGTCGACGTCGCCGCTTCTTTCACCACTGCCGCCTCCTTCACCGCCGCCTCCTTCACCGCCGCCTCCTTCACCGTCGCTTCCTTCACCTCCGTCTTACCCCGGGTGGCTTCGTCCAGCACCTCGGTGATGTGCCGCAGCGAGTCGATCCGCTGCATCAACTCCATGATGTGGTCCTCGTAGTTGTTCACCATACTCCGGTGTTTCTCTTGCATCCGGCGAATCTGTCCCATAAAGCCTCGTTTTGACCGCGACATCCGGTACCTTAGTCGCCATTTATTTTGTTTTGCGTGCGTTGAGCGGAGTATATTTAGAACTCATAACTCAGACACATAATCTAATTATTAATGTTAATCAACATTAATAATTATAGAAATTACGACGAAATCAATACACCGCACTAGCACATTTACAGTAAAAATCAAATAGGAAGTCCTTGTGGGTAGAAACACATTAACATAATGTTGTGATTTGAATATTGGACGGCCAACTGTTACAATACAATGGAACATACTTATATATCTCCAATATCTTCGGAATCCTTAGCTCAATGGCGCAATAAAACCATTGATCGGGCATTCGCAAGATCGGTGTATAATTACAACGACCTAAGTAGATGGATGGATGTACTGAGGAGCTAAGGAGGGTAAGCAATATTCAAAAGGTAGATATTCAAATGTGACGGCGATGTGATACTATAAGTTTACTGCTGAACTGACGCTGATATGGCGTGAATTCCGTACGCGACAGATAAGGCTCAAGTTTCCTTAACTCTAGGAATAGGGAGTATATTATTAGATCCAGACGATCGAAGCTGTCTGTGTTTTCTTGCTGAGTATTGATTGCACGTAAATATGCAGATTGCTTGGATAAACGTGAATTATATGTAACTGAAAATATCTTGAAAATAATGCGATGTTCGACAATAATAAATGACGGTTGCACTCACCTCTTCCAGCAGTTGTTTCTCGTTGTCGGAGAAACTACAACTCTGTTCCGCGAGGTTCTCGACCGACCGTGCCATGGCGGCCACAGACTCACTCCCTGACGGCTGCCGTCGCCCCACATCGAAGAAGATATTGTCAAGATCCAACGCCTGCATCTCTACTCCATCGTACCGACACGTCGAGATCGCCAGATCATCAACGACTGGCTTACACTCCGGGACGGCACCACTCGGATCAGCAATGGTGCCCTTATGCACATTGGTGTCTTCACACTGGGGTTCACTAACTTCTGTCCGCGATGAGGACAAGTTCGCGTCCGCTTTATCCGCGTTCAACGACGGCAGCCCGGTGAGGATAATCTCGTCGGTGGAGAGACTGAAGTTTTTGGTGGGATGTCGGTCGTTGATGGCGTTCAGAGACCCGGTCAGCTCGGAGTGCTGTTGGGAGCCTCCGCCCGAGAGACGATCTAATTCGTACTCGCCTTTCTTGAAGAACAACGTCACCGTGTTGTCTGACGGCACCTCCATCCGCGACCGCAGGCGCTCCTTGATGCCGTCAGTGAAGTGCGGGTCCTCAGCCATTTGCTGCGGGAGAATATGTAAATTCAATCGTATTTTTCGGTGATACAATATGAGTAATTATGCGACTAAACGTGTGCATTATTAATATTATTACATGGAATATGTTTTGCTTTTTAAGTGTGGAAACAAACATTATAATATTATATGAGAAAGCTTGTGAACTATACCTGCGTCGAAAGTTAGACGCAAGGATAGTAATAATCAGGCCGGTGTTTTGAATAGTGCTATTTGAATGAGAGAGTGTGTATGTGTAACGAATGAGAGAGCGATTGGAGTTGCTGTTGTTGCTTGTTGTTGTTGTTGATGTTGTTGTGTGCATGTGTGTATGTGTGTGTGCGTGCGTGCGTATGTGCGTGCGTACGTGTATGTATGTGTCGTAAGTGCGCTCATGCACGTGTACAAGCGTGCGCGCGTGCGGCCCACCTGCAGATCCAGCATCTCGATGAGCCGTCGCCGTGGGATGTGACTTGAGCTGGTCGTCACGAGTCGCTTGGCGTCTCTCACGACGGTGTCGTCGGCCCACCTGTACATGTGCATGCCGTCGTCGAAGGTCGAGTCTCCCACCACACTCACGATGTGACGCGCATCTAGAAGCTTCTGCGCGAAGGCCACAGCGCATGCGCGGTTCTCAAACCGTTGTTGTTCGTTGTCCTGAGGCAGTCAATGGGCGCCGATTACCGGGCAGCTCGTTTTTGCAGAGTTTTTTAAAAGGTGTTTGACTGTATTGCATTGATGCAGCAGTCATGCTGCGCCAAACGATAACATCTAGTAGCTGCTTCGATTTACATATAAATGCGAGTGAAAACGAAATCTTGTTTTGGCGACGTGTGGCAAGAACACGTACTGTTTATTTTTTGGAGAGAAAAAACATGTTAAAATGTAATCTCTCAGCAAGTTTTTGAGATAATGTATATCAGTCTATTAGTCGTTGGGCGACTGCTTTAGTAACTGGGGTCGTGTTGCGAGAGAGGCAAAATGGTCCAATTCCTCGAATACTTGAGTTAGACTGCTAGTCGCAGCGAATTGAACGCATCATAAATGCCTTGCGAAAACAACAACCATGCATGCTACCTACCATGAGGGAATTGACGAGTAATGCGCCTTTGAAGACATTCCGGAATGCTTTGTCCTTGTGTCGTAGTGATGATTCCATCTGTGGGACATTGCAGAACTGTATTAGAGACAGTTTCACACGCAAATATTTGAGCCATTTTAAAAGTACAGTCAAGCAACGGTCACATGCCATGTGGGTTCGTTAACCTATTCCAGAACGAGAAGATGAACGAACCACAGAGACTAGTAGCATACACTTTGATAGCAATTCCAAAGTTAGGTGATTAGGCAACCATGCACAAATGTGCGTTCTTTTGCCCGTTCTGCTCAAGGCATACGTAAGCGATGGTGGCATTTTTAAGTTCTGGTGGGTGTGGGAACCGTTTCGTATTATTGACATTCTTGTGAGCTCATAAGTTCGACTGTGCTGTTTAAAACCGAATCAGCTCACCAGTAGTGATCTTGTATGCTGGAATCTGTCAACATAAGGACGCGCCACAAAATGGTGTCCTCGGTGATATGGCAATGGTTTTTTGCATTTGAAAAAATACTTACAAAGGATTCTGTTTAATGACCGATTTTCATAGGAGCTCTCTATCTTTCTGAATCTGTCCCCTGTTATTCATAAACGAGATTGACATCGACACCAACGATCCTTTCTAATGAATATGATCTTTCCATAGATAGTATTCATAGTAGGTTTCACGTGTGCGTTCGTATGTATGGCGTAGAAGTATATCAGTCTTATATTGTTCAGCACAGCTTCCAACAGTGAGCTACAACACGTATACCAGGATGTGGTATAGACAGAGTTTTTATTACCAGTACCTCTATTCTTTCCTGTCTGACGGCAGGCTTTCATTGGTTCGTTGATAAATGTATGGCGGTTGCCACTCAGCACTCGGTTGGTATTCGCATACGATAAGAGAATCGCTGTGGAAGCTGCAGCCATTCTGAGGCGCGTTACAGGACTACGCGAGAATTAATATATAAAGAAATATGTATTAAACAACAAAAATAGTATACCATTCTGTCATGTTTACATATCCATAGACACCTAATGGTGAGTCTGGCTCTGATTTAACGTCAAGACTTCGTAGTTATTGCACACTCTCGTCACCCCACTAAGGTGTGTCGTGCTAGCTGGCTGGTAGTGGTAGACATGTGTAACACCACAGGCTGAATGACGTGTCAGTGGGGTAACCTATGGTATTTTTAACACCATGGGTGTCATGGGCAAGGCGACAAAGAGGAATACAAAACTACAGACACTCGTCATCGGTTATGGTCTTATGACGAGCAACACTTAAAAACACTCGTCAGCATCACAGTTAGTTTTAATGGGCATGGCAAACGACAATATCTGACGACATGACCATAGTTCTGATGGAAAAACGAGAACGAACTATATGTCACACAGATTGCAGAAACTAGCTGACCAGACATTGACCGAAGACAGCACCCATACGGATATACAGTACTTCATACTTGGACATAGCGCCTACTTCGTCGTGGACATCAGCATTATGGTCAATACATTTGTTTTTTTTCATTAAATTACACATTGGTGAAACAAATATCTCGGCCAAGCGTCTATTTCCTGTTCTGCCCTCGTGCGAATGAACAAGACCGTTACAGGAGTTATTACTATTACAAAAGAACGTACAGTCAATTTCATTTGTATGCGAATCGCCTCGTGACGGTAAACTAATTTCTTGGTTGATTCACCTACTATTCAATGTGAGCACCTATGATTTTATTCAATTATGTGGTGAACCGCACTCTCCCTCGTGCACAGACAATCCTGCGTCGAAGACTGCTTTTACATAATATATGCAATGGCTGGTCTAAGTCGTTGTTGCACAATGAGGTGCATAAAGGCTATCGAATATAATCGGCATGACCTTTTTGCATCGGTCTCGCGGGTTAGGGTCGCAACGAAATCTAACGGCGATAAAGCTATCATCAAAGTGGGCATTGTGCGCCCTCGAGATGTTTGATATCGAGCAGCGAGCGCCGTTGTTGCCTCGATAAAGAGTTACTGTCGCCATGTTTATAGTTCGGTTACGTGCGCCGCCCAGACAACAATGGACGTTGTGCAAGGCGAACACACGGGACATTCCACGGCAGCGGGCGGTGGAGGGACGGGTAGATCTGAAAGACCTGGTCGGACAACTCGTGAACGGTGTGGCCGCGGGACATTGTCTTCGGGCACACGAAGCAACGTAGATGGCAATTCAGGTCGGCTTTATTGGTGTTCTGTGGGAGGGGTATAACGCCCGGTTTGTTGGCATAGCGCCTACCTCTTAGCTAGATATACGGCTCGAAACTGTATACGATTTCGGGATAGGAGAATGGAGTCGCATATCGTTATACACATATCGTTATACACATATCGTTATACACATATCGTTATACACATATCGTTATACACATATCGTTATACACATACCGTTGAACACATATCGTTATACACATATCGTTATACACATATCGTTATACACATATCGTTGTACACATATCGTTGTACACATATCGTTATACACATATCGTTGTAGTATGGTTGCGACGGAAGCAAAACTCGCGATAAGTTGTTTACGTTACAAAATGTGAATTGCAATGGTACCAGTTGTACTTGCCAATTTGGGATTGTGTTTAGCACCACGAGAAACTGAGCGGGAATCAAAGAGTAGAATGCATCGTATGTGGAATGTGATCACGGTGTAACAGTTTCATAGTAAATGTGCATTGGATGGGGGCGATAGAAAATAATATTCAATTAACAAAACCATAACATTGCCCTACACAAACCAATGATCGTCTTAGCAATGGATGGGGCAAATATCTATGCTTAGAATTTCCACTAAACTGGCTACAACTGTTTCTGTACTGTAGACAAAAACTAGATTATCCATAACACATGCACGATACACACCCGCTGGATTATTTCCAGTGCCCGTTGTTCCACACAATGGACGTTATGCCCCATGTTACCCTACCCGTTGTGATGTTATCGCTAACGTGGCAATAATATCCGTGCATCAACGTAACCTCTGCCTTGGGCAGTCGACATGTCGGGGACGATATCATACCGCGTTATCAAAAACATATTCTTCCAACGATTATGATGGATACAATCGTAAGATTTCCGTCAACTCCACTACGTTGGCATCCACGCTAACGGCACGCACGCGCTGTCGAAACGATATATTTACTGACGTATGTCCTTGACTGGTGCCCTTCGAGGATCTAGATAACCGTCTTGCGAGTTCTCGTTTTCACTGTTGTGCTTGAAGCAACAACGCTTTCCCAATGGCTCGTCGTGGTTTGAACCAACACGAAACACTACGCGAGTTTTAGACTGCGAACTTATGAAACTATATTATTCTGACTGTACATCCCGGAGCAGTTTACCATTACAATATATATGTATTTATTAGTCACCATAAAATGAGCTGGGAATGCGGCGGTGTAGGGATCAGCGCATCCACCTGGCATGCCAGCGCTCTCAGTTCTCAGTTCCTGGTTGAAACACCTCATAAGACCATAATATTGTAAATACAATATATAGACACTACTCAGTTAATAGAACGTTACTGAGTGCTGGAAACAATTAGAACTAGAATTTGTCAGCATGGAATTAGGGATTCGTGGTTGATGGTCAATTGTCATTAACCCCTATACAATTAATGTATTATTTCTATAATATTCATTCTTTGTGACCTTCAAATGATTGACTTGTTCATCAAAGACACATTGATTAGGACATCAACATAATCATAGTAATGCATTATTTATATTATATATATTCTTTGTGACCTACAAATCAGTAACTTGTTCTTCGTTAAAATGAGATAAATTTGGACACATTAAATAAGACATCAAAACAATCCTTGAATTTATAATATCCATTCTTTGTGACCTAAAAAATATTAACTTGTTCATAATTAAATAAGACACATTAAATAAGATATCGAATAAAATAATCATAGCAATGATCATAATTACATACCATTGCAATCACTATCAAAATGATTACTTTGATACGTAACCACAACCTGCGATAACACAGATGATATCGCCCCGAACCAGAGCTTGTACAGTGTTAAATATATGCCGGCATTTTGAACTCTCTGTATCATTTTGATTTCCCAAACAAAATCTAGTGTAGAGATCAGATAATAACATATTAATTTTGTATAAGATACTTTATTATGTTATTACCGATATTAACTGTCACTGAAAGCGGTAGGAAATAACTAGCTGTTGGTGAGGTTGATTAATGTGTGTTTCACAGTAGAAGAGATGGCAGAGTGAGGAAGTCAGCACTTTGTGACGTTAGGCCAAGCAAACTTGACGTCACCTGGTGGATCGGCTAAGTAATCAGATATTGGTATCGTCAAATATTTGTTTTGTCTTTAGGCGAGTCGCATCTGATCAAGCTGTTTCCAAATAACTTGCAGTAGTACGCAGTACGACTTCTAAAACGTTGTTGTATCCCCTCGTGGAGTCACGTGGTGGCAGAGGCGTGACGTAACAAACGCAACTATGGAACGACAAGATAGGAGAGATTTTAGTAAAGAGGAGAGCACAAATTACATAATATCTTTCACTAGACAGAAGACGACGGGAGTAAGACAATGTAGCGTTTGTTTGTTTGGGCCTATAAAAGACGTATGACGCCGTCCCAAGGCATGTAGCAGTCTGAGTTATGAGGCAGATGGAATCAGGAAAGGCAGTGGTCGTGCACGTAACAAGCGAAAAACAAGTGAAAGTAATACAGAACGTTGAAGAAATAGGTAAAGGGAAATTGGTGGAGGGCTTATTACCGGCCTGCGAATACAGGTTGAAAACACATTCCCCGATGCAGAAACAGGAGAAACTACAGACAGAGAGAATTTCTGTGTCTGGAGAATTTGTATAATAACAAAATGAGATTCAATTAAAGATACCGCTGAAAGGGGATGAGACTATGCCGGACAGGAAACATTCAGAGAGTGAGCGACTACGGTACGACAAAGAGAGCATGGACAAATTAAAACAGAAGAGGTGTTAGAAGACAACAAATGCCATAGATGGATAGAACGAAAAGAGAGATGTCGAAATTGCAGGTTTGTACTTCAGAGAAGATTTCAGAAGGTTGGGAGAAGGGGAGGGAGGAATGAAGAGAGAGTGCGTGCGTGTGTGTGTGTGTGTGTGTGTGTGTGTGTGTGTGTGTGTGTGTGTGTGTGTGTGTGTGTGTGTGTGTGTGTGTGTGTGTGTGTGTGTGTGTGATATATATATATATATATATATACAGACAGACAGGCAGATAGACAGATAGACAGAGAGACAGACATAAACAAATCGTCTAGAAGACGGAACATAATTCTAGGAAGTGGTCCACACCCCCGCAATCGATTAATGAGAACAAGAAGAAGATTAATGTAATTTGTGTTCTGGTTAAATACGTTTATGTCATTATAATATTTAGAAATATGTACATGTACATATAGTACATTTCGTTAAAAAAAATTGAGTTTGATTACCAGAATAAATAGAGCATTACTGACTACTTACTACTTATAAACATACTGTATCCTAATTACGCAACATAACATATGTATGACTCACTCTGTATATATGGCGTGCATGTTAATAAAGTGACGTATTGCACAGATGTGACGTATTTGAAACGCCCTGTTCTACTTCAAATAGAGTTCCTCGGGGCGGCTAACTCAAGCCGGGCCCCCGCGGAGTGGTTTGGCCTCATTGATAGCACCTTCTGCGGGGCACACAAAACGACAGACTAGAGTCTCTGAGTAGGTCGTAATGGGACAGCAGGTCGAGGTAGCAGACTCCGCGGTATTGACAATCTAGGTTAAATGACCGTAGCCTTCCACGTCGTTATTAGCACCTCATTGTCTGTGCTGTCCATCGCAACACGTATTCCACGTTCACACGGAATATCTCGCGTCTAACGGTAGTCCTAACAGGGGTGTTTATAGAGCGCCCGGTTTGACCGACGGCGACATGTGGGCGCGCTATTACTGGTGTGTTTATTGATCTGGTCTGTGATTGTCTTCTTGTGATTTCAAGGTCAGCGCGACTCAGGAAATGCAGGCGTCTAACTAAAGATGGTATGGGCAAGTATGACATGGAATTGTTTAACGATGGTCTTTGCATGTGATAATCCAGAGCTTAAAGGAGAACACAAACAATGGAAAAGAGAAGCTGGCGTAACAAGTTGTGAATCTCGTGCAGTACAGACCGTGTCACAAACAAGGAAATCCGAAATAGAACCAACCTAAACATCGGACGACACGAAGATATCATGTCAACAATAAGAAGATGAAAATTGAGATGGCATAGCCGTGTAATAAGATCCACTGTTCTGTCAAAAACCACCTTGCAAAGCACAGTGATAGGCATGCAGGCATCGGCGTATTTTGGCAGATATACGAGAATGGACATATCTCAGTACTTATGGTTCACACTATAAAAAGCAAACGAGACAAATTGTGAGATTTGAGATCACCATCTTAGGTGAGCCATCGAACGCCCACTGATAAACGGGATAGATGTGAGATGTGGACAAGGGAGTGAGCAGTGTCTGGGTGGGGGAAGAAGAAATGAATGGATGGTTATTTGGATAGGCATGTGAAATGATACACGTATAGAGTGCAATTACATACATGGGATGCTCTTGGAATTGGTTTCATCAATGTTGATAGAGTCGGGTGTTTTTAAAATTGTGTTTTCTTCTTCTCCACCAGACATTTGCCATACAATCAGCTAAAACATTGTTGTATGTTAGTTTGTTGACAGGGGCATAGGAAGACGGGATCGCACAGTTTGACCACCAAGCAACACAACATACTGTTTACACGGTGTCTGATTGTATCGTCTCATTTTTTATTGTTACAAACTAAATTTCATTAGAGTGTGTGAATGGGTGAATATGTGACCAAGGGAGTGAGTTGAGACTGTTCACGTGTGCACTTCGTGCGCCAACGTTGACCGACAGCTGCGGCACGACCTAAAGTGCACTGCCGGGGGACGACGTAGTGCACCATAGCAAGGGTAACAATCAGATTATCGTGACAGCGAGCATTGTGAACAGCCAGTGGTCACGCTCACGTCAACGCTGCTTCCTCGGGCAATAACTCTCCGATATTGTCTGACCTTAATTTTCAATCGATATTGAATGAATTGTGAGATTGAACTGGTGAAAACACCACACAACCGATCGTAATCGTCATTTTCTAGAGACAGACGAATTCCCATGTAACGATAACAAGACGATAGTTCCAGTTTAGTAATAACTTCAGTTAGATCCCCCCAAGACAACCTTAGTTGCCTAGCCAGTTGCCTATTTGAAATTTCTGTTCACATTTGTGTACTCTTGGCGGCACGTGTAACACCTTTGATAGGGGTATCGTGGGTCTCCAGTGATATATGTATCTGCTCTCGCGTGATCGGAACACACAATCACACCTCCCATTGACAGGTAAATACACACCCGGATAGACTCGCTCACACAACAGTAGCGTCCGCATTTGGTGTCATGTGTTCTTTTGTGAGAGGATACATTTCATCGTGACAATTGGACTTTTCAGCAGAGGACACCTTTAGCCCGCTACTATATAATTCACAGAGTCCTGTAACAGCGACAGACCTAGTCGTTGTAGTGCTTAGCTACTAATGGTTGTCAACGCTATGCATCTAGCGGTATAGTCGTATTTCCAAGCGGCAAACACAGAGTCCTAACGTTACTCGGCCCTGGACCGCTATGTGAGCGTGACTGACTGCGGTTTCGTTCATGAATTGCCCATTTTTGTGTCAGTCAATTTCAATATTCGAACCCTTTGGGTTGTGTTGCCGGTGCAGACATCCGTGGGTCTAAATACTAAATGTTGCTTTGTAAACGCGTTTATGATCGGGTAATATGTTGACGTTTGTCCAGGGTGTCAGCTGCTTAAATGTTAGTTGTGGTTGAAAGTCGTGAACAAAAGCACCATTCGGGCAATGTCGCGTTATCTAATGCATACAAATAAGAGCACAAGCGCCCATGTGCCGTGGTCATCGAGTTGCCGTGATGACCCCACGTACTAGCATTAGCTAGCGCGTCTGCTCTATTAACACCGCTGTGGAATATGACTCCACACCTACAACACTACTCACTGCTGTTGAATATGACTCCACACCTACAACACTACTCACTCAGTCGGGTTAGACTACCAGTAACCGGAAACGCCGGGTAAACACCTGCAACACAGTCAACTTACTTTGCCCCAGTTCGGATGTCACCAGGTGGTAGGCTGTTGTCGCTGACACTCACTTCATTGCAGACTTTCTGCTCTAGCGTCGCCCCAGATCCGTCCAACTTGAGACAATTGCGTCGACGGGAACTGCCACCGATGTTCCATCCGCGTCATACGACGCATAGCTGACTCATGTTTTCACCGAATGGTATTTACCCTCGCGCAAGTGAAGTTCGTCCACCCGTTACCCGCTGGCGCTCAGGCCACATTCATACCAGACTACCATTACACGCTTTGTGTGCCGGTATAAATAGCGGTGGCGCAATAAAAAGCCGGCGCCGTTTTCGTGTGAACTGGGGCGTGACGGGTGGCGTGTGTGGCCACGTGTGACGAAAGTGTCGAGCAGATTGGTGGCGCTGCAAGCGGACGGTCAGCAACGGACACCAGCCAACAATTCTCTCATAAAATTGTAAATACCTCTGTATTCTGTGGAAGTATAATTTCAGACACCCGACACTCTCACGGGGCGCGCAGCGTCATACAACGGAACCGTAATTACAGGTGAATCGTCCTGGCTACCCTTCCGACGCCATTCACAACTACGATTGTGCGCAGTACCCGATATTTCGGTCGTTCTTCCAATTAGTAGAGGAATGCGTGGTGATGATGCGTGGCTGATTTAGGCACACGGCGCAGTGTGTCAGCAGCACGTGTTTAGAAATACTGATTTCTCCAGAAGAACGCACGCGAATTGCATACTTTAATAGTTTGCTAGCTGAGTTGTGCGAAGTTCACAGAGAGCGTGCTTTCGATAGATATAGATTGTTTTATTTCAGTTTAATAGCGACTCAAAGTCGACAACATGGTTAGTAGCTCTCTCTCTCTCTCTCTCTCTCCTCTCTCTCTCTCTCTCTCTCTCTCTCCTTTTGTGTTATATTGAATCGATTAATTAAACTTGCTACAGTGGCCACGTCGACGTTATAGACTAATTACGTAAATATAACAATTGAAGAGAAACTACTCAGTATACCCTTATACGTGCGTGACGTGAACCGTCGTATACGGCAGGTAGTAGGTACGTCACATATGGTTTAACGACTGCAAGGAAGTCCTATCGTGAGAAGGACAATGGAGACAAGTAAGCTGGAAAGAATGTGTAGAATAAAGTTGAATAAACTCAACACATTTCATCTTATTCGTCACTGCGTTCCCACCGTAAATCATCGGCGCCCCTAACTCTAATGGTAACCTTTGCGCGTCCCGATAATATGATTTCAAAAATAATTCTTGCTTGTTGCGTTTCCAGGCGCAGGTTTCTGAGGATACGGGCGCCATGGAAGTATTTTATTGTTGTTATTAAACTTAGTCTACCTTGAGACAATGATATAGTATTAGGAAAACAGTAAATTAATGTTGTAATAAATGATATACAGACTGTGCATATCCTATGTGAATACGTTTAAGACATCCCTGTCAAACACATTCTTGGAGGACAATTTTGCCAAGTCTTGTATTAAAAATACTTTTTTTTTTGGTTATACAGCCTATCGCTATGTAATATGTCAAAGAATATAGGCCTATAATATTGTGTCCAGCCTACTTGTCTGGCGTAGACCAAAGCATGTCAGCGATGGGTGACAACATGCCAAGTACTTGTGATGTTACATCGTAGGTCGGCAAAGAAATCATCTAAGTATTAGTATGATCAAATTATAGTATTATCTAGTAGTAACATCTAATCAACTATATTTCCAGATACCTTGCAATTAACCTATCCATCACGTGACCTCTTGCCTAGTAAAACCTCCGACAACTGCGTCAAGCCATCAGAAAACACGTGGTGGGTTTGGAAATTCCGTCGTATATTTTGTTGAAATTCTGGCCACTTTTGTCTATATATGACAAAACATAAGGCAAAGATTTTCAGAGTGACACATGTATGTGGGAATGTTTAATTTGTGAGATGCCATGCAGCAATAGTAATTCCTGTATATCACCGTTATCAACGTTGGTAACGCGCAACCATTTTTATTGTGACGTAAACAAACCATGACGTACTGGAACTTAAACAAAAACAGCGATATCCCGCGGTCCAGTCACGTGACAGCAAAGGCATGACGTCACAAACGCCACTCGAGACTGGCAAGTTGGCAAGCGATCAAATCGACGGATATTGTATGCTGCATGAAATTTGAAGACCATATTAGCCGAATTATTAACATATAACAATGCAGGGCGTGTGGTTTCATATGTCTGGTAGGATGTTCAACGCGTGTGTCTGCTTTGCATCGACGCCACTTGGGGAGAACATGGCGGACAGGCCTATATCAGTCAACGACAGCGCAGCACCACATGGTCTACCGCAGAGCAGGCGCCATCAACCTCACTCTATGTCTATGATGTGTATTACTGTGCAGCGCCACAGTGAGCTGTGATTGCGACGCTACATGAATATCGAAATTTATTGTTATTATATATATATATATACAGTATTATACATACTAAATGGTCCGAATGCGGTTTGAAAGAGGGAATGGTGGATGTGCAACCGTCACCGACGATATGTTGTTCATCTTGTCCATTGTACCTTTTTGTTCAGACCGTATGTTTTTAAATGTTCTTTCTTGATTAAAGTTCTCCTTTCGTTGCAGTTGCTAATCTCTATATCTGGGGACGAATCGGTGAGATCTGGTATGGTGGGTGTGTCGGTTTCACTGTCTTGTCTCTTCACTAGACATTGTCACCTCGTAAGCTGCCAGTCGCGTCACTGCAAGCAAAGTTAATAACGATACGAGGATTTGTGCTATGTAATTCTTACTGTTTAGTAGTATGATTCTGACAACGATATTTTTATTATTATTACCTGTATGTTGTTTAGGAGCTTATGATGTTGTTTTCGCTCGGGTTTATGACGAGAAGATAGTAGTATTGTGGACTGGGTGCGTTGGCTCTCAGTTGGCTCTTAGATACAGCGAGGTATCCTGCTCAGTTGACTTTGTCGTTTGCACCCTTTGCTGACACACACCATAAAGATTTAAATTGGAATGAACACAAACAAAATATTACAACTAAATCTAACTTACTGTTGACATTTAAAGAACTAAATCATACGTAATTTTGTTATACCTTTAAATAAATTGAAGCAAAAAATAGTTCCGTATGCCTGTTTTTATTGTTAATTCAGTAATTACTGGAGTTTAATCAGAATAGTTTAACATAAATACGTAGATCTGGATAGGCGGACATATTCAACAAATGAGAACATAACTTATTAATATGGCACGTTTACCTGGTGATATAATACAATACAACAGCCTTAACACGCAGGGTGACAATCATAATGCTGGATACTATCACGTTGTCCTTACCTGATTGCACCAATGCAGAAACTGAATAACCCGTTCTATGACATTCGCTCTTTTGAAATCGTGATCTCGACGTTACCACCACACAGAACAGTGCAACTGCGCTCATCACCTACGCCTTCAATGTACTACGCCCGATAGTTCCTACAATTAGTTCACTAGAAATTATACCACTACCAGACGTGATTTTGATGGCCTGGATAGACACACATTTATGTGCGTGTATAGGCCCTCTGGTATCTCCTCCGGCATCCAGTCAGCCGGTAAATCGTGCGTGTCAGTTCGGTGCGATTCCGACTCATCTATTGAAGTACAACACAATATGCGCTAACTGACATCAGGAGCCAAAAAATGTTCTCGCGACTTCTTAACACACGGTAGCGTCATATTACGGATTCCGGATAATCAAGGTTCTGCAACAGTAGACTTTTTCCATCTCTCTCAGTCAAAACCAGTCGCATGTGACATAAAACAAAAACTTAGTTGTTGAAATAATTAGAAAGAGGAGAAAATGGGCTTTGACGTAGTCCAAAAACTATTTCATTTTGAGTATTACATACAAAGTTATGTTCATTTGAAAGTAATCGACGCCGAAAATTGAAATGTGAGAAATTGAAGTTTAAAGATGTCATTACATAGATTGACGTTTCTCCTCGGTTACCACCACTGATTATAAACCGATCTCAGCGAAAAAATCTAGAGTTGTTGTAGTGTGCATTTTGTAAACCGTCCTGAAATATTAATGATGGAGATCAAGCATTTGCTTTTTTATAGCAACTTGTTTGCGTTTGAATTAAAATTGACATTTCATTGATAATGCAAAAGTCGCTTATTTGTAGACAGAACTCAATTAAATGTCCCACTGTTGCAGTGCAAACCATGATATAAAAGTTTCAGAAAGATCATAAAAGTGAAACAAATATTTGCAATGTTTTTATTAAAACAAAGGTACACTTACATATTTTAATTAAACAGGATAGTTCACTGACAATTCACGTCTGCTAATTAATGACCGACTGCAACACAATATACTCTATGGTAGTGATATATAAAGAACTATTACAACAGTGTGCTCTCCTAAGAAATGTCTAACTTACGACAATGTTCTTGTTAAACACTGTTTGCTTATTTACCAGCTTCTAAATACTGTTTTTATTAAGCATACTTTTCATAAATCATGGAAAAATACAATAATACAAAAATCGTAAAACTATGCCGCCCCTTCCATCTTGAGCTGTAGCAGAAAAATATATCTTGCGACTTCCGACTGGTTTCATGCAGATGAGCTTTGGCGTTAACCGTCCCTTGTCACAAACAGTGGCGCCACATTACGGATTGAGGTTAATCAAGGCTTTACAGCATTCAGTTCTGTTTTCTGCAGTTTTCACAAAACCAGTCGCATGTGTTATAAAACAAAAAGTTGAGTTGTTCACAAAGGTACCAAGAGGAGGAAAGAGGCTTTAATATGGTGCTGATATGTTTCATTCTGAGCACCATTTCCAAAGTTATATGTATTTGAAAGTAACCCACGCCGAAAGGCAAATGTAAGAAATTCACGTTTAAAGATTTTACTACATAGATTGAGCTTTCTGCTCGGTTACTACCACTAATTATTAATCTCAGTGAAATTTTGCAAAGTTGTTATATTGTCCTATTTTTAATAGCAATTGTTTGCGTTTTTATTTCAATTGTTAGTATAGGCCAACTGACAATTCACAATACAAATCGCCTATTTATGGACAGAATTCAACGAAATGTTCCGGTGTTGTTATACAAGCCATACTATCAGTGTTCCAGAAAGCTAATAAAATTATAACAAGTATTTGCAATTTTTGAATAAGATTAAAATACAAATAGGCAAATTTAATTAAACAAGATATTTCACCGAGAAATGACACGACGGTTAATTATTGACCGATCTCAATCGGAATATATTCTATTGCAGTGATATCCCAACTACAAAAAAATAGTGCGCGCTCCTAAAAAATGTCTAACTTGCGACATTGTTTTTGTTCAATGGTACGTGCTAATTTTACCAGTTTTTTAAATACGGTTTTTATTAAGCTATTTCAATTAACTTTTCATAAATGACGGTTTGGCATATGAGAGTAAACGTATTTTAGAACAGAAAAATACAATAATACAAAAACTAAGCCGTCCGGTGCATTTTGGGCTGTAGCAGAAAACGATCTCCTGCGACATGCGACTGGTTTCGTGCAGACGGTGTTCGACCATCATCACCACATGCGACAAACAATGGCGCCACCTAACGGATGCTGGGTAATCGAAACTATACAACGTTCAGTAGACTGGTTTTCTGCATTTCAACAAAACCAGTCGCATGTATCATAAAACAAAAACTTAGATGTTTACACACGTATATAGAGGAGAACTGGGGCTTTAATATGGTGTAGATATTATTTCGTTTTGAGCAAAATTTCCAAAGTTATGTGTTTTTGAAAGTAACCCAGGCCAAAAGACAAATGTTATAAATTCACGTTTAAAGATTTTACTACATAGATTGAGCTTTCTGCTCGGTTATCACTGCTAAATATTATGCGATCTCATTGAAATTTAACAAAGTTGTTGCACTGTATTTTATGTCAACAGTACTGAAATATAAATGACGAAGATCGAGTATTTGCTTTATTATAGCAAATGTTTTCGTTTTAATTAAAATTGACATTTTACTGACACTTTACAAGGCACCTATTTATGGACAGAACTCAATGAAATTTGCCATAGTTGTTGTACAAGCCATGTTATCAATCTTCCTGAAAGATCACAAAAGTAGAACAAGTACTTGTAATTTTTAAATATAAAATAAAGGCACAATTATATAACTTCAATTAAATAGGACATTTCACTGAAATTTCACATGTCGGCTAGTTATTGATCGACTGCTACCAAGTATACTCTAAGCCAGTGAAATCCCAACTACAATAGTCGTGCGCGCTCCTTTAAAATGTTTCAATCGCGACATTGTTCTTGTTCGACAATGCTTGCTTAATTACCAGCTTCTAAATACGACTTTTATTAAGCTATTTACATAAACCATTCAAAAACGATGGTTTGGCACATGAGAGTAAACATATTTTAGAAGCGAAATATACAATAATACCAAAATCGAAAAACTAAGCCGTCCCGTGCATTTTGGGCTGTACCAGAAATCGAACTCTTGCGACATGCGACTGGTTTCGTGCAGACGGTGTCAACCGCCACGTGCGACAAACAATGGCGCCACCTTACGGATTCTGGGTAATTGATTCAGTTGACTTGTTTTCTGTATTTCTACAAAACCAGTCGCATGTGTTATAAAACAAAAACTGAGATGTTCCTACACGTAGAAAGAGGAGTAAAGGGACTGTAACATGGTGCAGAATGTGTTTCATTCTGAGGATTATTTCCAACGTTATGTGTATTTGAAAATAACCCACGCCAAAAGGCAAATGTGAGAAATTCACGTTTAAAGATTTCACTACATAGATGGAGCTTTCTTCTCGGTTACTACCACTATTAATATATCTCAGTGAAATTTTGTAGAGTTGTTATACTATATAAGCTATCATTCGTCTAACAAAAACATTGACATAGAACAATTATTTGTTTTTACAGCAAATTTTTTGCGTTTTAATTTCAATTGATATTATAGGCCTACTGACAATTCACAATATAAATCGCCTATTTATGGACAGAATTCAACGAAATTATCCGGTGTTGTTGTTCAAGCCATGCTATCAATCTTCCAAAAAGCTAATAAAATTAGAACAAGTACTTGCAATATTTTAATACAATAAAAATACAAATAGGCAATTTTAATTAAACAGGACATTTCATCGAGAACCGACACATCGGTTAATTATTGACCGATCTCAACCGGAATATATTCTATGGCAGTGATATCCCAACTACAAAAATAGTGCGCGCTCCTCAAAAATGTCTAACTTGCGACGTTGTTATTGTTCAAAGGTGCGTGGTTATTGACCAGCTTCTAAGTACGGTTTTTATTAAGCTATTTAAATTAACTTTTCATAAATAACGGTTTGGCATATGAGAGTAAACATATTTTAGAAGCAAAAAATACAATAATACAAAAATCGTAAAACTAAGCCGTCCCGTGCATTTTGGGCTGTAGCAAAAAACGATTTATTGCGACATGCGACTGGTTTCGTGCAGACGGTGTTTGACCGCCACCGCCACATGCGACAAACAATGGCGCCACCTAACGGATTCTGGGTAATCGAAGCTATACAATGTTCAGAAGAATCGTTTTCTGTATTTCAACAAAACCAGTCGCATGTGTCATAAAACAAAAACCGAGATGTTCATACACGTATCAAGAGGAAAGCTTGAGCTTTAATATGGTGCGGATATTATTTCGTTTTGAGCAATATTTCCAAAGTTACGTGTATTTGAAGGTAACCCACGCAGAAAGGGAAATGTGATAAATTCACGTTTAAAGATTTTACTACACAGATTGACCTTTCTGCTCGGTTATCACCACTAATTATTAACCGATCTCAATGAAATTTAGCAGAGTTGTTGCACTGTATATCATATAAACAGAAATGAAATATAAATAACGAAGATCAAGTATTTGCTTCATTATAGCAAATTGTTTGCGTTTAAATTAAAATTGACACTTTACAAGGCACCTATTTATGGACAGAACGCAATGAAATTTGCCATTGTTGTCGTACAAGCCATATGTTATAAATTTTCCTGAAAGATCATTAAAGTGGAACAAGTACTTGCAATTTTTTTTATAAAATAAAGGTACAATTATATAATTTCAATTAAATAGGATATTTCACTGAAATTTCATATGTCGGCTAATCATTGATCGACTACAATCATGTATACTCTATGCCAGTGATATACCAACTACAAAAATAGTGCGCGGTCCTCAAAAATGTCTAACTTGCGACATTGCTCTTGTTCAATGGTCCGTGCTAATTTACCAACTTTTAAATACGGTTTTTATTAAGTTATTTCAATTAACTTTTCATAAATGACGGTTTGACATATGAGAGTAAACATATTTTAGAAGCGAAAAATACAATAATACAAAAATCGTAAAACTAAGCCGTCCGGTGCATTTTGGGCTGTAGCAGAAAACGATCTCCTGCGACATGCGACTGGTTTCGTGCAGAGGGTGTTCGACCATCACCGCCACATGCGACAAACAGTGGCTCCACCTAAGGGATGCTGGGTAATCGAAACTATACAATGTTCAGTAGACTGGTTTTCGGCATTTCAACAAAACCAGTCGCGCGTGTCATAAAACAAAAACTTAGATGTTCATACAAGTAGAAAGGGGAGAACTGGGGCTATGGTGTGTATATTATTTCGTTTTGAACAGTATTTCCAAAGTTATGTGTATTTGAAAGTAACCCACGCAGAAAGGCAAATGTGAGAAATTCACGTTTAAAGATTGTACTATACATAGATAGAGCTTTCTGCTCGGTTATCACTACTAATTATTAATTAAGCGATCTCAGTGAAATTTAGCAGAGTTGTTGCACTGTATTTTATGTCAACAGTAATAAATTTATAATCGCTTAATTATTAATTAAGCGATCTCAGTGAAATTTAGCAGAGTTGTTGCACTGTATTTTATGTCAACAGTACTGAAATATAAATGACGAAGATCGAGTATTTGCTTTATTATACCAAATGTTTTCGTTTTAATTAAAATTGACATTTTACTGACACTATACAAGGCATCTATTTATGGACAGAACTCACTGAAATTTGCCATAGTTATTGTACAAGCCACGTTATCGATCTTCCTGAAAGATCACAAAAGTAGAACAAGTACTTGCCATTTTTAAATATAAAATAAAGGCATATAATTATATAATTTCAATTAAATAGGATATTTTAGTGACATTTCACATGTTGGCTAGTTATTGGTCGACTGCAACCAAGTATACTGTATGCCAGCGAAATCCCAACTACAATATTCGTGCGCGGTCCTTAAAAATGTCTCAATCGGGACATTGTTCTTGTTCAACAACAGTGCTTGCTTAATTACCAGCTTCTAAATACGACTTTTATTAAGCTATTTACATAAACCTTTCAAAAGAACGGTTTTGGCATATGAGAGTAAACATATTTTAGAAGCGAAAAATACAATAATACCAAAATCGAAAAAACTAAGCCGTCCGGTGCATTTTGGACTGTACCAGAAAACGAACTCTTGCGACATGCGACTGGTTTCGTGCTAATGGACATTTTAACGTCTCTTGCGACGAACAGTGGCGTCACATTACGGATTCTGGGTATTTGTTTTCGCGGGTCGTGAACACTCGTTACGATGGAACGTGTTTATCGGTTGCTTCTATAAATCAGTATTCTAAGGTTTGTTATGCGTTCATGAATATATGTTAGAATTGTGGTCTCTAATAATATATCATCGTTGCGCAGTGATAATGATGATTTCGTAAGTTTACGGTATCTAATATTGAGCGATAATAGGGGATTGTTGCGCTATCGACGCACTGTAAATTGTAATCGGAATTAGACAAGTCGGTATTCGATACGCATGCGGTAAATGAATATGCGCCGTAATATAATTTTATGGTATGGCTTATGGTATATGTTAGAGAGGTTTAGGCACTTGTGTTAATCCGATCCCACCTCGATTTTGCCATTTCATAATTGCATTATAACTACATTTTTGCCTGTAAAATAAATAAATAACTTAATTGCTTAACGTAATTAATAATAAATTTGAGACCCAAATTGCTCCCTAGTTTGCACCTGTCTGTGCCGCTGCGGCAGTGCATTTCCACACCGCACACTTGATATGAGCAATATGTAGCAACGTATGTTAATGCAAACCAGAACGCTAATTTTAGTATGTAGGCATCGATAAACAGTGCATGTGTATGCAAACCAGAATTCTATATACATGTGGGCCTCAAAAGTTCGCAAAAGCCCAATATTAAATAGATTTTCATATCTTCTTCTTCTTCTTCTTCTTCCAATACACGCCTAGCCTCAACATGCTGAGGATACAGGCGGTGCCATGGCATGGCAGGCGAACAGGACATTTTTGTTTTGTTTTTAGAGTGCAATATATAAGAACACAAATTATCGTGTAAATAAACATAAATACGTGCAGAAGAACTTGTTAACGTCTAAAACATGGGGTACTGCAAAGTCTGGATGTTGCTTTTAAACGCATACAGGCTGTTTTGATTTACAATATATTGAGGGAGGGAATTCCAAAGTCGAATGGTACTGGGGAAAAAAGAATACAAGTGGTAGTTGCATCTGGAGTGAGGGATAAGGTAAGATAAGGAATGTTGTTTTCTAGTGACTATATTTACAGGAATAAGGTATTGGTTTGCTGGTATACCCACTAGGCCATTTGCTATCTTGTACATCATACATAGTTTTGCATCAGTTCTTCTGTCTGATAAGGATCTCCATCCTAATGTCTGGAGCATGTCTGTTACACTGGAGGTATTGTGGTGGCGATATAAGACATATCGGGCTGCACGGCGTTGAATCATTTCTAGTTTGTTTATTTGTGTAAGGGTATATGGATCCCAGACAGTACAGCTGTTCTCCACGATGGGTCTGACAAAGGTGAAGTAGGCCTGAGTTTTTATTTGAATTGACGGAACTTTGAGATTTCTGCGGAGGAAGCCTAGTGATCTATTTGCTTTTAGACAAATGTTATTTATGTGGGCATTCCACCGGAGATCTGAGGTTATGGTTATACCAAGATATTTTACCTGTGAAACAGTTTCTAGTGTTTGACCGTGAAGCATGTATTGATTGTTAATGACAGTTTTGTTTCTTGTTACAGGTATGACATGGCATTTTTGAAGATTGAATTCCATGTTCCAGGTTATGGCCCATTTTCCAAGTTTGTGAAGATCTTCCTGGAGCACAGCTGTATTTGTCTTAGGCTTAAGGGCTATATACATTATGGTGTCATCAGCAAAAAGTCTAACTGTAGATGTAATATTGTCTGGGATGTCATTTATGTAAAAGAGGAATAGACAAGGGCCAAGTACAGAGCCTTGTGGTACTCCTGATGTTACGGGTACCTCAGAGGAGGCCTCGCCCTCTATTATGACTCTTTGAGTTCTGTCTGTTAAAAATGATCGAATCCAGGAATTTGTTTTGCCTTGGATGCCATAGTGATGGAGTTTGTAAATCAGTTTTTTATGGCTGACCTTATCAAATGCTTTAGAGAAGTCCATCACTATGACATCCGTTTGCATGCCAGACTGCATATGGGTAACTAAGTCATGTATGAACTGAATAAGCTGTGTCTCACAAGATACTTGGGAGCGAAAGCCATGTTGAAGATGATAAAGAATGTTGTGTGAATGTGCATGTTTCATTATACTACTAACCAAGACATGTTCCATTAGTTTTGATGCTATGCATGTCAGGGAAATGGGCCTATAATTTGAAGCTATGTATTTTTGACCATTCTTGAAAATAGGTGAGACATTTGCTTTTAGCCAGTCTGTGGGGACTTCTCCTGTAGCATATGACTTCTGAAAGATTAAAGTTAGCGATGGTGCAATTTCAACAGCCAATTCTTTTAGAATTCTTGGGTTGATGTTGTCTGGTCCTTGTGCTTTATACGGTTTAAGATTTTGTAGGAGTTTTAGTACACCAGCTTCTGTAATTTCTATTTCTGGCATTTCTGGTAGTGTTGGATTGGGTAGTTTGGTTACTTGGGGAGATGGGTCATCTGTAAAGACTGATTGAAACTGCTGATTTAGTATCTCCGCTTTGGCTTTAGGGTTTGAGTGTAGGATTCCATTTTGTTTGAGAGGCGATATCGCTGTGTGGTTTGTACGGCAGTGTTTCATGTAAGTCCAGAATCTCTTAGCATAACCTTGTTTTTGTTGACTATCTTCAGTAGAGGTGACAATTTCATTTACATAGTTCCAGTAGGCAGTTCTCAGTTGTTGCTGTATAGTTTGTTTTAGATGTTTGTATTTTGGAGTGTGCTTGTGACATTTGTACATTCTGTCCCTTTTTTGCATAAGTTTCTTTAGTGTTGGTGTAATCCAGGGGTATCCGTCCCTACATCTAGCCATTCTGGATGGTATATACATCCCAGTACCTTTGACAATGCTATCCCGAAACATACACCACAACTTGTTTGCACTGTTTTGTTCATAGCAATTTTGAAGATTTTTGCTTACATCTTTCATATGTTTTCTAAATTTGTCCCAATCTGCCTTATTGAAAAGGGGAATATTTCTAGGTTTCTGTTTGTGTTTCATTGGGTTTATGTCTAGCTCTGTGTAACAACAGTCATGATCTGAGATTCCTGGTAATATCTCTGTTCGGTTGACATTGGTAGGGTTATTTGTGATCATTAAGTCTAGAGTGTTTTCTCCCCTTGTTGGCTTGTCTATAATCTGGATAAGACCAAGGTCATCTAGAATGTTTCGAAATTTATCATGAAGTAGTACGTTTTGGCAGTTTGGTTTTAACATTCCATTCTGCCAGTCCCATCCAGGAAAATTAAAATCTCCTGCAATGAATAAGTGTTGCTTTTGATTTACTCTGCCTAGAGATATTTCAAATTGTTCTATGCTGTGTTCATCATTTACGTCAGGTCTGTAGTAGGCACATATGTGAAGTAATTTACAACCAGCTATGCTAATCTTAGCCCAAATGATTTCGCAGTCTGTCTCTAATTCAAATTCCTCTTCACTAAGCAGGTCAGAATGTATTGCAATGAATACCCCTCCTCCTCTCTGTTCATCTGTTCTGTCCTTTCTATATACATTGAATTTATCTGGGAAATATTCAGAATCTAATATGCTATTGCTAAGCCAGGATTCAGTGCCAATAATTGTGTCTGGTTTGGAGCTATCAATGAGTGAAAGGAATTCTGCCTTCTTGTTTTTTAGTGATTGACAATTTAGGTTGATGATTCTCAATGGTTTTTTAGTATTAGGAGTATGACGGTAATTGTGCTGTTTCCTTTGATTCGAAGGAGATGATGTATGTAGTGGAGGTCCTAACCCTGCTGGTGTTGTAGGGAGTTGAATGGAGTCATCATTTGATTGAGAGATGTGTTGATATATATTTTCAGAAAGTTCAATGTCGTCATAATTGAAAAGGGTACTACTGAAATTAGGCATTCCACATTTTAGGCAATTCCATGATGTGTTGGTGTTTTGCATTGTTTCATATATTGTGTCTCTGACATTTTCACATTGCGTGTGGAACCAAGTATTGCAGGAGTCGCAACAAATTGCTTTCTGTTTCCAAGTTACTGTTTTTTGGCAAACACCACATGGGTACATGGGTGCTCTGGGGCCGGGATTTAATTCAATGTCGTTTGCCAGTACAAGAAGATATAGCATAAAGTATGATGGGAATTTTTTGGGGTTTGCTCTGGACATCCTTGGTTTATGCAGCAAGTTGATGGACAATGCCTTGATGAGAGAAATCGATCCTGATGTGTTTACAGGAATTTCATGTGAAGTTGCATAACAGTCATTCGTACTATTTTTAATCTCTACAAATACAACCATGAGAAAAACAACACTCAGGTAAAACATCCTGTAAGTGTAAAACCTAGTATTTATGTTAGTCAGGAAGTGCTACAGTATGGATGGTACTGCTATGTGCTAAAGGACACACAAAAATAGTAGATAGTGTAGAAGAAAGACTTGAAATGGAAATGTAGAGTCTTCGTCCCAGGGCCTACACTGGACACACAAAGAGCAGCACCATTTACGAGGCCATGTTAGGCAGACCCAAGCCAGGAATTTTTTTTTTATTTATTATTATTTTTTTTTATTGTAAACTTATACTAAGACAGGAGTATAACTAATCCCTATGTTTATGTACCAGTCTCGGTGTATTTTAACCGATTTGCATGTAGATTTATGGATCATAGGTGCCTTGGTTACCAGTTGTTTACTGGGCGATAATACAGTGTCTTGATAAATAATGTTCGTTTTAGACAGAAATGGGTGTTTTTTTAGTATTTGTGTTGGTCACAGGACGCCAACTAATAGCACTTATCGAACACCTTACCGTAATATAAATCAAATTAAAAACAAGTAAAATAATAAGATTAATAGAGGATGATTTAAAATTTTCATGTTCGCGCCACCAGCCTAAATGCACCCAGGTACTTTTCCTTCATTTGTTGTTTACCGTCTGTCTATAACTCCCAGGTATACTCCGATCATTCACTCTTCTGAGTCCCTTTCTAAATCTTTCATTCAGGCCTTCCATCTCAGTCACTGTCTTCCTCCCTCCTTCACCCCTCTACTAAGAAGGCATCTACCCTCTTCCCCTTCCAGTCATTGCATGTGTCCAGCCCACTTTGAAAGAAACTGCGTTCAGTTTTTTATGCTTTCCCATTGAAACTATTTACAGGAAATCAAGAGAAAATGGGATATCACGTTGTTTAAATTCATGGCAAACATTACGTTTTTATTCACCTTTTTACCCATTTCACTAAAAAAGGCGTCTTGCAAATGTTCATGGCTTGCAAATTATATAATTTTGTTGTAACCAAACTTATATAAGTTTGTTCTACATGTTTCCATTCTAACTGGCACTGTTTACAGATGGTTGAAATCGAGCCAAGTAAAGTTCTCGAGGTGATAAAGATTCTTGTTTCACCTACCAACTTGAAAGAAGGTAAGTCATCAAAATTACATTGAATTTGAAATCATGCAAATGACCTTGTTACTTTTGTTGATTTTGTTGAGGGACTACTGTATTGGAAATACAGTAGTCCCTCTCTTCAGCGGACCCTCTGACGAGGGGACACCCGCTATGTCGGGACAGTTTGTCAATGTACGGACCGTTTTGCCATGTTAATGTCCCTCTGATGAGGGGACCCCTCGTGTATGCGGACAGCGGACAGGATATTTTGGTTATATGTCCCTCCTAAGACAGACAATATTCATTAATTCCAAAAAATTTTGCCGAATTTGTTTAGAAAATGGCAGACATACAGCTCTGTGTGTGTCAATGGTAACACCAAGTACATGTGTACCCATAACAACGAGCTTGTCTTCCTTGCTGTAATCGTTGTTTGTCCAAACTACTTTGATTACACTCTGTAAACTTTAGGCAGAGTGAATGTGGAAGAAGGGATTGTTAATTTTGTGCTGTTATCAATCACATTTGCTGCTGGCGATGCCATGCTTCCCCGTTCGCACCTCCAGCCCCAGTCAGAGCTTCCGCTTGGCGTGATCTTTTCATCTTGCAAAATAAGATTCACAATACAATGTATAAAAGGTTCACCTCAATTGTTTTCAATGTAGCCCAACATTAAGCCTAAACTGAGGTAAAATAATAAACAAGCATCATCAAATTATGCTGCACTACGCCAAATATTACCAGTGCCTGGAAAAGATAAACTGGTTGCCAGCATATGAAACGATGGAACGCATGATTAAGTGACACACAATTTGTGCATTAATGAATCTTTCGAAATTGGATGAAAAATGAAGTGAGACAATTAACGATTGGACACGTTACCGTTTTTAATATTTAAAATAACGTTCACGCTGCATGTAGCAACTGATTTAAATATTCGCTTGATCATTTCCGGGTTATTATTTTAGCCGGTAGGGGGCAGCCAAAATCGTCAACTTGCGAATTACCTACGAAGTATTTTAGCTAAAGAATATCTAAATCGTTCGAGAATACCAATTTATAAAATGTTGTAACGGAGATGTTTTGTTCTACATTTTTGGTTGAATGCTGCCATACGCGCAACAAATTCTACTGCAACGCCGGGCCGATACCGTTGCGTAGGCTAGTAGCAGTGAGTGAATGACCAGTAGCAGTGCGCGGTTGAGGAAAATCTCAGATCGACAGAGGGAGTCGGGCGGACTATGCCGGGCATTCATGACCAACTGTTTATTTTTTAATACATCACAGTAATAATAAACATATATATAGTGCTTAATTCCTATCAGTCAATGCGTTGACATATTGCCACCCCTTTACCATGTATCGGTTGTACTGATCTGAACTACGACACTAAGATGCCTGTCCCTCCAATGAGCGGACACCCGCCATGTCGGGACACTTATGCTTGGATACAGATGTGTCCGCTGAAGAGAGGGACTACTGTGTATTTACTGATATGATATATAGCACATGCATGCTCATGCACGCATGCACACACACACATTACTACTACTACCATTACCGTTACGTCAAACACTATGAGATGAACACATTCAAAATAACTTACTCTACTTACTTACCAAGTTAGATTATTGTATTATTTTAATATGTATTTCAGATGACACAGGAGGAAAGAAGTTTGACGACTTCTTGCGCACGAATGTGCTTGAACTGCTCACCCAGCTTGAGGCAAAGTACAAAAACCTAAACAACCTGCTCGATGTGTCTTCAAGCCTCTCCGATGAAACTGACATCAGATGGGACTTTGTCGTGTGGAACCTGAGACTCCTGTCAGTGTTGAGACGCTGCATGCAGACTGCCATGAGGAGACAGAAAGAGACAGACAAGAGTCGAAGTGATGTTCCTCCACTCTCCGCCGATGTTCTCAGCTTCACCCAACAGAAGACCATACTGACATCCGTGCAGCTGGTCGTGTGTCTGGGCATCTGTCCCACTCTCCTGCCAGGCGTTGGGGTTCCCGTAGAGCGCAGGTCCCAGTATGGGAAACTGCTGCGTTCTGATGACCGCGAAGGGATGTCAAGGGAAACGTTGGACTGTAGACTCCTGTTGTGTCTGCAGGTGTTGTTGACCTGCATCAGGTCGTCCACCTTGAGGTCACTCATCCTGCCTCAACATCTTGCTGACCTCCTTGCAGCCCTGTGTCAGCTGTGTTATAGCCCCAAAAGAACCTCCGTGAACACCTCCCTACTCTGCAACAGTCCCACTTCTGGCACCATTCAAGCACAGGGTGAAGACATTCTACTGCGTAAATCAGAATCCAACAAAGAACAAGTTAATGCTGAATTAGAACATAGCACACCACTGTCAACTCCAGATGAACATTCTGTGCAAGTTCCAAGCATAGAGAGTCCAGGGAACACTGTGTTACCCCCCAGCAGGGGGTGTGAGACAGCTACAGATGTGTTGTTGGGTGAGGAGCTGGGAGCCCGGAGGTGTAAGGAGGAGCTTCAGTGGCTCCTGGAGGAGTCTCCTAAACCACTTCTCATGCGGGACATCCTGCTCTTACAGGGAGGACCCAGGGGAACAGTCACAAAGGTGGGAAACTTCCCAAATTATAAGGAATAATTTTTGTTTTTGATCTGCCGTCATTGATTCGGAAAACCTTTGCACTGTTTATGGTACCAGTTAGAGTGAAGGTGACACTAAGTCTTTATTGTTATCTTTATATATCTGTTTTATTTGGAATATCATCTTTGACTAATAGTCATCAGCAGTGTCACTATATGTAACATTCATTTTCACAGAGGATGAAGGGACGTTTCTAAAATATTTGACATGGTCTGATCATGCATGTAGATACAGATTAGTCGGACTTGCAATAGGCTGATGGTTTCCGTGTCCAGTTACCTTGCTTTGGATGACAGTCTTGTTTTACAAAATGGTAAAGTAAATGTGACAATAAATGTTAAACTGCGATGTTCCGCAGACTGCTGTGTGTCCAGTGTGGCTACGTAAGGCAAGTGGACGATTACTGGCCCAACAACTCACTCAGCCTGGAGGAATACAACATCTACTCAGTGCCATGCTACAAGGCAAGTGTCTCAGTCCGTCAAGCATCTTCAACCTGACTGTTACATGAACAAGTCTGTGTATGATGCGAGGAGATCAGAGTTATGTTAAATTGCATCCCTGTATTTAATTTTAACAGACATATTTTACGATTGGCTGGTATCTGTTCACATTACTGAGATGGTATTCAATATCTGGGTGGTCGATTAAAGAAGGTTTGATTTGTTAAAATGTATATTACCAGAATTATTCATGAGATGATTTGTGTCTACACCCAATCCACGTGTGAAAAAATGTCAACATTATATTCTGTAAGTGAACATATTTTCTGGTTTTTTTTGTTTCATTAAATATGTCCACATCAATAACTCATTACCAGTGAATTATATTGTACAATTGTAAGTAAATAAACTTATTCAAACAAAAAAATTCTGAAAACCAACCCCCGTAATATAATTAAGTCAAATACAACAAAAGCGGGGGCTTTTTGTTTGAAAGCATGAGGATGCATTAAAAATTACAAAAAAAACGGGTGATCCCCCGTCATATCCTGAAGGGGGCTCGGAAGGTCTGGTGATTCTAAGTCGTATCTTTTCTTGTGACGGTTGATGCTTTACCAGGTCAGCCCAACTCTGTGGACTGGCGAAAGTGTGATGCGGTTGCTCAGATCATTGCTCGATGTCCACACCAAACAACGTCTGAGGAATATTACAGACAGGTGGCACCACAGGTAAAATTCCCTGTCCATATATAGTCGACTGGGTAACCCACTGGGTACATCTTCATTACAACTAACAAAATGGGTTCGGGATAAATAGCTATGAAATATACAGTTATATAGATAACACACAACAGGTATATAATTGTATGTTATATATCTGTTTTAAAAAAATAGCCAGCAACATGGCATATTTTTGGAATATTTTTGATACGTGAAACAAATTCGCATAGCAGAATTCTGTAGTTATTGTGAATTTATCTGTCAATTCAGCACATGTCAAGGCAACATTGTAAAGTAGTTCTTTCTCGCCCTCCCATCAAACGTCTGATTACACGGCTGTTTCCGACACAGTTGATCGAGTTACTGCACATGAACGAACACCAGATGTCACCACTGTATCTGCGGGTCACTGTCACTACTATAGTTGCCATGACAACTCAAGACACGCATGCTGCACAAAGGCTGCTAATAACACCTTTGTTGAACCCCCTCCTCCTGTGTACCAAGGGTAAGAAGTTCATATCGGCCAGAAATTCATTTTTGGGTCTGACTGTATGCAGTTGGTTTGTCTATTACATGTATATGAATAATTACACTTGTATTAATTAAAACAACCTTGTTTGTTCCCAATTTATTAATATTTTTGATATAATGTTCCTTAGTACTAGGATAAATATGTTGAAGGTCTACTGCCCATCCAGTTATGTTTATTAAGTTGAAACGTTGTTCTCGGATTGAATGTTTCACCCAAGAAACATTAAAATTGTATACAAAACAATAAAATACTAAACACCTGCTATAGCAGAGACAGGTGGGGCTAACTGCAAGTTCCTGCTTTTTGATGTTGGGTATTGAGGCCAGATTCTCACAATCAAGACATCAAGTGGGACGAAGTACAACTGATTCGGTGAACTTCCTGTTAATACTATACCACACTTGGTATGAGAGCATGACTCCAGGTAGCAGAATAGATAAGGTCACTTTAATTAATGTAGAGTGTGACAGGTCTGGGAGATTTTAGTATCACAACCAGGGAAGGACTTAAGGTAGCTGCACCGGGTATCATGTCAGTTGATTTCTTTACTTTTTTCTTAATAGAATATTACTAGGTGTCAGTCTGAACATGTGTACTATTAAAAAAACCAAGGCACTAATCATCAAATGCCACCAATCAGTCCTTTAAAAACTAGTATTTTTAGTGTGTCTGTGGAAAGTCCCTTTTCAGATTCTTGGAAACTGACGATGTTTCCATAGTGACGATCACGTGTGCGTCAGCCCAGTTCAAACATAAATTCAATCACATGAATGCAGATCATAATCGTCTGGTTATTCTCATGCCACTATGCTGTTGTATTATAATTACCTAAATGCATCACGCTGTCAAATCACCAAATACTGGCGGTAGTTTTGTTTATTCTCCGATAATGCCCGACCTCGGCCGTCATTTGCAATGACACGTGACTGACCCCAGCAGGTGTCAATCAATCTTGTCTACCACAACAAGTTCAACACGTGGCCTTTCGTAACACAAAATCATGAGACAACTTAGCGGGAAAACCTTGGGGGGGAAATCTCAGTAATAGAAGTGTCTGTCAAATTGTGTTGAAATAAGCCACATGCCAGTAAAAAAAGTCACATTTCTAAGCAAAAAACAAGCATCTGGTGACACTTTTATTATTGGTAACAACCAGGAAGTATTACTTAATGTAACTTTTTTATGAAAACTATAACTTGGCATATGAACTCAACTTGTGTTTACCCAAAATTGGATGGGATGGTTTTATGTTTGGTGAAGGGGTCGTACCAAAAATGCAGTACGGATTTTAGCTGTCTTTCAACATTGTACCAAAATGTTTATGAAGCTGTATCAGACTTAATATCCATTTGTTTACAAAAAAAAACTGTATGAATGTCAATAACATGTTTGTACTTACAACCATACACATTTTTCTTTTGGGGAGTTTCTCAAAATGAAATAAAATGCCATTTTAAGGTGATTTTTGACATATTTTTAATTGTCTTTAAACACATTTAAATATCTCTAAACAGCATAAAAATCAATTATTTTTGGTCTGGAGTATTGTTTAGTATCTGAGGAAAACTCTGAGAAAAATGGTTAGCTTATCTTCAAAACTTATATTAGAAATGATTAATTCAAAAGAAGCATATAATAGCCGGTGCAGCCACCTTATTGTGGTTGCGTAGTTTATCCCACGGCAATTTTAAAATATTGTATATTCTGCGTAAATACTTGACTGAAGTGCAGTCATACACTTATTTGTGTGTTGAATTACTCTTGTCCTTAGCTGTGGATGGGTTGTTGTATTTGCAGGTAAGGAGAGGGTTTGTCGACCTGTAGTCAGCGAAGAAGAACTTTCTCAGTGTGTCATCGACATACACAAGGTAACATACAGTCTCAGTTAGTAGTTCCATCATTAAATTTGGGCTGGCTAAAAATATGTATGTTAATGTTTTCATCTTAGATTGTTTCCGTCTCACATGCCAAACTTTCAGGGATTCATTTACAACCTCTCAGAAGAAATTCAATGCGTAGATTTTTTCAAAATTAAGGGCTATTACCAATTCTAATGTTCATTACTGATATTAGACAAATGTAAATCGATTGTTCGCAAGGTTAGACTTGGTTTGTGTGATTGTTCCGAGCCACTTGACCTGTCCGCTGACCAGTAGATAACATTTTTACGTAACTTACGTTAATGCTAAAAACTATGCACATTTATAAACACTCCATCTTCCATGACTGTGTGTAGGTAGCGCCATCTGGAAGACAGGCATTTTTTCATGTTTTTATACTGCATTCACCAAGAGTTAAACCGGCTTAACTGTTATGTAGCTTAGCATTGTGAATAATAGACCTTTTACGCGGCACATGCTCAGTTTGCATGCGAGATTGGTTGCGGGTCAACTCAGCGGCCAGTTCCAAGGTTTGCATTGATTCAGATGAGCCTCCAGACAGTGGTCGTGTTGCAATCGTTTTTATGTTATGAAACCGGATTACATCGAGCTATACAACTGCATCAGGATTTAGATGAAGTGTCACAGAAGGTATGTATATATGGGTAGTTCTCTAAAGCTGGGTGACATAGGGTGGTAAAAATTAACTCTTTATAAACCATATGTTTTGGTATTTATTTGAAAGACAGGTACATAACATATCATGTTATGCTAAAATAAAAATGAGTTTTGTTATTGTGTGTGTGTAATGTGGTGTTAAAGTTACGTAACTCTTCAGATGTCCCGCGTAACACAGACACCAAATAGAAAGAAATACAACAAAGCAAATCCAAGCAAATGACAAATTTTCTTAAATTTCTTATTGAAGCTACGTCAGAATAAAGGGCAATCATAATGCACACCATACACTATTTCACCAAAGATTGTTTTGACAGGTTACACAAGACCTGAAGCAATTGAAAATCGGTCATTCCAACTGGTGAAAACGAAAGGCCACTCCACGGGCAGGTGCAAGTGTGGGCGGAGCAATTCTCCTCACCACCTGCTGAACCGACACCCAGGCTGAGTTGGACCAAACATACAAGTCCGAATCAGGTCTTTTCTGCAGATAGTGCAGCTGGATCAGCAACAGATCCATGTCTACAGCAAATACTATGCCATAAAGTGAAACTGTTCTCCGACGCCCAGGAACATCTGCCAGGACGAAGTCTCCAACGTTAGGGTTGTTGGAAGCAGGTGGACCATCAGCAGGCAGTGTTGGCAGGTGGACCATCAGCAGGCACAGCATTGTTGGCAACAGGCAGGCGTGGCCCTCTTACAGGCCTCAGAGACTCTTCCATCCACTGATCCACTGTTGCTTCTTGCAAACAGTCACCAATACCATTGAAGCAGTTGGCACAGGAGCATGAAAGCTTTCGTGTGAGAAGCCCGTTAGCCTCCACACATTTGATGGAATGTAGGCTCCGCGTCCCTTTCAGGGTCTTAACGGGACGGCCTCTGTTTCTGGTGATGTCGTCAGCATTGGGGACAAAGAAAAATGTGCGTAAACTGTGTTTGCAGCCATCGTCTACAGGTTGCTTGTTGAGGTTGCTGTTGTTGCAGAAGTCGAACAAGTCCCTCGCATTTGCAATGACAGCATCACCAGATCTGACGGCTCTTGTTGCTCCACTCTTCACAACTGCACTCTCGCCATCAGAAGGACCCTTGCAAAGATTTTTAACCACATGGTCTGTTTCTGACCCAAGTAAATCAAAACCTAAGTGGGAATAAATGAGAAAAATTAAGCAGGCAACACAAGAACAATGGATTCTATGGTCATGTACTGCAAATCCTCACGTTGAACGTAACAAGAGTCCGTGAAAGTCATCACTTTAGGCTTCCGGATACGTTGGACATAAAGTTTCCATTTAATGCATTTTTCTTACTCAAACGCATCTGTCGATCTGTTTGCATGTACACAAAGGGCAGCCAGGAATAAATAACAAACACTTAATGGCAATATGTGTAAAATCGCGTTAATTTTCAGAAGTCAGCTAAATTAGTGATCGACAATTTTTTTCAATCAAAAGTGGGTACGCACTTTCGTGTTTGAATTTCAAACTTCCTGTCGTATTGTTAATTCAAAAACAATTCACTGAACAATTACAGTTTTGCAGAATCTTACCTTGAAGCACGGTCAGTAGCATACGATGTCCTGCGTAACAATCTCCCACCGGCCGGAAACAAACATTTGAAACCTTTGTTTGTGTATACGAGGGAACGCTATGCATGCATTCAGTGTGCAGATATTCCTCCGCGGAGAGTTATAGTTAATGGGTCATCAAATAATTACACAAGTTTTCGATTACAAAGAGAAATTGAATGATTTGTTCAGTCCGACGTAACCGAGAAAACTGGAATCGACCCAGAAGTCTAAAGTAAAATCGCTGTAAAAGACTAATTGTTTTATTTGTTCACACAAACATTGGTATTGCAGATTTCAAATATACGTCGACACTGGGTCAGTGCAAATAGTTCTGGATTTATGCGCGGGATCGTACTTCACTCAGTTCAAATGTAAAGGTGTGAACTGCGGAAACCATGTGTTACGTTGGACATTCGATTTTCATTTCGTCCAAAATACACTTTACTTAGATTCATCGATGGAGGAAATAAAGTAAACACTTAAAAGACACATAAACAGCACAAATTTGTATGGTTTTTTCTGTTTTTATTCACTTTTCTTGCACACACCCAAATACACCGAGTGGCGAAACTTGTCACATAGTGGTCAGCCATTTTCGTCTCTATTTGTCGATAGTTTACTTCAAAGCACATACGAAGTCATATTTTTTCATACCTTGGTTTATTCCCATTTATTAATACATCAAAATTCAAATCAAATCGTGACATTTATATTGCACCGTTCCAACAATCGTTGCTCACAGCGCCTTACAGAATGTTCGGGAAAACACAATGATCAACAACAAACAGACTGAATAAGTTGATTTGAAGTGAATGCCACTGTGTGGCACCCAGCTTCAAAGAGTGACCCATATATATTTCACTCCTCTAGTACTAAAATAACCACTTTAATAGTCCACAACTCAAAGATGTCCATAAAATATCCAGATGCACTTTCACCGGCATCGGCTGCCGTGGTGACGGAATGTGTGCAATTTATCATTCAACTGTTATCCCTTTCTCTGTAAGATTAAATCAGGTCTACGAAACTGGAAGATATACTATCTGTTTTGATAATGCAGTATGTTAAGGTCCATTATTCTGACCTGTGAATAAGATATAGTCAATTTTGTTCACAACAACACGTGTTGTCTACAATGTGTTACGAGCACGTGGTGCCAGCCTGTGTGGCCCAATACATGTAATTCCACATCTGATGGTTTGGTCATCATTGGTAGACTGACACTCATATTAAATGTGTAATGTGTTTACTCAATACCTTGATAATACACATGTACGTATGTAAATGCTTTACTTATTTTTTCTAGGTGTAATTAATACATTTGTTTATTTCTTCCAGACATGGACAGAAAATGACATCCATTGTATTATTGACCCTCTCTCACTGCAAGCATTTGATAAAATGTTCAGCGACAACATTTTCACAGTTCAACAAATGTAATACTTCCTATTTTGTGTGATATTGGAACATGCCAAAGTCTAAAAAACATGTGCAGAAATGTGTGCAATGTTTTTAAGAAATGTGAATGAAGAAAGAATGGAGCCACAAAACACAAATAAATATGTGATGTTGTACAAGCAGAGGAATAATTTCTATATTACGTATATAAACCTATTTCAGTTGCGGTCGCCCAACTGTGTATTTGTTATTGCTTCACAAAATGTGATTTAGTCCACAGGTCAAATCACAGGGTAAATATGAACTTTCATGGAATAATAGAACATCTTGAATACTGCACATTTTATTCAACATAAAGAATAGCTCCGGAAAAATAGCAAACACATTTAATTCACAGCAAATTAGATTGTTAATTCAAGAGTACAGTTTACTCCATATTTTGCAAAATTGCATCCTCTGGCAGAACATGCAACGTATTAGTTTTCCTATTGGCAGTCACATATCCTAGTGTGATGCTGTCTGAAACACAACAACGCTTTTTAATTTTCTTGTATCTTCTTGCAGCCATATATTCTGAAAATATAAATTGATAGAAAGAATTAGTATAGTTACCATTGACATTGTTAATGTAAAGTGATACTGAGTTTAATAAATACTAAACATGATTCTAGATCTACATGTGTGTGTATGTATAATCAGCACACAGGAAACCGATCTGTTGAATTTGACAGCCCGGTGTGAAAATGGATTCTTCCTCACTCACCAGTTCTATTAATATCATGTAAATGGTTCACAAACACGGAAACTTTTGTGGTTTTGTTTTCTTCCGGCGAAATTATATATTTGGGGTAACAAATATTTTTTCTGAATAGGATGATAACTTATCTTCTTAAAACAGTCGTATTCATGTAAATAATTACATCTAAATGTGCATTAATCACTCTAGAATGGACAAAAGGTTCAACGAATTTGACCCAGATCTATCCCGCCGTGTGCTTTGACTTGACTTGTAAACTGTTTGTAAATCATATTTCTGGTCAAACAAAAATAAAAAATGTTTAGATATTTACGTATTCGTGAACTGCAACTCATTATCTTTCTAACGAATGCAAAGACATGGCGATTATTCCAAATATTTACGGCATTTTGCTCATACTCCCAAAGGGCACACATTGATCGTTAACATGTAAAATCGAATGTGTGGGTTCGGCGAGCAACCCGCAACCACAGTTCCAGCAACTGCCGCCAGGTGGCAGCATGCCGGCAGAAAAGGTCTATTGTATGTCATAAACCGGTTTAAAGTTAAGTCACTTAAATTTGTCTGTGTGTATGCAGCATAAGCATCTGACTGGTAACGAGTGACGAAAGCAGAGTTCCAAGCTCACACCAAACCACTGTGCATCGATCCAGTGCTACCACATTTTCCATAGATATCTTACTTACCTGTAACGTTTTGCTTGAGGTTAAGTTATATGTATTGTGTATACCTTGGTTGTGCAGGTATTTGTAGCAGGGAGTGAGCCCCACTCACCCCTACTTGATGCCCTGCAGCCAGTTCTACATGTTCTCTTCAGGCTCTACTGCTTTGTCAAGTCGGGGGTGTCACATCTCAGGTAAGTCATCACCTGTTACTGTCAAGTCGGGTGTCACATCTCGGGTAAGTCATCACCTGTTACTGTCAAGTCAGGGGTGCCACGTCTCAGGTAAGTCATCACCTGTTACTCTCAAGTCAGGGGTGTCACGTCTCGGGTAAGTCATCACCTGTTAGTGTCAAATCAGGGGTGTCACATCTCAGGTAAGTCATCACCTGTTAGTGTCACGTTGGGGTTGTCACACCTAAAACATTGGGGTCAGTGGCACAGTGGTTAAGATATCAGACCCTCATTTGTCATGACCAGTATACAAATCGTTGTGCAGTTGTTTTAACATTTGAACAGTTTTGTTAACTCTGTGTTCATACAAATGTATAAGAGGTGTAAGACCTTCTCATCAGCAGCTTGTACTGGTTGTTTGTTGTTATTGTTTTAGTAGCTACATTAAACAACGTTAGGCACATTTCCCAATGTCTGCTGCTTGATCCCACTTTACAATAACTTGTATACTTAATTGTAAAAATGTAATGTTTATATCTAATACTGCCAGTTGTGTACGCAAGCATACATATGTATCACAGGAATACATTTACCCAACATACTGTTACAGGCAACCAGTAGAGGACATTCTTGTGACCATCCTGCGACAGACTGACCACCAGGTGGCACTGGCTGTCCTCCAGCTGATGGCATTTGGTGACGTTCGTGGTCGCCCCGCAGAAGTTACATGTGTCAGGATGAGTGACCATCTTGACTTCACTGCGGCTGCTACTGGAGGTGTAGCGGTCGCAACTCGATGTACCTCGCTCACTCACAAGTAGGTGCTGCCACCTGGTGGAACTTTCATGATTAATTTACCAGAATGCACAAATGCATATTAGTTCTTTTAGGCATATCCAAAACATGAATTTTTACCTTGTAGAGGCTTTCGTCGGTGTAGCATACCATGTGACGTATGACGTCATCATACATGTGAGATAGTTTGTAATTCCCTTTGTCTCGGTTGATTGGAGTCCTGGCCTTTCTGATCCATATGGCTTCTTTAATTTGCCGTGTTCTTCTGTTGGCTTCCTTGTCCGCTATTTTCGTTCCCTCCCATTCTATGGTATGATTTTGTGTTGTTGCGTGGTCTGTGAGGGCAGATTTGTTGATTGCTGACATTGATCCTTTTCTCGCTCCTCGTGTATTTCTCTTTCCTTGTGTTGTCAACATCCTTTCTATGTTCCTCGAGTCTCGTTTTGAACAATCTTCCCGTCTCCCTGATATATTCAGCACCACAGTTCTTGCATGTTATTTGGTACACCAGTTCGCCCTGTTCTTCTAGCTCTACGTTGTCTTTGGTATGTACCAACAGGCACCTGAGGGTGGTGTGGGGACACATTGCTGTTGCAACCCTACACTTCTTCAGTACTTCAAAATTCACATATATATATCTAAAAGAACTAATTTGCATAGAAATGAACTGTCCTGAAGAATGTTCAGCAAGAATACACAGATGTTTGTATCAAGAATGTAGTTAATAAAATGTGTGAGAGTCTGTTTTTTCAGTGGTGTAGCAACATATTACAACTCTAGTATACGGTACTGTTATAATCTGTATATTTATGTTGTCATAAAGTCTATTTTCTAAATGTCATTATATAGTAAGGTGAAGACTTAATTAGAGAGCATTAATTGTTTTACTGTTATTTCAGGGTGCGTAACGTTTCGTTTGGGTTATTTACAATTACACACCCAGTTATGTTATTGATGATGCTAAAAAGACAAGCATATTAAGAGCATTTTTTTTATTTTGTACTATAGTTTTCTGTGTGAAATCCTATTGAAACATTTTGTTGTTGCTCCATGGACGGTTGTAAGCTAGTGATGATGGTGTCTCGTGTAGTGTATTTGACGTGGAGAAGTGGAATCGGATCTGTCAATGCATCGTCCACCTCCTGAAACAACTCCACAGAGATGGACTCACTGCTGAATTCTTCCTCTTTCTTCTCAAGGTGAGGGATCACATAGTCTTCATGCATTAATTGCAGCGTGGCTGAATGCTTCCCAGAGAAGTCGAGATGGTGTTCGATTGAACAGGTCTGCCAGGGGGTAAAGTGTAAAAGTGCTTTGAGCATTCCTGACGACTGGATACTGCGTTATATAAGAACTTACCTTTTTTGGAACAGGGGTCACACTGGGCCCCTGATTCAATTTTTAAATCAGATAGGATGTCCTTGGTTAGCAAATTGAATAAGTAGCATTGTAGTTGCAGAACCGTGTACATTGATGACAGTATTGCTAAGTTGTCCAATATTGTCACAAGTGTATGCCAAGCATCAAAGTCACACATCATCTGTGACTTTCATCTGTCTTTGATGTCAGTTATTACTGGCAATGTCTTCTTCCAGGGGCCCAGACTTATGCCATTTATGTGCCACATTAATTACTAGCAAGAAGTATCAAGAAACCAATGAACAAAATGCATTTTCTTGTACATGAATTTGAATATCAATCCGGAAATATCACAGTCTGAGTTGTCTGTTGTTTTTTAATTGATGGGTTCATAAATACATGTATTTTATTAATTTTGGATTATTTGTTAAGGAAAATAACCTTAATGGCATATGCATGACAGTTTGCTCAGAGGGTGGATTAGCACCTGTCACTGTCCAAGGGTCAATATCCCCTTTGTTCTTTGACCAGGCTGCAAGGTGCTACTGCAAGCTGGCTAAACTGGTCTAGAGGCTGTCTGAGTCACAGTACTTCCCCAGAAGAAGATTGTAGCAGTTCTTAGCAGTTAGCACTGTCTAGTATGAGATTGATTAATTTAATTAAAAATGAGACCATTTGTTTTTCAATTAATTCTACTTCAACAATATATAACTTGTGCATGTAATTTCATTGGTAGGTCCCATTAATGCATATGTAATTTTAATTGAAAATTTAGTGGTATAACTGTAATTGATCTGAAAATTGTAGAAGTGTAATTGTAATTGAAATGACAAATAAAAAGTAATTGTAATTGATTTGATTTCGTGTAATTGGACATCTTGTAACTGATTACACATTATATTATTGTTACAGTCATACTTACCCCCTGTTCCTCCTGCAGGACTTGACAGCCATGGTGTCAGAGGAGGTGTGCATGGGGATCCAGCTTCCTGCGGGAGACAGCCCAAGGGAGAGGAGGCGGGTGGGGAGGAACCTGGAGGTGTTGGGACTACTGGCGGCCCTCTCCGAACACCTCGACCCGGCCTGCTTCAACAGCACCGCACACATCCTACAGCTCGCTCAGGTCTCGTCATGGTCTCGTACAGTTTATCATAATGACTCTATGTATCATTTTCTTCCCCTCTTGGCTATTCAGCCCTGTTGTTTTCGAGATCTCTTTTCACACTGTCTCTCTCTATCTTAAACTTGGTATTCCTCTTCTCTTTTTACCACTCTCTTCTGTCTCTTGTGCTCTTTTTGTCAGTATTTTTCGGTCTTGTTCTGTACAACACATCCATTTATTTATTTATTTATTTGTACTAAACACAACATAGGACTTCTAGTACAAAGCAGTTTGGTGCCCAATGTCTGTGTCCACTAACCAGGGTAAAGAAACTCGGGGATTACTGAATCATTGAGTAGTGGAATAATTTACCGCGTGTCAAGATTGCTTCTACAATAAACATGCAGATAATTAAAGAAAACTGATTACCGATGAATGGATAAACCAGACAGGACTACCGGTACATTTGGTCATATCTGTTTATATTTAATTATACAATTTATGTGTATGAGAACATTTATGTGATCACGTGACAGTGTTATATACACTAGCGAAAATGCCCGTCCGTATGTATTTAATATTAGTAAGGAACCTGCAATGATAGCTGTAGTAACAGCAACTAACTTAAATAATATCTCTTATGAATACAGAGAATGCCCATGTTGATGGTGGCAGTTATAGAAAAAGATCATTGGTTTTAGCTTATAAACAAATATACATTCACGCACGCGTACAAAATCGTACAGCGAACTGCAATGATACAATCACTTGCAGGTCACGATGGAGCGGGGAGTGAAGGTGTTGAAGCACACGGATGACGAGACAGCGGGTGTCTTTGAGACAGACACCCTTAGCATGGCCATGGGGTTACTGACAGCCGTCCTCAGCCACCCTGATAAGGTAGGGTCTCTTCACAAGATAAAGTGTCCTGTGTTAAATGGGGTGTCACTCCTATATGCCAAAATGCATGCATCAAAAAGGTTTTGTATGCAGCTACTAAAAACGGTATGAAAATGTGTCGCACATCTCCAGCGTCAATAGTGATTCAAACAAAATGCATTTGGCCGTAAACAATGCTTTAAAATGTTAAGAATATTAAGAATGAATGTCTTACAATTGAAATCTTGTCTTATGGTTTTGAAGTCTTGCTTTGTGCTCAAAACTGCATCTAACAGTGAGTCTTGTGGCAAAAATATTGTGTTACCGTTATGCTGAAGATCTTATCTTGTGGAAATTTTGCATAATAATGAAAATCTTATATTATATAATATTAATATTTATTTTATAAAGCACCATTCTCAGTGAAATGCTCAGAACGCTGTACAAAATCTCATTATGTGTAAAACATTAAATATAGCACAGATATGTGCACATTGCAAGTAGAATGTAAATTGAATAAAACTGTGATATAATAATTACAAGAACAGTTAAATTATATTTTTAAATAATAAATTAATAAACAAATTAACTTTTAAGTAAACATTAAAAATAGATAAGATAATTTATATATCTTGAATAATAATAATATTGTATAAATATATATATATATATATATGAATATATATATATGTATATGAATATATTTATGTAATATATATGCAATCATGCATACATACATAAAGTATGGATTTAGCAATAAAATTTTAAAAATGTCAGTAAACTGTCGGCAGTATTCTGCTTTGAACACAACTTTTAAAAGTTTGTTAGAACATTGATAGGGTCAGATATATCATAAGAGACACGTGACTGTTTCCCAAGTCTCACACTGACTGTCTCCCAATGGCTGACCGTGTCAAGTTGCGTTGTAGTTGACCGCTGCTGACCGAGACCAGTCCAAGGCTCTCCTGCCCCTACTACAGCTCATCGCCAATGACCACTCTGACCCCACTGTCCAGGAAATGGCTACTGATCTCCGCATCGCCATAGCAACGCACGGAATCGTGTTGTCCGAGTTGGCGAAAAGTCGAGCCGCGGACATGAGAGATCGCGACACGAAGGAAACGGTTCAAAGTTCACTGATAGGTGGCGAGTCTGTGAGGTCGGAGGTGAAGAGGTCAACTGCTCAGAGGTTGGTTCCTCTGATTGAGGTGCTGTCTTCATGTGACAGTGATGACATTGGTGTGACATCTGCCGACAAGGGTGTCACTAAAACTGGTGAAATTGATGTGACATCTTCTGACAAGTGTGTCACAAATGATAACATTGAAAGAACTTCTGATGGAAGAAATAAAGTTCATGAAATGTCATCAAGATATTTGAATGGTGACACAATGTCACTTAGTGTTGACACTGCGTCAACTGGTGATGTCATGTCAGTTAGTGACAACACATCAACTTGTGTCACCATTTCAACTGATGACACCACATCAACTGATGTCACTACGCCAACTAATGACACTGCATCAACCAATGACATCACATCAATTGGTGTCACCACATCAACTAGTGACACAACATCAACGAGTGATGCGTCACCCCTGGAGCAGGCTCTGGAGGAGCTGTGTGACAGTCTGGTGCCAGTGCGAGGTCACGCCCTCATCACCCTCACACGCCTACTCCAATGCCGCGACCCCGCGACCCTGGCACGCAGCGACATGTTGCTGACGATCTTCCACGAGAACCTGGACCACCCTGACACGTACATCTACCTGCAGGCGGTGTCTGGGCTAGCTGCCCTGGGAGACTGTGCCCCTGACACAGTCCTTCCCACCCTCCTACGGGAGTACGCCCGGCCATCACGCTCCGTCGAACTCAGGGTGAAGCTGGGAGAGTCGATAGTGCGGATCAGTCGCAGGCTTGGTGAGTCACGTTTCCCGCCATTGGGTTAGTGTAGGGATACAAAATGGGCGTCGGGGTTCACTGATGTTGCAAGTATCCCGAATTTTTGTAATTTGTTCAATATCCTCCCAATCTCCCACTTTCAAACAAATTCTCACTTTGTCCTACTCATTTGATTTTACTATTTGTTTTGTTAATTTTTTTTAAGTACCTGCTAAAAGTAGCACCCATCTCCTAGTCGTCCGATATGGTGGGATGTCACATTTTTGTCACATTCTAATCATTCTCCCAATCACCTGCTTTCCATAATGTTCCCACTTTTGTCCTTCTAATTTTATTTGACAGTTTATTGTACTGTTTTTTCTTAAGTAGCATGCCGAAAGTATTACACATTCCTGACACACAGTTTTGTTGGTGAATGTCACAACAAATGTGAATTAAGTTTAAATTCTTATAATCTAACTGATCCTTGCATGTGTGTGTGTGTATGTATGAATGTTTGACTCCTAGATCAGGGCTCAACATTAACGGTTGCCCGATTACCTGGGAAAGTAAAACATACCGCCAGGCAAGCTGGCATAGACCACCACTTGCCCGGACAGGCACGTAAAATTTACACACGAACAAGCTAAATTAGCATAGCACTTTGTCGATCAAACGTAGAAGCGCTACTGACGTTGTGACACTGATGATTATTTATTATAATACCTTAAAAACAGTAAATTAAAACGCCATTGCTGTGACGACGACATCGATTTTTCGTAATATACAGTGCCAATAAAATCACCAGGTCACGAAGGCAGTACTTCGAGGTTGTTGTTGCCTGGTTAGTTAACCGCTAGAGGCTAGATAGACGTAATGTAGAACCAGAAACGAATGACAGCGGGAAAAACGTTTCTTTCTAGAAAATGGAAAGGCGCATCCCCGTGGGGTGCAACACGTTCCACATACACACACACACAGTGTGGCATGGAGGCAACAACATTAAAGAAACTTTTAAAAGTTGTTAGACAGAAGAGACACCTCTTCCTACCTGTTATTAAAATATGGTACAACAGCAAGACATTTATTAAATTTTTTTTTAAACACTTGGATATTGCATTTATTTACGTCAAAATGCATGGAAATGGCATGTGTTTCAATTACTAACGATTTCAGGGCAAGTAAAAATTCTGGTTAGACAAGTAGAATGTGGGCAAGTGGCCAAAAACTTTAATGTTATGCCCTGTAGATGGTTTATATTCTTCTTCTTCTTCATCGTTCACTTAGGCGGGAATGCCTGTCGCCCTCATAACTGATGCCATTGTCCTCAAAGGCTCGATATGACCATGTAGTTTCTCATTTACGGGGTGTCATCTGGCCACGTTGCCGTCTGTGGCCATCCTGTAGCGGACAGTGCTGAAGTAGGTGCTCTCTGGTCATCAGGGCAGTTTCACAGCAGCACATCTCGGACTGGCCAATCTTCATTTTGTTGTAGAGATGTGCTTTCATTCTGTTGTGTCCTGTTCAGAGTCTGAACAGAATGACCTGATCAGCTGTGCCGAGATGGTAGTAACTGTCACTCTTGTTGTGCTTGGGGTGCTGTTGGTGCCATTTTCTCTCTGTCAGTGTCTTGATGATGGTCTTTTCATTACTGTGTGATACACCTTTGTTGTTTTGGTCCAGTTGCCCCCCTTCTTTTGCAAGCCTGTCAGCTGTTTCGTTTCCCCTGATTCCGCAGTGTGCAGGGATCAACTGTAGTGTTACTTTTGTTTGCCTGCGCACTCAGTTCTGACAGAGTAGTAGTCAGTTCATTCAGTTTCTTCTTTCGGGGGTTCTGGAGGGCACAGAATACTGAGAGGGCATCTGTAAAGATGACAGTGTTTTCTTGTGTTTTTCTCAGGTTGTTCTGCAGTTGTACTGCGGCTGTCTTCAGGGCTTCCACTTCAGCTTTGAAGTTGGTGGAGTATTTGCCGGTTGCGACTGTGTGTCATGCTTCTTCTTCTCTGCACTTGATGTACACTCGTCCACCTCCAACTCGGATTGCTTCGGTGGCGGACCCATCTGTGTAGACATGTCTCCACTGCTCTTGAGGGTACCTAGATGTATGCACTCCAGAGATATGGCTTTTCTCTCCTCATCAGACTGTGTCCCTTCTCCTGGATTGCTGGGATGATGTCTTTGGTGACAGGGAAATGTGTCCTCTCCCATAAGGGAACAGATGCAGTTGACGGTATGGATGTGGTCCAACAGTTCTGGGTCTTTCCTCTCAAGCATCCAGCTGTGGTGTATGAAGCTGGATCTTTTGAGTCTCCCTTTTGTTGGCTTGCTCATTCTTGGGTGCATGGGATGGTCTTTCAGTCTTTTGAACTTGGCTGCTTGTGTCAGCTCCTTGGCGATTCTTCTGTCTTCTGTAGTTTGTAGTCCAGTGACGGTTTCCAGTTCTGTGATAGCCTGATAGGTGTTGTTCCTATGGCTCCTGTCATAATTCTCATGGCTTGATTCCGGTTTGTATCTCGACCGCCAAATTTTTAAGGGGTTCATTAGTGTCTCATTCGAAGAAAAGTAACACCCTCATTTTTTTCAAAATTCACTTTTGATTAAGGGTTTTTATCAGTTTGTTCACATGTTAACATTTTCTCCGAGTGCTCCAAGGTCCACCAATCAGTCAGAGCAAACGTTATATATGAATACATTGGGAAACCACCTTCTGCATGGAGAGTGTATGTAGATGTAGTTTTTTAATTAATGTTATGAAGGTGCCTGCCATACAATTAAATACTATAACTGGTTAGATGTGAAAATTAACATAACATTATTTTTTTCAGGCGACATGATCCCCGCCTACAGAGAAGCCCTGTTGGGGGCGCTACTGTGTGGGGTGCGAGACGCCGAGCCACTAGTGCGCGCTAGTTGTCTCTCTAATCTCGGTGATGTCTGCAAATTACTTCGTTTCTCTCTCGGTGACGTCATCCACGAGGTAAGATCTTGGACATACTAAATTATTTTAATTTATGCATGTTTTTAATTATGGCTTCCACTAGTTTTTTTGTGCAAAGTTTTTATTTCTGGTATTGCATTTGTCAGAAAATCCACTGTGTTAGTAATTTGTCTTTACTTACTCTTTTTTGTCTCTTTTCATATTACAAAAATTATAACAGCTCAGTATCTAGCGAGTCAACAAAAAATTTATTCCAGACAACTGTTTCTGGATTCGTTCATATGGTGGTCTAAGTCCAAATAGAACACCTGTGTTTGGAGTCACCTCATGTTTGTTCTGGTTCACAAGTATGAACCAGTGTGTAAGATTTACAGGAGATCATACATTACGTATGTTTACGTTTATGGTCCATTACCAGAGCAAATGTTTTGGCAGCAACTAATGCAGCACCCAAATACGATCTGCTTATGTCCAAAATAGAGTTTTCCATTTCCCTGTGTGGGGTCTTTTACTGCCCCTGATATTAACAAATGAAAGAGAGGACCAGAAGGCTTTCATCGTTTCCGGCAAAATACACAGGTCATGCAGGGTCAATGAAACTGCCCAGTTCTCGTTGATGATGCCCACTGCATCAAGTGAGTTTGTTTGTTTCAGGTATTTGAGGTCACCAGTCGCCTGCTGAAGACTGACCCTGACATGGAGGTCAGGAAGGGTGCGGCCCTGTTCCTTACCCTACTACTCCAGGGCACCGATACAGACACCATCCAGGTACAGGGATACAGCAACATCCAACATGTGTGCCCCCCCCCCCATTGAACCGGGCATTAAGTCACAGGCTTATTTTGCACAAAAATAGCTCTGTAGGTCATATCTCATCAATTAAGTGATTTTGACAGAAATGCACACCTTATAATAACGTTTATTTTCCTCAACATGTGATCCAAAGCTAATAACGGATATGCGTTTACGAACCAACAGAAGCGGTAGACAGTACGAGTAAAAAACTCATTTCTCAAAACATTGGATTTTACAAGTTTACTTCAGCTTTTGCAATAAATCAAAAGTTATTGAAGATAATTCAACATATGAGGTGTCATTTTAAAGCGCCTGCGTGATCTGTGGATTCCAAAAAGGTAGACAAATCCATTTTACAATATTGCAACTTAATACCTACTTTGCTGTGGCAGGTAAATTATTTTGGTTGACATTTGTACTTTTCACTTGAAATTAATTTACTTGAAAGAGCTTTGTCATTCAAATTTATACATATGTGACAAACGCAAGATACATACTTTATAGGGCGGCCTCTTGGCAATAGTATTATGGAATATAGTGAATAGGCAAAAAACTAAGTCCAAATCATCATTTACGGGTCACAGAAATTTGAAGCAGTCGATTCCAAAAATAGTGAATTCATGAATGATGCTGACACGGTGTTAATGTCGACGACTGCTGATGTTAAGTCGACAAATAAGTAAAATTGCAAAATAAAGTTGAAAGGCACATTTACAAACAATATTGCAGAGGCACAAGTAAACCTGTTGATTTCTTTTTACCAACTAATGTCACTATCGTTAGTTCAGTGTACTAGTGTTGATAACTTTTGATAGTTCAAATCGACTATCGCAATGCATCGATAGTTTAATGTATTGTTGCATTCCTAATAGTTTATCACAATGTTAAATTTTAAGCAAATCTGTATTAAAGTCTGTTCCACCACCCGGAATTAGCCAGTGTAGTAATATGTAACAGGAAATCTGCTGAATTTGTTGTGTTGAATATGAGAAAATGGGACATTGTTGAACATCAAACGGTATTGCGACCATTGTTGCAGGCCTACTAAACACAATTTGGTAGGCAGTATACCTTCAACGTGTCCATTAGTGTTAAGAACATATATTAATTAATGAACAGAAAACGAGGAACAGACTGACTCCTTTTAAAACAGGATACAAAACCACAAGAATCCATCGTGTTTATGGGACATGCATACAATATGGCACGGCCATGCACACTGCACCGCTTCTGTCGTGTTTTTGTCCAGGTTCTAGACACAGTTTTGCGAGACGTGTACCGACTACTCAAGTTTGTGATGTCCACTGAGCGTGAAGAGATGGTCAAGGTCCATGTCCAGCTGGCTCTAGAGGAACTGGACACTGTTAGTCGAAGGCTTCTCTTTCCCCCACGGACGCTGACCAAGAAAATAAGTATACTACATCCGTAGTGCGGCCGGCAGACTGGACAACCATATGCAGCAATATGCTCTCATAGTATTCTCTGTTAAGTATCGTCACTTAACTTTCCAGTCTCCTGGCAGTTTTGATAATAAAGCTTGTTTTGAAACTGGGTAGGCCCTACAAACAGCTGTAGCCATTGTCTCTATGAGCCCAAAATCCGCTGCAACTTAATGTTTGAACTTGTAGTCTGCAGGGATCCTCTACTGGGAAGCCATGTCCCAGTATTATAGACCAGACTAGACATTCTGTCAGGCATTTTGTTCTTGAAGCACTGGTCAGTTAGCAACACGTGTGACATCCATGTCTGGGGCTGTTTGGTGGAATATATACAGATATATATAGATATATATATATATATACAATATAGATTAATTCATTCTGATGATAGTACAGTAACTTTTATTGCAATGGAGCTTCAAATATAATCCTTTTTAAGAGTTTTTCCAGTTATTTACCAGTATTTACAAGGGTGGGAAAACGTGCCAACCCTGATTGCTCTGGTATCGAGATTAAATAAACTGTGAGTCACAAACAACGTAGATGTATATTTTATTGTAAAACAGTAAATCTACCATACAAATGGGTTATACACTGTGCGTTGTCATCTCAACTGGATGGGTGAGGAACAATACTGTCTGCTCTGTCAATAATGATGTTATTGGCTTTCAAAGTGTTTACCATGGGTTCATGCAAAACGATGGTTCCATCAATCTGTGGTAAAAACATTAAACAGACCTTTTCTGTTCGTTTAGCATAAAATTATGTTAAATAAACTGTCTATTATAACATACCGACTGCTAAAATGTGTTTCAATGAACAATGTTTTTGTTGAAATGTATTTCGGAAAGAAACAATTTGTTTACATGGCAGTTTGCTGCTTTCGAAAGAGTGGTCCCAGGTCTGAAGCCATGACAACAACATTTTGACATTTAGAAGCTCCACCTATATCAGGTCACGACTTTACTCGCAATTATCTGACCTCGCTATTTAATTCAGAGATTTGAGTTCAAATATAATACCAGCTTTGCACCTACATCTGTAGACATGGTCTGATGCACCAGTTACTATAGCACAGTACACGGTGTAGGCGAGATTCTTGCCTAATGCACCTGCATTTATATGTGCATCTATAGGATAACATAAACCAAATGCATACCAAGTTAAAAAAAGATTTATTTTAAAATTTATTTAGAGTATCCATGTCGCTGAAAAGAAACATTTACAGTTGAATGGTAATGCCACCGGGCGACCAACTAGATGCAATAGTGATCAGTCCTGCCATCTACTGACTAAATAGGTAATATTTTTAACACGGTTAATTTTTGTACGTATTGCAAATGCTTAAATATTGATTAAAATGTACAATTTTAACCACGTGGCATTTTACTTGTTTCACAGAATACTATATAGCATAATATTGCCACTAGATCGTATTTAAAAGTTGTAAGTTCCATACTAGTTTGTCAACCGATGGAGGCTGTTTATTCGTTATTTATAACAGACAAGTTTTGAGCGAGGTAGAACAGAGGAAACTAACGTAAATGTGGTTTAAACATCAATAAAAAGTTAATGAAACCATTTCTAAACCAAACCTGTACAAACCGGCTTCCGCCATCTATATATATGCAAACACAATCAGCACAACAATATGTTATTATTTAAATCTTTCAAATCTAAAAATCATTCAACTCTAGAAATGAGAATCTAGCTGCTCGATACTGAATCTTCCGAATGCCATCAAACATATTATCACCACATTTATGTCAAAAATAGATGGTGACATTTGCGTTTCAGTTTTCCTTTCTTGCAGGACTGTAGTTTCGGCACCGTCCTTGAAAACTATAAAATGCATTTCCGTGTCCACATCTACCATTTCTGCCTGCTAAATAACACACTATCATTATACAATGCTCAGCAAAACCCACACTTAAGTTCTGATTATATCTCTCACACTTCTGTATGCTCTACACCCATCATGTGTAAACTATGAGATGCGTTCTTGTGTCCACATCTACTGTTCCTGTCGGCTAAATAACACACTATTGTACGCTGTTCAACAAATCCACATTACCAGCCTTACGTCCTATATCTCCCTCACATTCCTCTCGACATTACTCCCACCTTACACGTGGTTGTGCTTGCGTAATTGCCCATTCTCAGAGGTAATGCATCTCAAGCTGTCTCACTGACCAGTACCAACAACACACCAAGTGTAGGGTCATCAAGGACACAACCTTTATATGATAAACCGACATGACAGTGTCACCAGATGTGACATTTATGAGTCGGGTTCATTCTGCTTCCTTCTGGACACTTGTACGCTTCCGCAAAGTCGAGTGAGTTCGACAGCGACCCTATGACCCTACGGAGAAAAGAAGCATCCTTCAAATACAGCCCTAGAAACGGGCTCACATGCAGTCAGTGGAATCAGAATACTACACCACAATCCAAATTATGCACTTTGTCTCAAGTCAAGCTATGAGTTTTGCAAACACAAACGGTTTCAGAGCAAAATTTCGCTCAAACAGGGACAAAATGTTTGTTTAACCACGTGTTGAGGTAGAACAATATCTGCTTTATACCAAAACACAACTAATCCCTGTTAAATGGTATGTTTGTTTAACCACGTGTTGAGGTAGAACAATATCTGCTTTATACCAAAACACAACTAATCCCTGTTAAATGGTATGTTTGTTTAACCACGTGTTGAGGTAGAACAATATCTGCTTTATACCAAAACACAACTAATCCCTGTTAAATGGTATGTTTGTTTAACCACGTGTTGAGGTAGAACAATATCTGCTTTGTACCAAAACACAACTAATCCCTGTTAAATGGTATGTTTGTTTAACCACGTGTTGAGGTAGAACAATATCTGCTTTATACCAAAACACAACTAATCCCTGTTAAATTGTATGTTTGTTTAACCACGTGTTGAGGTAGAACAATATTTGCTTTATACCAAAACACAACTAATCCCTGTTAAATGGTATGTTTGTTTAACCACGTGTTGAGGTAGAACAATATCTGCTTTATACCAAAACACAACTAATCCCTGTTAAATGGTATGTTTGTTTAACCACGAGTTGAGGTAGAACAATATCTGCTTTATACCAAAACACAACTAATCCCTGTTAAATGGTATGTTTGTTTAACCACGTGTTGAGGTAGAACAATATCTGCTTTATACCAAAACATAACTAATCCCTGTTAAATGGTATGTTTGTTTAACCACGTGTTGAGGTAGAACAATATCTGCTTTATACCAAAACACAACTAATCCCTGTTAAATGGTATGTTTGTTTAACCACGTGTTGAGGTAGAACAATATCTGCTTTATACCAAAACACAACTAATCCCTGTTAAATGGTATGTTTGTTTAACCACGTGTTGAGGTAGAACAATATCTGCTTTATACCAAAACACAACTAATCCCTGTTAAATGGTATGTTTGTTTAACCACGTGTTGAGGTAGAACAATATCTGCTTTATACCAAAACACAACTAATCCCTGTTAAATGGTATGTTTGTTTAACCACGTGTTGAGGTAGAACAATATCTGCTTTATACCAAAACACAACTAATCCCTGTTAAATGGTATGTTTGTTTAACCACGTGTTGAGGTAGAACAATATCTGCTTTATACCAAAACACAACTAATCCGTGTTAAATGGTATGTTTGTTTAACCACCTGTTGAGGTAGAACAATATCTGCTTTATACCAAAACACAACTAATCCCTGTTAAATGGTATGTTTGTTTAACCACGTGTTGAGGTAGAACAATATCTGCTTTATACCAAAACACAACTAATCCCTGTTAAATGGTATGTTTGTTTAACCACTTGTTGAGGTAGAACAATATCTGCTTTATACCAAAACACAACTAATCCCTGTTAAATGGTATGTTTGTTTAACCACGTGTTGAGGTAGAACAATATCTGCTTTATACCAAAACACAACTAATCCCTGTTAAATGGTATGTTTGTTTAACCACGTGTTGAGGTAGAACAATATCTGCTTTATATCAAAACACAACTAATCCCTGTTAAATGGTATGTTTGTTTAACCACGTGATGAGGTAGAACAATATCTGCTTTATACCAAAACACAACTAATCCCTGTTAAATGGTATGTTTGTTTAACCACGTGTTGAGGTAGAACAATATCTGCTTTATACCAAAACACAACTAATCCCTGTTAAATGGTATGTTTGTTTAACCACGTGTTGAGGTAGAACAATATCTGCTTTATACCAAAACACAACTAATCCCTGTTAAATGGTATGTTTGTTTAACCACGTGTTGAGGTAGAACAATATCTGCTTTATAAATTTCAAAACACAACTAATCCCCCTCAAAGTAAAATGGTATGTTTTGTTTAACCACTGTTGAGGTAGAACAATATCTGCTTTATACCAAAAACACAACTAATCCCTGTTAAATGCTATGTTTGTTTAACCACGTAAGGTTGAGGTGGTGAACAATATTTCTCCAGTTTTATACCAAAACACAACTAATCCCTCGTTAAATGGTGCATGTTTGTTTAACCAATGCAGGTAGGTAAACAATATCTGCTTCTTTATACCAAAAACACAACTAATCCCTGCGTTGTGTCGGTATATGTTTGTTTAACCACGCGATGAGGTAGAACACATCTGCTTTATACCAAACACAACCAATCCCTGTTGTTTGGTATGTTTGTTTAACCACGTGTTGAGGTAGAACAATATCTGCTTTATACCAAAACACAACTAATCCCTGTTAAATGGTATGTTTGTTTAACCACGTGTTGAGGTAGAACAATATCTGCTTTATACCAAAACACAACTAATCCGTGTTAAATGGTATGTTTGTTTAACCACCTGTTGAGGTAGAACAATATCTGCTTTATACCAAAACACAACTAATCTCTGTTAAATGGAATGTTTGTTTAACCACGTGTTGAGGTAGAACAATATCTGCTTTATACCAAAACACAACTAATCCCTGTTAAATGGTATGTTTGTTTAACCACTTGTTGAGGTAGAACAATATCTGCTTTATACCAAAACACAACTAATCCCTGTTAAATGGTATGTTTGTTTAACCACGTGTTGAGGTAGAACAATATCTGCTTTATACCAAAACACAACTAATCCCTGTTAAATGGTATGTTTGTTTAACCACGTGTTGAGGTAGAACAATATCTGCTTTATACCAAAACACAACTAATCCCTGTTAAATGGTATGTTTGTTTAACCACGTGTTGAGGTAGAACAATATCTGCTTTATACCAAAACACAACTAATCCGTGTTAAATGGTATGTTTGTTTAACCACCTGTTGAGGTAGAACAATATCTGCTTTATACCAAAACACAACTAATCTCTGTTAAATGGAATGTTTGTTTAACCACGTGTTGAGGTAGAACAATATCTGCTTTATACCAAAACACAACTAATCCCTGTTAAATGGTATGTTTGTTTAACCACTTGTTGAGGTAGAACAATATCTGCTTTATACCAAAACACAACTAATCCCTGTTAAATGGTATGTTTGTTTAACCACGTGTTGAGGTAGAACAATATCTGCTTTATACCAAAACACAACTAATCCGTGTTAAATGGTATGTTTGTTTAACCACCTGTTGAGGTAGAACAATATCTGCTTTATACCAAAACACAACTAATCCCTGTTAAATGGTATGTTTGTTTAACTACGTGTTGAGGTAGAACAATATCTGCTTTATACCAAAACACAACTAATCCCTGTTAAATGGTATGTTTGTTTAACCACTTGTTGAGGTAGAACAATATCTGCTTTATACCAAAACACAACTAATCCCTGTTAAATGGTATGTTTGTTTAACCACGTGTTGAGGTAGAACAATATCTGCTTTATACCAAAACACAACTAATCCCTGTTAAATGGTATGTTTGTTTAACCACGTGTTGAGGTAGAACAATATCTGCTTTATACCAAAACACAACTAATCCCTGTTAAATGGTATGTTTGTTTAACCACGTGTTGAGGTAGAACAATATCTGCTTTATACCAAAACACAACTAATCCCTGTTAAATGGTATGTTTGTTTAACCACGTGTTGAGGTAGAACAATATCTGCTTTATACCAAAACACAACTAATCCCTGTTAAATGCTATGTTTGTTTAACCACGTGTTGAGGTAGAACAATATCTGCTTTATACCAAAACACAACTAATCCCTGTTAAATGGTATGTTTGTTTAACCACGTGTTGAGGTAGAACAATATCCTTTATACCAAAACACAACTAATCCCTGTTAAATGGTATGTTTGTTTAACCACGTGTTGAGGTAGAACAATATCTGCTTTATACCAAAACACAACTAATCCCTGTTAAATGGTATGTTTGTTTAACCACGTGTTGAGGTAGAACAATATCTGCTTTATACCAAAACACAACTAATCCCTGTTAAATGGTATGTTTGTTTAACCACGTGTTGAGGTAGAACAATATCTGCTTTATACCAAAACACAACTAATCCCTGTTAAATGGTATGTTTGTTTAACCACGTGTTGAGGTAGAACAATATCTGCTTTATACCAAAACACAACTAATCCCTGTTAAATGGTATGTTTGTTTAACCACGTGTTGAGGTAGAACAATATCTGCTTTATACCAAAACACAACTAATCCCTGTTAAATGGTATGTTTGTTTAACCACGTGTTGAGGTAGAACAATATCTGCTTTATACCAAAACACAACTAATCCCTGTTAAATGGTATGTTTGTTTAACCACGTGTTGAGGTAGAACAATATCTGCTTTATACCAAAACACAACTAATCCCTGTTAAATGGTATGTTTGTTTAACCACGTGTTGAGGTAGAACAATATCTGCTTTATACCAAAACACAACTAATCCCTGTTAAATGGTATGTTTGTTTAACCACGTGTTGAGGTAGAACAATATCTGCTTTATACCAAAACACAACTAATCCCTGTTAAATGGTATGTTTGTTTAACCACGTGTTGAGGTAGAACAATATCTGCTTTATACCAAAACACAACTAATCCCTGTTAAATGGTATGTTTGTTTAACCACGTGTTGAGGTAGAACAATATCTGCTTTATACCAAAACACAACTAATCCCTGTTAAATGGTATGTTTGTTTAACCACGTGTTGAGGTAGAACAATATCTGCTTTATACCAAAACACAACTAATCCCTGTTAAATGGTATGTTTGTTTAACCACGTGATGAGGTAGAACAATATCTGCTTTATACCAAAACACAACTAATCCCTGTTAAATGGTATGTTTGTTTAACCACGTGATGAGGTAGAACAATATCTGCTTTATACCAAAACACAACTAATCCCTGTTAAATGGTATGCACAATAGTGTTTGTTTTCAAAACGCGATAAAAGACATGCATCTTTTTTTACCAAAACGCAATGTATCCATTTCAGCCCATGAGCACCGCCTTGCCAATGTCAGCCTTTGTTACCATTCTCTTTGATTTAAGGAGGGTGATGAGTAGCAATGCCCCCCATTTGTCAAATCCTAGACCCACCCTTGCTGTCTTCCTCACCTGAACCTGCCCGGGCTGTGTCGCCCTGACCTGATGTTCTGCAGGTAGTTCTCAGGTCTTGCCGTGCCACACCAGATCTGAAAACAACACGCAAACATGGCTAGACACTAGCATGGTTCAAGGGCAACATATTGACTGTTTCATCCTTGAAAAGTACCAGAATCTATGAGTTGCTCATTTAATAATAATTATAATAATAACTCTTTATTTTGACACTTGTGCCTAAATACTGATTTACATGCTAGAACTGCACATGGCTTCCTGAATATGTCGATCGCATTACTTACTCTCTATAGTGACCACTTCCTGTGTGCCAGTATTGTTCAAGGTTTACTGCACCTAGCACATGGTTTTTGCTCATCGTTCAAGGAAACAATTTAAACTAATTATGTGTTTCCTGTTGGCGAATGGCACATGTGTAAATAGTATACTTGAGACAAGTTTGCAATCACTGCCAAGAAAAGAGTGTAAGTGTTTCATTGAAACAAACGAGATATTACAACCGTGAGAGGGAGTACGTAGCTATGTAATACTGTTTGCAATGCTATGCATCTTTCTACTATTGTTCCAAGTTATGTAATCATTGTAAAATATTTGTTTAGAATTAGAACCTGCAACAACTATGCCATAGGCACTTTAAAATTACATGTAAAAATGTAAGATGTCACATAGTACGGTATATATTTAGGACTGCTCAAAGCTCACCGACCAATACCAACGACACACCAGGGTCAAAGCACTTTACCCATGTCACACTTGTTCAATCTAACGCCTTCTTGACTTCTCTGGGAAGTATTCAGCCATACTGCAATTATTATACAAAGACTACTCATACACAAATATCTACCACTGTCTTTTGCCAGGTACTCAATAATACAGCTGAGCAAACTGGAGCAACGTGCTGTGTATAAACTTGCCCAATATTCAAAACAACCGCAAGAATTCGAATCCGGATTCTTGTAATCGAGAGTCTAACGCTCTAACCACTGTGCCCCATGTCTTACTCTGTCCTACAAGGACTACTTGCCTGTGCAAAGTTGAGGAAGAAGAGTTGATTGTGCGTGAGACTGATTCCTGGCAACGGCTGCTCCTCTCCCGCCTGCCGAGATACCCACTTCCTGTACGCCTGCAATCACATGACACCATGTGACATGTAAGCTCAACCACTTCATATTGACTTGTCTGGAGATCGGTTCATTTCGGCTCAATGCAAAGTATCCTGGGTAAAATTGCATTAATTTGCATAGCAAACAAAACTAAGCAGTGACAAGAACAGCTGTGATACACATCTGCGGTGAAAGTGAGTTCGATTTAGCACAGGTAACAAATCAATACTTTACATAAATTAGCAGTCCAATACCAATACAAAAACCAATGTTTGCTATCCATTCTTCAGTTTACATTTTGAACGCAAGCTTTCCTACAATTCCGTGTTTATACATGCGCAGTAGTGTAAATTGACGATCTCCAAACAGGTAAACGTTTCATTTTGTCACAACCGCAGTATATTGTTTTCTTCAAACCGAATCTAAACTTGTCTTGGACTGAGCATTACTAAGTTCTAAATTTCTATGCTGTACGAATTGTCTACAACCCGTGGAGGTCTTACCCTGTATGCTTGCTTCAACCCGCCGTTGTCAGCTATGTTCTCCCCCTGAGTTTGGCCTCCGTTCAACTGAAAGACAAAGAGAACAACAGATACCATAACCAATATGACTCAACTAGATTAGGCTACAGCCGCAGGAAACATTCATGCTTATGGCAACTTAAGATTAAAAACTATTCACTTGGTCTGTATGTTACATCATTGTGAGCTTCAAAGCTTTAAAAAAAACATGTTTTATTAGACAGGATTTAATACTACATTGCCTACATGATACAAACAACATTCATGTTGACCTCTGGCACTGATCACTTACATTCATGTTGACCTCTGGTACAGTGTAGTTGCTGTACTGGTCAATGATGCACTGAGCTCGCTGTTTGAACTTCTCAATGACGCTGTCAGACCACCATTGCTTCAGGTTTCCGTCCAGGTCAAACTGTCTCCCTGCAATATGAATGTGCTACACGGTCATGCCCTAAAAGTATCGAAAAATTGTTTAGGCAGTAGCCAAAATAAATTAACATTTGCCAAAATGTACACACACACAGTGAGATGCGGTAGATTTCAGCAGGTAGAGTGCCGATTATTAATCGAAGGAACCAGGATTCGAATCCTGGCATGAAGCACCATTTCCAAATTTGGGCAATTTAATTCAGCTCATGTTGCCTGTGTCTTTCAGAAGAGATGCCATAAGCTGTTGGTCCCTTCTATCTGGTGTCTATGCCATAAAGATCCTGTACGATATCGTATAATATTTAAGATCTGTACCTTTACATACCAGGCACTGTCCAGTAAGCAACCATCTTATTTGCATTCATTGCTTACTCCTGTAAGAAAACCTATCCAGCTTCAACCATCCAGTTTTGACCTACTTTTTGTTCCTAGAGTCAACACTAACATTGGAACTAGGGCTTTTTCTGTTGATGCACCAACTACCTGGTAGCGCCTTGACCCGTCTGTTGACAACTGGAATACTACTTATGGATTTTGAGATTGACCAATCCATTTGTTTTGATGCGCCTCTGAGTTTGGTTTCCAAGGATTCAGGCGCAATAGAAGTTATGTTATTATTATAAATGCGTAAACTGTAGAGGACTCACCAACTCTTGAGAAGGATACACTGAAATTAATCATCACCACACTGTCCTGGTAGAAGTTTGCTGAGTAATTATTCACATTCAGACATGAAAGCACACATGCACGCTTTAGACTTAGAATATCATGTGTGGGTGACGCACATATATATACACACAAAAACACATACACCACATATGCACAAGGCCACATGCACACACCTATGCGGACAATAACTTCAACATTTTTTCAAATAATATTATTTTACTAAACACATGCAAAAAGAAATAGTGTCATACCCTTGTCGTCAAATCCGTGAGTGATTTCGTGACCAATCACCATGGCGATTCCACCAAAATTTAGTGACCTGTACAAACGTTTAGTTTTTACTAAAGTGAAATTTAAACAACTGCAGCTTAAATAACCAGGCAAGACAGATAACAGGAACCAAGAGAAATATTTGACATTAATATAAATGATGTTGTTTACATCCCAGAAATGATCACCACTACAAAGACAAATAATTTTACTATTAATTCAACACAAATAAATCTAACTAAGTAGTTATCCAAATGACAAATTTCCCATAATTACTAGAAACAGAAAAAGCATTAAAATAATATTTAATACAGTGTCACCAAGAAAGAAACCGTTTTGATATTAAACATTAATATTTTGCAATGGAACATTTACATTGTTAGGTCAGGGTTATGGATGACTGAGTTTGGCAAAGAAAGGAGTTACCTACTTTGGGTAACTCTCGTGATAAAATGGAGGTTGGAGAATTCCAGCAGGAAACACTACAAGCAGAAACACATAACTGAACAGCAACATCAAAAACAAACTGGTACCAAGAAATAACCTGAAACATCAATTGTTGTATTTCATGTTCGGTGCTTTCTCTTATATGACATTACCATGTAAACAAACTACATCCTACTCCAAACTTCTACATCTTCATCGAGTGTTCCATGGCATTTTATATCATATACACTTATTCAAACCAGAGATATATCGAAAAGATCGAAATAAACAGTCAAACGTTACAATCACCTCAGTAATACAGCCATCTCTCAATTAAGGTCACCCTGGGACAGTCCCGAATAATTTAAATTTTGGTCACGGTAAAGTATAGGAAATTAGTCCCGCAAGTACAATTATTTTGCTATTCAGGTCACTTTTGCCCAGTCCCAATGCAACCTTAATAGGGTGGTTCCACTTGCAATTATACAAATAAAACAGTAAATGTAAGACAAAAATAAAACAAGAAATGTAAGAAAGAAAAATGTTTGGCGTAAAACATATGTTGTCGGTCTCCACCTTTTCCATGTAGTCTGGGGTGAGGCTGGCCTCGATACTGACCTCAGACTTGTTCATAAAAGAAAACATTAGAAAACAATGGTACACAATTAAAAGTTATTTAAACGTGTCGATGATAATCACATATTGTAGATATTTTTAATTTCTGAATGAGCTTCGGCTATAAATTATTCCTACAATTATCATAAAAAGAGAAGATGGTTTCTACATGAATTAGAAATACTTTGAAGTATCAGACATAATAATTACAATTGTAACTTACTAATTTGGTTTTTCGTGGCACTGTAGAACGCATTGACAACTGCTGGCGTAGTGGACCACCTGTGAGAACAAGGAATAATACTGACCAATGACACTGACCACTTGAACAATATACAGAAACGTCACATGATAACAAAATTAAACTGAAAAACTGGTGCAATAAATTTGCATGTGAAATTTCCAAATTTTGTACAACCAAAGGTTTTACCACAAAAACGGTAAGTTCTTATATAGCATATTATCCAGTCCATAGAACTGCACAGAGCACTTTGCTCCTTAGCAGACCTGTTCATTTGAGCACCATCTTTTCTGGGAAGTATTCAGCTATAGCATCAATTAGTGCATGAAGACTATTTGTACAAACATATCCACCAATGTCTATAGCCAGGTACTCATTCATACTGCCGGGTGAACTGGAGTAATGTGGACTGAAAGAATTTGCCGAAGGTTCGAAACAGCAGCAGGAGGAGGATTGAAACCAGGAATCTCTTGATTGAGAGTCTCGTGCTTAAACCACCATGATCAATGAAATGAAGGTGAATACCTGGCACCTTCATTTCTGGTGTTAAAATTAACTAGACATAATAGTTTTTAAACAAAGAAGTACCATAGATTTCCCTAGAATTAGCAAAAAACCTTACAAAGTTTATTACTAGTACACAATCTCGTCCAAAGTCTAATGTAATTATCTGAAAACACTGATGTCTGATACTAAATGAAATTGGTTTCCTGGGAAGAGAGGAGGTAGGTGTCGGGTAATTTCTCTATGTACATTGATGTATTTCCCCAGAAGCATAATTTATTTTTCAATCATAGTTTATAAAGGTGTGCACTAACAAGATTGGCATCCAGAGAATTAATCCCAGATGGCCGTGCTGATACTCCGGCAGCTCCGCTGGGCGAGCCACATCTCGTGCACTGACGACACAAGAATGCCAAAATCTGTATTTTATGGTGAGTTTCGTCAGGAGCCCAACGCAAATGCTACACAGACCAGCTAAAGTGGCAACTCACACAGGAAAATATTGACCACAAAGATTTGGAACAGTTTGGAGAGCAACTACCAGGAGGGCAGCGCAGGACTTTGAACATTCCAGAGGAGACACAGATGAAGAGAAACGTAGGCGGAGGAAGGAATCTGCAGCTCCAGCAACATCAGGCCAACTATACATTTGTCCAAACTGCTCCAGAGCCTGCAAGTCCAGAATAGGCCTTTACAGCCACCAGAAGGCGCGCCGCCGTCCCCAGGGACAAAGACTTCCTTCTGATCTTCGGATGCAAAGAATCTGCCATCATCATCAAATTACATAGATGCAAACAGGTCACATTCTCTAATGGATGTTGTTTTTCTTACTTGGTTCTGTCAACCGGCAGTTTTAAGTTCTTCAAGTTGTTCCGGGTCAACACGTTCAGATTGTTGAGGACATTCTCAAAGTACATGCCTGGATCAGTCTGGATCTACAACAAGGTTTCTATATATTATTATATGCTAGCTGAATAACCCAGCATTGCACATGAAAAAGGCAGTCATACGTATGTGACCCCCTGTGTAAGATCCCCACTCTGGATAAATTTCAAAAAAATTAAATGTACAAACCACCACAATGGGCCCACTAGAGTGCACATAAATTTTCAGCCCCACACATACAAAATTTACGGAGATAAGTGCCATTTTAAAATTGTGACTCCCGAGATCCCCATCCCGGATGAATTTAGAAAACATCTAAATCTACAAACCACCCCAATGAGCCTGCTAGATCACATATCAAATTTCAGGCCTGTACATACAAAACTAATGGAGATATGGGTCTACAGACAGACAGAGAAAGACAAAGACAGACAGAAAAACAAACAAACAGACAGACAGAGACTGTATTGTTTTATAATATAGATACCAGCAAACTCTTGATGCTACACTTGTGCGAAGCAAAGAGAATAAATGTGCAAGTCATCGTTACAAGCTGGAGGTAACACTTCTACTACCAACCCTGGCATTTATCCATGGCAGTGAATTGCTGTACTTTGGCCTACTTTTTGCCTTTCTCCCACGATTCCAGAAACTATCTCAGTTTCACAGACCAATTCAACAAAATGCCTGTTACCGTTAGTTTGGCCAGGGACCAAGGCCAATGTCAGGCAATTAAAGCTAAGTGCCTAGAAGCATTCCCAAAATGCGTAAATCTAAGAGGACATAATTTGATTGGATAACACCTCATCATCCATATTTTGATAGGTCAGTAGGTCAAGGTTAGTGATGTAGTCAGTGGCCCCTGGCTCACGAACTGTACACTGTAATAGTGCCTCCACATACACACCTCTTCATAGTCCATATCAAGCTGCACGTTGTTCATAATGTAATCAGGATATCCAATCTTCTCAGTAATAGCATAAGCCTGGAACACAGAAACATCATTCCAGAATACATAATACTGCATACAGTCCAACACAGACAATTACCAACTCAAGAAAGGCACAAATGTTCCGAATGCAGCAGACAAATTGGATTTATGCAATCAAGTGATTTTAAACTGGTAAGATAAACATCCAAAACGTTATTACTTTAATAGCATAAAAATATGTGCTTTGTCAAGGTAACATGGTCATGTAGATTTTTGTATTAACGCCATGGACACGTGCATAAGTCTCATCTGATGAAATGTTCACTTCTTCGTGCAGCATGTAATAAGTGTCACAGATGTTTGCCTTTGAAGTCAGATGCACAACTTCACCTTTTCTCTGGCAACTTCCCTCGTCTTCCCATCCATCCATGGAACCTCCGATAGTAAGTCGTTAAATGACTCCCGGATGTTGTCTATCATCTGCTCGGCCTGTGTGGCATGAAATTGTTACCTTATAGAAACTTATTATTAAATTTATGGAGAGTGAGAAATGTTCTTCTAAACAGATAATGGCAATATATGGTATAAAGATATACCAGCCAAACTGTCTGCATGAAATGTACTATTATTACTATGAATAAAATTATAGATATCAAACCCAAAAAATATTGATTACATCATATACACACTATGATACAATGTACAAATTTTACATAAATATATGTGCCATTTATGGAATAAACTATATTGTATACCTTTTTGGCTATGAAACCACTACTGTATCCTACTAATAAAACATCAGCTACGATCTAACTGTGGTGTTCACACTAACGACTTGGAAAATGTTATGCTAATTTTGGTCAAAAATAACTTTAAAATTTTTCCAATGATTTCACTAAAACTAAATACAACATTGAACATAGCTTGCATTTTCCAGTGGAATCAGACAGGAGTAATTTTTCAAGAAATTAGTCTGAAATCAAACGAGCAAAAAATTGTCTTACAAAGTCACCTTTAACCAACGCTTCAAACGCCAAGTACACTGGGTTGGTTAATTGGATCACACCCGATAGACACCATATGATATCCCATGACACTGATATGACATCCCACGACATGTAATCACACAGATGTTAATCAGGACCAAAGGCTGCTGAGTTGAAATACTCACGTTGATCTTTGCTTTGATGTCAAAGTTGTCCTTGACGAACATTCGTCCGACCGCCATCCCGAAGTTGTCATTGACGTAGGAGACACAGACCCGCCAACGTGCCCGGTCGGCGCGCGTTCCATGGAGAGCCTGAGTACAACGAACAACACACAGCATCAGTGATTTATCATGAAAGCTTATCTTATTGTTGCGGCCGACTGATTAACTGATGAGTATTTATAGAATTATTTCAGTTGATTTAAGTATTAGTTGCGTTAATTTATTTTTAACCTGCTCTTTTATGCCTGTGTATGTTGTTTTTTACTTATATATATATATATATATATTATTTTACTTCCTTATTAATAGTTTTTACCCTGTCCTGTGAATATTAATATATATTTTTACTACTTCTATGTTTGTGTACATATTTATATTTTATATATCTGGCTTTTTAACATGTATTTTATGTATATGGATTTTCTCTTAAATATACTGTATTACTACAAAATAATAATAATAATATATGGCACTTTTGTTACTATAATAAAGTGTTAAACTGCAATTAGGTATGTGTTTCTTCTTATTTCTGAAACTTGTTTCGGAGGGGGAGGTATATCTTGGGTGGTCGAAGATATTCAAAGGAAGATACCCAGGGAAGATATCCAAAGGAAGATATCCAGGGAAAGCCACACAGGGTCGTTGAACGAATATCAGTAACATTTACTGCAGGTAACATCTCAGCCATTGGTGGCAACACACAACTTTTTTTAATATCTAAGACGCTCTTACTTTGTTGTAACGCCGCCGCAGATCTAGGAACGATTGTTGCAGATTACCAACTCTGTTCATGACAAATCTCCACAGCATATAGTTGGCCACAGTCCTGCAAACACGGCAACAAGCACTTTACGACTGCGTATTTCCCTAGGTGGCTGAAACTGATCATAAAGCGGTTATCTTTATGTTCTCTTTGGTCGACAGTCTTTAGATGTGGTTTATGTCATCAACAAGATGGTGATTCCCATTTGAGAGACTGACAAGCTACTGGGATGTTACCAGACGGCCTGGGGGATGTGGAGTTGATGGATGACATAAATAAAGACAGCGGACAGCGTGTTTGCTGTCAGGTTTTATTCACTTACTAGGGGGCTTTGTAAATATGGAAAAAATCCAATATTCCAGAATAAAGTTGGATGTGGATGGGTGGGGCAATGGTGAATCTGTATAAAAAATGGAAAGACAACAATTTTGAGTTTTTTCTTGATGAAGTTTTGCAATAATTACCGTTCCATTCACTGCATTGGAAATTAGTGTGTGTGTGTGTGTGTGTGTGTGTGTGTGTGTGTGTGTGTGTGTGTGTGTGTGTGTGTGTGTGTGTGTGTGTGTGTGTGTGTGTGTGTGTGTGTGTGCGTCTGTGTGTCTGTGTGTGTGTCTGTCTCTGTGTATGTGTGTGTGTATATGTGTGCATGCATGTGTGTATCTGTGTGTGCACGCACATGTGTGTGTATGTCTGTCTGTCTGTGTGTGTGCATGTGGCATGCATGTGTGCCTGGCACTGCCTGCACATGTATATCATGTTTACAATTTTCTAATATTTTTTAAACATAGGGGTGTGGGTTAATCCTATCCAATTTTTATGTCTGAATTGTTTTACAAAGCCCTGTAGGCATTCCAGGATACCTGATTGCAACAACTGTAGCAGACGCAGTGGAAACGCAACACTGCTGTAGCCTACTCACTGTAAAAATCATGTTTCTAAACTTGAAGTCGCAATGATTACGGGAATCATAATTGGAATTATCATCACAAATATTGCAACTTGATTAGATTCGTCTCCTTCTTCTTGGGATGTCTAATGTAAAATTTTCATCCCCAGAGCATTACAATTTTACATATTTTTGCGTCTTAAATATTTTTTAAGCATACTGCGTGCATACATACAGTTCCATATATCTGACATTCTTTACAACATTCGGTACATGTTGATGTCAAAGATGTTCCAATTAAGTGGATGTTCCCTACATTAGGAGTTCATATAACTGCAAGAGACCGCCAAATTACACAATGCACAACAATTCCTAGACTCACTGTCACCTTTTAACTTTTTCAGTAACCGTCTGATAAATGAACAGCTGAAAGTGAGGCTACACATAAACAAAACTTCATTTAATTTGATTGGCCAATGTGAGAACGTGATGGCAAAGTGAGACGTACCTCTTGGGCATGTCTTTGAGAAGATCAGCTAGACGTCTCATGTACACAGGAGCATAGACCACAACTGGCTCCTTCACGTTGATCACAATACTCACGTTGGCAAACAGCAGTGACAGGTACTTACTCCAATCAATGCCCTGTGATACAGGATAAAGGTAAAAGTAAGTTCTTAAAATTTGTATAGCATAGTTTCTGGTTCTTAGTGCTCAAAGTGCTTCTCATTTCCTACCCTATTAATTTGAACACCACCTTGACTTCCCTGGGAAACAGAAGATACTACTTACTCCACTTAATTCCCCAATGACTCATACAATGTACACCTGTACTACTTACTCCAACCAATGCCCTAGTGACACATACATTCTACCATTTACTCCAGCTAATGCCCTGGTGACACACACAATATACTACTTATCCAGCCAATGTTCTGGTGACATACACAATATACTACTTATTCCAGCCAATGTTCTGGTGACATACACAATATACTACTTACTCCAGCCAATACCCTGGTGACACATACAATATACTACTTACTCCTGCGAATGCCCTGGTGACACATACTTATTCCAATCAATGTCCTAGCAGGGCTTGACATTAACTCCCATAAAGCACTTGTCCAGTAGGACAAGTACTAATTCATGTTTACTTGTCCCACCAAAAAACTGTTTTAAACATAAAATGCCAGTATTATTGCCATAATTGGCTCTGGGGTTGTACCTTCCAAATTACGAAAGTTGTTACAGGCTTACTAAACACAACTTGGTGGGCAGTATACCATCAACATAGTGTAGTCTTAAGGACATTATATTAATTGATAAATTAAAAACTAGGAAAAGACTGCCTCCTTGTAACTAATTAAAATACAAAGCTAAACGTGTCATGGTATTTTACTGAACACAATTTTATATCAACACTACATACAATGTTCTGAATTATCATCTCTGCTATGAATACAAAATATTGTTTGTAATAAATTCCAGATACAGTTATGTAATTGGACCTAACCACGCATGTACCTGGTAATTGTGCTGATATTTACAACCATAACAATTATTTAAGCAATTGAATGCTTTTATGAAATTATACACATTTATTTTGAATGTATATATGTCCATACAGTATTCACATAGGGAACACTCTCCTCTTATAAGGAAAAAGAACTAATAATACCGCTGTACAAAAGAATAGTGAGGCCTCATTTAGAATATTGTATACAAGCATAGAGGCCATATCGCAAGAAAGAGTACAGAGGAGAGCGACTAAAATGATACAAAAACTGAGGGATCTTAGTTATGAAATTCACCTAAAAGAATGTGGTTTAGCAACATTAGAGACCAGGAGATTGAGAGGAGATCAGATAGAAGTGTTTAAAATAATAAATGGTTATTAAAATATTGATAGAAATATTTTTTTCTCAGTTAAGAAAGATAGAAGGACTAGAGGACATGAAGTTACATTAGCAAAGGAGCAGTGTAGATTAGATATAAGAAAGTTCTAATTTTTACAAAGGACTGTAAATGAATGGAACAGATTATCTGCTGATTGTGTGGGTGGGTGCTAGTAGCATGAATATGTTTAAAAATAAAATCGACACATACCTCAGAAAGGCGGGATACACATAGATAAAAGGGTTGGACTCTCGATAAGCCAAAGTGCTTCCTTGTCTACGTGCCACCTAGAGTTAATTCTCTGGGTGGCAATCTTGTTAAATCTTGTTAAATATCTTTATACATTCTGACAGGCTTTCTGTTGAATTTTTAAAAGGCACACATTATTTCAGAGTTTAAACTTTAAACAAATAAAAAAAACTAGCTAGTTAGTTAACAGCTATAGGTACGAAGTGTAATCAAGTCACCAAGTTATATAAGGGTGGACAGTACAGGGGTGCCTTTATTGGACTTCGTACCTATAGCTTTAGGCAGTCATCATTCACTTGCATTCATCAATATTTCGCTGCAGTAGATGGTAAGCAAGGGCAGAGCAAGGGGTTAATGTGGCGTCATGCACAATTAGTTTGATGGCTAATGCCCATTAATATATCAACACAAGGACCCAAATGTCAGTCGCCCACAGGCAGGACAATAATTAATGGACAAAGTTCTAAATTGCACACTGCAACTAAATCAATTTATCTAGTCGCAGGCATAAGATTATACTTGCAAATGCACCGAGGCAGTAGCAACTTCAAGCCCTGTTAATATTGTGACTTAATCAACTTGTCCCATCAGACAAGCGTCTTGGACAATGTACTTGTCCACATTGGTAATTACTTGTCCCGGACAAGTGGACAAGCATGAATGTCGAGCCCTGCCCTAGTGACATATATAAGATACTATTTAGTCTCACTCCATAGACCTGCCTGGAGTAGTTTTGCATTTTGTAATGATCATTCATTAGATATTGCTTCTAACTATAGATTGCATGACCTGACAGAAAACAATATTATTAAAGAGACACTGTCTGGTTTTTTTTTATTGTAATTAAACCATGATGCATGGTTCGACTACTTACAGAAGCAGAATGTTTATAAATAGATATAATGATCAAATTAGATTTAAAACTGTTGTTCATTAAACCGACCCTGTCTGTTCCTCATGTTGTAATACAACGTTCTTAACACAAGTAAATATGTTGAAAGTACTCTGCCCGCCAAATTTCATTTTATTAGCCTGAAACATGGTGTGCAATATTTGAATGTTGCACTCGTGAAATGTTCAAATTGTTTGCAAAACATTCAAATTACGAACATGTGGGTCACCCGTTATTGTTTACGAAGGCTTAGTGTACTTATACTAATAGCAAAGTTCGGCACATACAATTGTTTCCACAGAATCAACACCACAAACGGGACAAAGTACAACAGCGAGGGGGTGATTCAGGGTAACGGAACAGAAACAATCGCTTTAAAGCACATTTCCCCAGTCAATATTATAGAACAGTTTATACAGTATAACATAAAATGATCAAGCTTTTAATTAGCACCAGTATATCTTTCACATCAGTGGCTAAATACTATAGCAAGTTTCGCAAAATAATAGCATCATTAAATACTGTGTCAGTGCATCAAAATTATAAGTTTAAACCCTAGAATAAGAGAATGGTTCCCATAACAAAAAATTCTACAGAACATTGAATAGGATTTTTGCAGATAGTTTTCTATGTAATATTTTGTAATATAGGACATTACATACCAGATGTTCATACATTTCTATAGAATGTAATAGAACGTTTTGCTAAGTGTTGTGGTTGACTGACCTGTGTAATGCTTGAGTACAGCTCTGAGACCGTATACTTGTTATACAGCTGTTCACTGTCTCGCCGTTGCTCGTCTGGGATTGTGATCTAAACAGTGTAACATGTAAACCATTACACCAATGCTACACCATTTATTAAACTGTAATAACATTTTATAATGTTATACGTTGTTCGTATAATTATCGGATGCATTTATAATTTTACAAAGTTTAGTCTGACGTTTATTGCACCACAATAATTATCATTATTATGAAACAATGACAACGTTGCATATTATATAAGAGTAAATATTACATAGACGCAGCTATGTCATTAGATTATTGAAGAAAGCAATGATGGAGAAACATCAAGGCTACAGGAAGACAGGGAAGACGACTACTGAGATGGGAGGATTGTCTTATGAGGGTTGTTAGAAAAACAACGGAAGATAAAAGGTGTAGAGAAGGAGCTGCTGATGGGAGCAGTGAAGGGGCTAGACCTCACCCCTGTACAAGGGAACCAGGAGGAAGAACAGTACAGGAGCTAGACCTCACCCCTGTACAAGGGAACCAGGAGGAAGAACAGTTCAGGAGCTAGACCTCACTCCTGTACAAGGGAACCAGGAGGAAGAACAGTACAGGAGCTAGACCTCACCCCTGTACAAGGGAACCAGGAGGAAGAACAGTACAGGAGCTAGACCTCACTCCTGTACAAGGGAACCAGGAGGAAGAACAGTACATGAGCTAGACCTCACCCCTGTACAAGGGAACCAGGAGGAAGAACAGTTCAGGAGCTAGACCTCACCCCTGTACAAGAGAACCAGGAGGAAGAACAGTACAGGAGCTAGATTTCACCCCTGTACAAGGGAACCAGGAGGAAGAACAGTACAGGAGCTAGACATCACCCCTGTACAAGGGAACCAGGAGGAAGAACAGTACAGGAGCTAGACATCACTCCTGTACAAGGGAACCAGGAGGAAGAACAGTTCAGGAGTTAGACCTGACTCCTATACAAGGGAACCAGGAGGAAGAACAGTACAGGAACTAGACCTCACTCCTGTACAAGGGAACCAGGAGGAAGAACAGTTCAGGAGCTAGACCTCACCCCTGTACAAGGGAACCAGGAGGAAGAACAGTTCAGGAGCTAGACCTCACTCCTGTACAAGGGAACCAGGAGGAAGAACAGTTCAGGAGCTAGACCTCACCCCTGTACAAGGGAACCAGGAGGAAGAACAGAACAGGAGCTAGACCTCACTCCTGTACAAGGGAACCAGGAGGAAGAACAGTTCAGGAGTTAGACCTCACTCCTATACAAGGGAACCAGGAGGAAGAACAGTACAGGAACTAGACCTCATTCCTGTACAAGGGAACCAGGAGGAAGAACAGTTCAGGAGCTAGACATCACCCCTGTACAAGGGAGCCAGGAGGAAGAACAGTACAGGAGCTAGACCTCACTCCTGTACAAGGGAACCAGGAGGAAGAACAGAACAGGAGCCATACCTCACTCCTGTACAAGGGAACCAGGAGGAAGAACAGTACAGGAGCTAGACCTCACTCCTGTACAAGGGAACCAGGAGGAAGAACAGTACAGGAGCTAGACCTCACCCATGTACAAGGGAACCAGGAGGAAGAACAGTTCAGGAGCTAGACCTCACTCCTGTACAAGGGAACCAGGAGGAAGAACAGTTCAGGAGCTAGACCTCACCCCTGTACAAGGGAGCCAGGAGGAAGAACACTACAGGAGCTAGACCTCACTCCTGTACAAGTGAACCAGGAGGAAGAACAGTACAGGAGCTAGACCTCACTCCTGTACAAGGGAACCAGGAGGAAGAACAGTTCAGGAGCTAGACCTCACCCCTGTACAAGGGAACCAGGAGGAAGAACAGTACAGGAGCTAGACGTCACCCCTGTACAAGGGAACCAGGAGGAAGAACAGTTCTGGAGCTAGACCTCACTCCTGTACAACGGAACCAGGAGGAAGAACAATTCAGGAGCTAGAGCCCCCCCTCTACAAGGGAACCAGGAGGAAGAACAGTACAGGAGCTAGACCTCACTCCTATTCAAGGGAACCCGGAGGAAGAACAGTACAGGAGCTAGACCTCACTCCTGTACAAGGGAACAAGGAGGAAGAACAGTACAGGAGCTAGACCTCACTCCTGTACAAGGGAACAAGGAGGAAGAACAGTACAGGAGCTAGACCTCACTCCTGTACAAGGAAACCAGGAGGAAGAACAGTACAGGAGCTAGACTTCACCCCTGTAAAAGGGAACCAGGAGGAAAAACAGTACAGGTGCCAAACCTCACTCTGTACAAGGGAGCCAGGAGGAAGAACAGTACAGGAGCTAGACCTCACCCCTATACAAGGGAACCAGGAGGAAGAACAGTTTAGGAGCTAGACCTCACCCCTGTACAAAGGAACTAGAAGGAAGAACAGTACAGGAGCTAGACCTCACTCCTGTACAAGGGAACCAGGAGGAAGAACAGTACAGGAGCTAGACCTCACTCCTGTTCAAGGGAACCCGGAGGAAGAACAGTTCAGGAGCTAGACCACACTCCTGTACAAGGGAACCAGGAGGAAAAACAGTACAGGAGCTAGACCTCACTCCTGTACAAGGGAACCAGGAAGAAGAACAGTACAGGAGCTAGACTTCACCCCTGTAAAAGGGAACCAGGAGGAAAAACAGTACAGGTGCTAAACCTCACTCTGTACAAGGGAGCCAGGAGGAAGAACAGTACAGGAGCTAGACCTCACCCCTATACAAGGGAACCAGGAGGAAGAACAGTACAGGAGCTATACCTCACTCATGTACAAGGGAGCCAGGAGGAAGAACAGTACAGGAGCTAGACCTCACCCCTGTAAAATGGAACCAGGAGGAAGAACAGTACAGGAGCTAGATCTCACTCTGTACAAGGGAGCCAGGAGGAAGAACAGTAAAGGAGCTAGACCTCACTCCTGTACAAGGGAACCTGGAGGAAGAACAGTACAGGAGCTAGACCTCACCCCTGTACAAAGGAACTAGAAGGAAGAACAGTACAGGTGCCAAACCTCACTCTGTACAAGGGAGCCAGGAGGAAGAACAGTACAGGAGCTAGACCTCACCCCTATACAAGGGAACCAGGAGGAAGAACAGTTCAGGAGCTAGACCTCACCCCTGTACAAAGGAACTAGAAGGAAGAACAGTACAGGAGCTAGGCCTCACTCCTGTACAAGGGAACCAGGAGGAAGAACAGTACAGGAGCTAGACCTCACTCCTGTTCAAGGGAACCCGGAGGAAGAACAGTTCAGGAGCTAGACCTCACTCCTGTACAAGGGAACCACGAGTAAGAACAGTACAGGAGCTAGACTTCACTTCTGTACAAGGGAACCAGGAAGAAGAACAGTACAGGAGCTAGACTTCACCCCTGTAAAAGGGAACCAGGAGGAAAAACAGTACAGGTGCTAAACCTCACTCAGTACAAGGGAGCCAGGAGGAAGAACAGTACAGGAGCTAGACCTCACCCCTATACAAGGGTACCAGGAGGAAGAACAGTACAGGAGCTAGACCTCACTCCTGTTCAAGGGAGCCAGGAGGAAGAACAGTACAGGAGCTAGACCTCACCCCTGTAAAAGGGAACCAGGAGGAAGAACAGTACAGGAGCTAGATCTCACTCTGTACAAGGGAGCCAGGAGGAAGAACAGTACAGGAGCTAGACCTCACTCCTGTACAAGGGAACCTGGAGGAAGAACAGTACAGGAGCTAGACTTCACCCCTGTAAAAGGGAACCAGGAGGAAGAACAGTACAGGTGCTAAACCTCACTCTGTACAAGGGAACCCGGAGGAAGAACAGTTCAGGAGCTAGACCTCACTCCTGTACAAGGGAACCAGGAGGAAGAACTGTACAGGAGCTAGACCTCACCCCTGTAAAAGGGAACCAGGAGGAAGAACAGTACAGGTGCTAGATCTCACTCTGTACAAGGGAGCCAAGAGGAAGAACAAGATGCGTTTATATTATATCACTTACATTAGCGAGTTGAATCTCGAAGTCGATCATCTCCCTCATGTCTCTCCTGGCTATCACTGGGTCCGCCCCCAGCATCCCGGCCGCATCCGTGGCGAAGGTCTGGTATGCCATGAGGGGCTTGGCATTCCTCCCTTTCAAGAAATATTCCCGACCCGGCATGCCAAGCTGGGTCTGGTCCAGCTACAGGAAGAAAACAACACCTTATATTACACACATCTTACAGGTGTGGGGTGCAGCTGCACAGTGTTCAGAACATCACACTCTCAATCGAGAGAACTTGCTGCCATTTTGATACTCAGGCAATTTTGTTTCCTCTCCACTGCCTCAGTGCATTTGTTTATATGGGTGCCTGGCTACAGCTGGTGGTGGATATTTGTGTATGAGTAGTCTTTATGCAGTAACTGCAGCATGGCTGAATGCTTCCCAGGAAAATCGAGGAGGTGTTTGAGAGAGCAGGTCTGCCATAGGATGAAGTGAAAATTACAATAATGATATAACATATTTCAGCAGACCCAAGGACTGGATGCAGCCCTACATAGGAACTTACCTTTTTAACGTTATCTTTATCTTTTAAAGGTCACATTTCACACAAAAATGAACCCAGCTTGTGAAAATAAGGACCAACTATGATATGCTAACTTCTTAGTACACATTTTTATTTAGTTTTGGTAAAATCAGCGGACAATCTGTAACATTATTTTTGGACACATCTGGTAAAAAATCAGTGAACTCCATGTCTACATACTACAACACAACAATGACAAGAGTGACTCCATGTCTACGTACTACAACACAACAATGACAAGAGTGACTCCATGTCTACGTACTACAACACAACAATGACAAGAGTGACTCCATGTCTACGTACTACAACACAACAATGACAAGAGTGACTCCATGTCTACGTACTACAACACAACAATGACAAGAGTGACTCCATGTCTACGTACTACAACACAACAATGACAAGAGTGACTCCATGTCTACGTACTACAACACAACAATGACAAGAGTGACTCCATGTCTACGTACTACAACACAACAATGACAAGAGTGACTCCATGTCTACGTACTACAACACAACAATGACAAGAGTGACTCCATGTCTACGTACTACAACACAACAATGACAAGAGTGACTCCATGTCTACGTACTACAACACAACAATGACAAGAGTGACTCCATGTCTACGTACTACAACACAACAATGACAAGAGTGACTCCATGTCTACGTACTACAACACAACAATGACAAGAGTGACTCCATGTCTACGTACTACAACACAACAATGACAAGAGTGACTCCATGTCTACGTACTACAACACAACAATGACAAGAGTGACTCCATGTCTACGTACTACAACACAACAATGACGAGAGTGACTCCATGTCTACGTACTACAACACAACAATGACGAGAGTGACTCCATGTCTACGTACTACAACACAACAATGACAAGAGTGACTCCATGTCTACGTACTACAACACAACAATGACGAGAGTGACTCCATGTCTACGTACTACAACACAACAATGACGAGAGTGACTCCATGTCTACGTACTACAACACAACAATGACGAGAGTGACTCCATGTCTACGTACTACAACACAACAATGACAAGAGTGACTCCATGTCTACACATACTACAACACAACAATGACAAGAGTGACTCCATGTCTACGTACTACAACACAACAATGACAAGAGTGACTCCATGTCTACGTACTACAACACAACAATGACAAGAGTGACTCCATGTCTACGTACTACAACACAACAATGACAAGAGTGACTCCATGTCTACGTACTACAACACAACAATGACAAGAGTGACTCCATGTCTACGTACTACAACACAACAATGACAAGAGTGACTCCATGTCTACGTACTACAACACAACAATGACAAGAGTGACTCCATGTCTACGTACTACAACACAACAATGACAAGAGTGACTCCATGTCTACGTACTACAACACAACAATGACAAGAGTGACTCCATGTCTACGTACTACACACAACAATGACAAGAGTGACTCCATGTCTACGTACTACAACACAACAATGACAAGAGTGACTCCATGTCTACGTACTACAACACAACAATGACAAGAGTGACTCCATGTCTACGTACTACAGCACAACAATGACAAGAGTGACTCCATGTCTACGTACTACAACACAACAATGACAAGAGTGACTCCATGTCTACGTACTACAACACAACAATGACAAGAGTGACTCCATGTCTACGTACTACAACACAACAATGACAAGAGTGACTCCATGTCTACGTACTACTACACACAGCTACTCAAACATTCACAAATTACACAATTAATGATCAACGTGGAATCTTTCAATGATTTTACCAAAAGAACACTAATTGTGCGTATCACTTAAGTTATATTCACTCAAAAGACTTGACCAACCACAGACCTGATTCGTGTTGAGCCAAATCAATACAGGTTTTTTTTAATGATAGTACAGTGCGACCTTTGGGACTGGACAAAGGTGACCTGAACAGCAAGGTGACCGTATTAGCAGGACTAATAGCCTATAGTTTACTGCATACAGTATGTGGAAATAATCTGGGACTGTCCTAGGGTGACCTTAATTGCGAGGTGGCTATATTATTGAGGTGGTCGTAAAGAGCCGTTCAACTGTACACCATTGTTGTCAGCACCCACATACAACTGTACACCATTGTTGTCAGCACCCACATACAACTGTACACCATTGTTGTCAGCACCCACATACAACTGTACACCATTGTTGTCAGCACCCACATACAACTGTACACCATTGTTGTCAGCACCCACATACAACTGTACACCATTGTTGTCAGCACCCACATACAACTGTACACCATTGTTGTCAGCACCCACATACAACTGTACACCATTGTTGTCAGCACCCACATACAACTGTACACCATTGTTGTCAGCACCCACATACAACTGTACACCATTGTTGTCAGCACCCACATACAACTGTACACCATTGTTGTCAGCACCCACATACAACTGTACACCATTGTTGTCAGCACCCACATACAACTGTACACCATTGTTGTCAGCACCCACATACAACTGACCTCAGGTTAATGTGTCCATTGACAAATGTAATTCTACTGTGCGCAATATGTCATGTGGTGTCCCACAGGGTTTGATCCTGGGCCCCAAACTATTCATTCTATACGTTAATGATAAGTGTAACATATCTAATCTAGTAAAATACATTCTCTTTGCAGACGATACTAATATCTTTTATGCAAATAGTAACATCAATAAACTAAACGAAACTGTATGTAACGTACTGGACCAAATGTATACGTGGTTTGCAGTAAATAAATTAACTCTGAACATATCTCAAACCAATTATAATTGTTAACTGGAAATCGTATGCTAAACAAAGAAATTAATATAAAAATACGAAATGTTAATATCGAAAGAGTAAGGATCACCAAGTTTTTGGGTGTGTTTATTGATGATCTACTAAATTGGAAAGCTCATATAAAATACGTACAATCAAAGTTTTCAAAAAGTGCTGCTATAATGCATAGATGCAGTCGTCTACTTGATAGAAATAGTAGACGTATTCTATACAGTTCTCTCTTTTTGCCATATTTAAATTACTGTGCAGAGATATGGGGAAACACGTACCCAACAAATACTAACTGTATTTTCTTATTACAAAAAAGAGTAATCCGCATTATATTTGGTGCAAGACGGTTGGATCATACAAACTCACTTTTCCAACAATTACATGTTCTAAAATTTCCAGATATCATAGAACTGAAAACATCATTATTTATGTACAAAGCTTACTACAGCTGTTTGCCATCAAATATTCAGTGTTTGTTTACTAGACGGGAAATAGCATACTCAATGCGAGCTAATCGTGACTTAGAACGACAGAGAGTCTGTTCTACCATGCGATCAATGTCTCTTTGTGTAAAGGGAGTGCAATTATGGAATTCTCTATGTGATCATTTAAAAATTACTAATACTATTACTGAATTTAAGCGTAAATGCAAGAACCTTTTATTTAAGAAATATCTGGTTGTGGAAATCTAAATAAAATCATACACAAATATAATCATGCCATTGAGGAAACTACAATATGTGTAAAGATGTGTACTTATCACATACTTTAAATTTTGAATATGAACATATTCCATTACATGTTTTCAATTATTGTAGCTAGATGGTTAGATGAATAGCAAATTCTAATAATATAATATTGATGTCTCAAAATACATGTACGTATGTATGTGAATGTGTATATATATATATATATGTATGTATATATGTGTGTATATGTATGTATATGGGTGTATACATACAGGTATATAATTATATATAAATATATGTCAGGGGTAAATTTACACAAAAGTCAATGACTTCGTATTTACCCCCTTCAAACATTGTATATTCTCACTTGTATTATAGTTAAACTTGTTTGGTTGACTTGTCTTGTATATATATTGTTATCAATGTTCTGAATAAACGTTCATTCATTCATTGTACCTGACCCTGGACCTTACCACCGCTACTGGGCTACCCACTTAAACCTGATAAACCCTACCCCCTGCAGTAGTAACAAAGCGAAACTGGACTACACAGAGCACTTAAATATGAACTCAATATTCTGTCATGGCTAAATCCCAATTTAACTATTATGCTGCAGATTTATGACATTCCAGACACCCTGAAACGACTTTAACTGAATAAAAATTCACTTTCTACACTGATTTATTACATGAGTCCCGATTAGCAGGGTGCAAAACCGTGGGTCTATTAACCAAGCTTAACAGGGGAATTACCTTAGCCAGATGATACGACAGGCAATTCTAGTGTTGACAGCGTATCTGAAGGAACACATGTCAGGCTGGTTTAAGTACGCAAGTGATTTAGTAGGCTAACATATCTCAGTCAGATTGAAAATAAACAGATTCTATCTATCAATGGAGGAATCTGTGGTGGCCTTAAGTTGGAAACTGGAGTAGACACAGCCATTGTGTTACCCTACATTAGTTTGCTGTCTACTTTATCATGCACCTTTTACATGTGCTAATGACATTAAAACATTGGCTCCAAAGTTCAAGAAACTTTCCTTAAAAATTATTCTCATGCCCTTTACATTATGCGGCAGTAATGTTTACATATGACTGTATTTAAACGTGGTTTGTTTATGATATTGTTTGTTTACATGATTTATATGCACGTTCTTTGTTTACATGTGGTTTGGCTGCAATAAACAAACAAACTACCCACAATGATTGCGCACAAACAAGCACCATACAACTCCTGCGTTAGCTCAAGTTTGGGCTGTTTGGAGTAAATCACCTAAGACCTAATATCTGATGTTGTTACATGTTGTAAGCTGGCTGTTTGCTTGAAGTCTGTTTACTGTAGTTTGTTTACAAATGGTTTGTTTGTTTACAGGTGGTTTTGTTTACATGATTTGCACAATATTGTTTGTTTACATGTGATTTATATATAGGTGGTTTGCTTACACATGGTTCGTTTACATATGGCTTGTTTATATATGCTTTGTTTACCTATGTTTATTTATTTGTTTTTTATGTTTGGCTTGTCTATATTTGGTTTGTGTACTTGTTTTTTTTAAATATGGTGCTTGTTTATGTGTGTGCATTTATCATTTGGTTTGTCTATATATGGTTTGTTTACGAATAGGAATATGAATACATTTATTTTAGGTAAAACCCATAAACAATCGGTATATATACCTAGGTATAAAATACACAGCTTTTAAAAGTAAATCAGTTAGACATATAAATAGATACAATAAACATAAAATAAGGTAATCAGTAAAAAAGTTAATAAATATGTAAAACATGATATAAAGTCACCATTTGACAATATACAGTGAGTCTGCCCAGCTAGTCCACATGGGCCCTTCAACAATATCTGTACAATTGTACGTACATTTTGTCAAGTCATTGTCGAACGTCAATGTTAAGTTAATACTTTTTAAAACCATAATCATTCTTGCACAATAGGGTGTCAAACGTGTCAACGGCATTACTGACAAACATGCTACTCGAACTGTCCCATCGGTGGCCTCCCAAGATCACATTATTACATGTTGTTTGTTTCGTTGTTAACAAATGGCTCGTTTGCATGTTGCTTGTTTACACACAGTTTGTTCTTATTCTTAAAGACTCACCTAATCATTTCACACATTACCTCCTGGTAGACCTGTCTATTCTAGCAAGAATTCAACTGCTGTCAGAGCATGAAAGTTGTCTGCTCACATATAGTCTCGTTTATACAGCTGAATGGTAATAACATACGATATTTATATATCGCCCTAATCACGTAGTGCTCTATGGCACAATGACAATGATTGAACAGAGGCAATGGGGAGTGAACGATTTATTTTTGAACAAAATGGTTCACAGGAGTGACCAAAATTGTTAACATATAATTTCAGCAAGAGATTCAGTCATACAGTTCTCGCTTATCCAACTTTCCGTGATGTTTTTGTCATACAGAAAAACGTTGGGGATTAGACTTTCAACAAAATATACAACGGTATGTCCAAACGAACTGTTTGGCATCCATTTTTCATGACTTCATGGCCATGTGTAACCCGCCATTCCAAATTGAAATGCTTCTCGCTGACGCTCATTGAGAACAATTTTTTTTTTGAAAACGAGTTTCCATAGTGAAACAATCCAGAATTTACTTATATTTCATGTATTAGTTGTGTACATTATATAAAGAAAATGTCTTTATCTTGTTGTAGTGAAAATCACAGCCCACAGAATGAAAACCAAAGCTAACAGCATGAAACCTAGTTATCAAAGTGAAAACCATAAATGGCAGAGTGAAAACCCCAAAAGTGAAAGTAACAAACAGACAAAGTACAAACCACTGCAGATTGAGTGAAAACTTTGAAGCTGTTTTTCTCGACACCATACTTCTTGCATTTTCAACAGTCAAACTGTTGTATCTCTGGAAATAATTTATAACTAAATATAAGTAACATTGGGGTACAACTTTCTCCCTCTGAGTGTCCACTATTCAGGTATGCAATAAAAGCAACATACATTTTGTTGAGAAGTGTCTAATTTTGGCTTGGTGGCCACATATTGCTAGGCAACAGGTCATATGGTGGATAGGTGGATTACGTCTTGCGTAGATTGTTTCCTACCTGTAGAACATTGATGCTGGAGTTCTTGTCGTCGGGACTGATCCACTGGTTGAGTAGAACTCGGTTGTTAAGTAGACGGAGGTCAGCCATCAACTGCACCCAACTAAAGCGACTCTCATTCCACGATGCTCCGCAAAGCACTGGCCAGCCCCCCAGTCGGTGCAACAAGTCAAGTAATGGTTGCTCCCCGCGACTCTCAATCAGAGCTGAAACATGATACGTACTACATATGATTACATGTATACATGTAAACACATGTAAATACATATAACTGAAAGTAACTACCAGGTACGAGTGACCATGAGTGACCATGCATGGGTAACCATGAGTAACCATGAGTAAGCACGAGTAACCCCAAATATCCACGAGTAACTAAATGTTTAAAACACACATTTAACACACCATCTATCAAGATGATTACTTGACAATTTCAGATTTGCTATTGTGTGTAGTCTTTTAAAACAAAGTTTTGACAAACTGTGAAAAAAACTGCATCAATTGAAACATATTTTATTCAGAGTGCCATAAATTGGACATTTGTTTAGCTACAACTTAAAATTGACCTAGGTAATGGATGACATAAAACGAACTGCATATGAAATCGTCTCTACTTACACATGTTCTGGCAGGACGTGAACAGATTCTTGGCATTGGTGATGGCCTTTGGTTCTTCTGGGTCAACAGGAGCCTCTAGGAGAACTTCAACAGACACCAGTCTTGCTAACACAAAATAATAAATATTATGCTCTTGGGATGGGCGCACAAGTGCGCAAAGTCCCAAAAGACGTTAAGCATTACATGGGGTAGTGGTTTCGTCATCACAATGTATTGCGGGAAAATAAAATGTTATAATGGCGCCACCTAGCAAGTGAAACATATACTGATGCTAATAGCAATTTTGGTTTTTAGAAATCGCAAGTCGCACACTGTTTTGGTGTGGTTGAACCAATGTTAAAGGCGTATGTATTTTTGTAGTTCGCCTACTTATTAGTCAGTCTCTTATATACGTGTGTACAGCACCAGTACAGTCATCGGGCTTACACCATTATGTGAGTGATTTTGCAGCACCCAATGCTGGGTTTTTGTTGATCAAAAACACATATTGGTTCTGTGAGTCGAAGCAGATTCTTCCATTTCACTCTGTGGGATCAGAAGGCAGAAGGGACCAACAGCTTTAGTACTTCTTCAAAAAGATAGACAATGAGGGGCAAACACAAATGGCCACTTTTCAAATGGACTCAAACCCGGTCCAATTGTCTCAGACTACGGTGTCCTAACCACTAGCCCACAGCATTCAACATGCAGTAATCCTATTCCACATGCAATAATCCTATTCCACATGCAATAATCCTATTCCACATGCAATAATTCTGTGTTCTTCTCTAAAACAATCGCAATGTATCATGTATTAATGTATTACTTGACTCTGAAGATGATAGCTACTTTTCTGTCACAGTCTCAATCTCTATTAATCCTCCTGTGTTTTTTATATATCAGTGGCCTTGTTTATTATCACCATAAAAGTGCCTTTGATACTCCACTGCACTCAACATGATGGTTGGCACATGACCATGGTCACATGACATTTGCTCTGACCCATTTTTATACTTAGACGATTGAAGCCTCACAAAACTAAGAATGTAGTTTTGCCATTAACAAAATGATAATGCTGACATTGAAAACATATTACTGATGACTGATGAACATTTTAACAATTCGTTTAATTTTAGATATTTTTATTAATGAGGTCTTTTATAGAATCATTCAGGTGGCATGTGCTTTTCATTATGTTTGACTTTAATAATATTAAAATTAAAAAAATCCAGAAACTTATGAGGAATTTGTTGAAACATATTATATATGACTAGTCATGTGACACAGTCATAATGAAGCCGATCCACAAGACATGACCAAAATATTCGGAGACAAACAATTTTCTTGGGAGGAAAACAATAAATAAATAAGCAATCCAGGAACATGGAAGTGAAGCCAATCCACAAGACATGGCCGAAATATTCTGAGATGAATAATCACATTTCGTAAGAGTAAAACGATAACTAGAAATAAACGAGCCAAGAAACTGGAATTTCTATACATTTGGTGATAACAGAAATGAGCAGAAAATAATTTATAGGGACAACGACAGATTGTGCAGGAATGTCACGATATGTTTATTACAACAGTGTTGGGGATGGGTGAATTAATATGGGTTAAGGAAGCGAAGGGGAGGGGGGAGATTGGGAAGAGACATTAGAAGGGGAGAATGTCAGCAAGATATCGGGGTGAAGATGTGGGTGGAGATGGGGTGTAGATGTGGGTGGAGATGAGGTGGAGATGGGGGTGGAGATTGGGGTGGAGGTGGAGTTGAGGTGGAAGTGGAGATGGTAGTGGAGATGGGGGAGGAGATGGGATTGAGATGGGGGGTGGAGACTTGGGGTGGTAACAGGTAGTGGAGATAGGGGGTGGAAATGGAGGTGGGAATGGGGGTGGAGATATGAGTGGAAATGGGGCAGTGGATATTGGGGTTGAAATTGGGTAAAGCAGGGAGTGGAGACAGGGTGAAAATGGGGGGGGTGGAAATTGGGGAAACTGGGTGAAGATGGTAGTGCAGGATCAGTGACAGGAGAAGAGAATAAATCAAGAACCTATACCAAGGCGTGCCTCACCTTGGACTACTGGGAGAGGGAGGGCAGAGAGATAAACATCAACATAAACGTCTGTCAACCACCAGTGACGTGTCCCAGACCACTTACCTCGTAACTTCACCTGTAGCTCATCCCTCAGCTTGCTGAAGGTGTTGTAGTTGGGCATGTCATCTCTGATTACGTTCTTCTTGTTCCAGCCTCCACAGGCGTACTCAAAGAAGTCGTAACATGGGTCTGATGTGAGATCCATGGCGCTCAGCATTCTCGACGCTAAATAACACATCCACGCAACCATACGCAAAGGGTTGATGATAACATTTTAGTTTTTCACATTCGAAGTAGAATGCAACCAAAATTGCTTATAACCAGATGTGTAGTGCTGTGTCCAGTCCTTGGGACTACTCAAAGCACTTTACGCATATCCCCCTTGGAGAAATGTTCAATTGAATACGTGATTTCTCGGAGAAGCATTCAGCCATGCTGCAATTACTGCTCAAAAATATTCATTTATCCACCACTGTCTATAGTCAGGTATTTGTTTGTGAACTGAGTGAATTAAAACAATATGGAGTGAATGAATTTACCCATGACTCAAAGTGGCAGCAAGAGGAGTCGAACACAGATTTTATTGACGGAAAACCTGATGTTGTAACCACTACGCCACCATACCCTAGAATCACTGCTCACACATCACAATGTGAATGCATGTATTATAGAGACCACAAAATGTCGTGGCACGCAATGTCAACATCTAGGGCGTAGAATTGGTTATCACCATGTTTCGGAGGGATGTAAATTGCTACAATGGTGCCACCTAGTGAGGGAAACACATTAATGCAAACTGATGCTAATAGCAATTTGGGACTGTACAAACCACAAGTGAACGACTACATATTGGTGGGGAAGGAGGTTGAAACAATGCTAAACGAATAACATATTTTGAACTTTGAGAACTTACGGGACAGTCCCTAATCCTACCTGTCTTTACACAGTCGACCGTGAGACAAACTGCCGACTCATTGTCCATCTTCTGCAGACATGACATGGAGGCTGCAAGGAAAATACAATGTCAAAATAACCACAAGAGAATATAACTTTCTAATCAATGTTATAAAGTGGATGGAATCATATAAATTATGTTTGGATTTCGTTTTTGAGAATTTAGACACAAAGAAGTTATTTTATCATCAAATATGTACAGTAATTATTGCAATCATATATATTTAATAATGACGCCATAAAGTTCCAACTGAAACACACTGGCTTATCAAGAATCCAACCCTTTTATCTACGTGTATCCCGCCCTTCTGAGGTATGTGTCTATTTTATTTTTAAACATATTCACGCTACTAGCAGCCACACAATCAGCAGATAAACTGTTCCATTCATTTACAGTCCTTTGTGAAAATGAGAACTTTCTTATATATAATCTACACTGCTCCTTTACTAATGTAACTTCATGTCCTCTGGCCCTTCTATCTTTCTTAACTGAGAAAAAAATATTTCTATCAATATTTTCATAACCATTTAATATAATGTTTGCTTCTTTCCATTCTAAAGGAACCACTCCCTCTTCTAATGACAAATTGAAAACTGTTGCAAGCGGTATACCAATTAGTTCTACAATTTCCTATAGTAGTTTGGCCGGAATCCCATCCACTCCAGGTGATTTATATCCTTCATAGCCCTTATTTTCTTAGCTATCATTTCTTGGGTTACAATTAACTGTCCTAAATAGACTGAATCTGCCACCTTGAACTTAGCCTCTGGTACCGGCAGTGAACTAATATCTTCCCTGGTAAACACTGAACTAAATTACTCATTCAGGTCTTCTAGCATTAAGAATCCCTCTGATATTATATTTCCAGCACTATCTTCTAGAGGACCGACCTTATCCTGAATTTTCTGTTTGCTTCGAACTTATGCATAAAAACTCTTGCTTATGAGTGATATGTATATGGGTCAAAATAAAACTACTGTCTGTCTGTCTGTCTGTCTGTCTGTCTGTCTGTCTGTCTGTCTGTCTGTCTGCCTGTCTGCCTGTCTGTCTGTCTGCCTGTCTGTCTTAAGTATACAATTTTGGGCTAATATTACACAATAAGTCCTCGGCTTGGGGAGTGCATTATACCAGCAATCTATATGCTATAACTATTAAATATTCTTTGTACCCCTTTTGTGATTTTAATACCAAAAACTTATATGGCTGCTTTTACCCGTGAACAATGCTGGGTAACTCAGTTAGTTATTTATATAAATAAGTGTTATGTTAACCTAAGCATTTAGTGCACGCATCCTGTGATATGCAGGTATCAATTCTGTAACTGCATCACACACTGAGAATATAATCCACTTCAATTAAGAGTGTTGTTATTTTACTAGCAACATTCTCACACATTGATACTTTCTGTACTGAAAGATAACGAAAAATGCACTACCGGTATTTGGATATAAGGTGTACAGTTGTAGCTGTAAATGCTTACTTTGTGAACACACACATGCATGCACGTACTCATGCACACACACACACACACACACACACACACACACACACACACACACACACATGGATTCTGAATGTTTCTAAACATTTGAAATGCTTGTCAAAATAGCATCTTAGTTTAGGATACAAGGAAGATTTTTGTCAATTGATGTTTTGTATATATATATATATATATATATTATTTATAAATAGTTTCAATTAAATGGCATTTAAAATTCATACTCCTGTTAATCTTTTAAGTTAGGTAAGTAAACGTTGTGGAATGTTTGCTTCTTTAACACAACTTAACACTGCTTGAATGGCCCTAATGTTAAGTGGTTGACCTGATCCGTCCTCCATCCATCATTATAATTTTTATAATCATATCTGAAATATTGTTACTGTATCTTTAAACACTTCATCATCATCATGAATTTTTAATAGATGCTCCTCAAAATAACCCGTGACACCTCTGGTACATAATATATTACTACATGAAACCCTACTACCGGCAACATTTCTCGTTGTTTTCTGACAGAAAAACAACATGTAATTTCGTTTTTAAAATTAGAGAGTTATCTTACTATAATTGAGCTAGTTTACGTATTTGTGTACACCGTACATGCATACATCTGTGTATGTGGGTATTTTAACATTTTCTCAGACAGTTTGCATCTCGATCAGTGCCAAATTTTCAGAAATTTAATCTATGACCCATGGAAAGAAAAGTAATGATTACAATAATTGTTTTAATTCCCCGTTTTAATGGTTCCTACCTGCTAAGGGTTAACTTCACATCAGATATTAGACAATTATTCGAAACATTTTATAAATTTTCTGTGATTGTTCCGATTTATGTAATATGTGGCCACTGAGCAGTCGGGGATGTTTTGTCATTTGCAACAATCAGTGTAAATATGTGCAGCATTGTGAGAAACTGTTCGAATTTACGTCATTTTTGTTAAGCATACGTTAGGTACGATTACTTCAGGAAACCAATTTAAGAATTACTTCATGAAACTTAATTAATTAAAACTCCAACTTCAATTATCACATCACAAAGTAAATCAAGCAAAATGTTTTTGTTATTCTTAAACAGACAGAGTTTATAAGTCCTTTAGTTCTTGCTAGTTCTTGTTATTCCTGGTTCCAGTAAGTTCTACTCGTGGGTACAGCCATCTCAGCAGACGTAACTGGCAAGCGATTTATGCATCTCACATATGAGCAACAGGATACCAGAACACTATGAAATATGATAATTTAGGTTGATCTTTCAAACATTTGTCATCATGAAGCTGTAAATCTAGTTTGACATTGGTAGAATGAAAACAGTATATCTGTACTTGATAAGTTTATATTCTGAATTACTTTTACTTTACCATTAGAATTGTACTTTTACATAGAATTGTACGTGATTAAATATAGAAACAAAACAGAGCAGCAGCTATGATCTGTTACCACAATGACACCATGACCCCTAGGATTCCACCTCCCAACCCTCTCTCCTGATGCCCATTTTATCCAACATCCTCATCCCTCCAAACAAATCAAAGAAGTCGACGACGACAACAACTGCATAATATAACATTAACAGCACTCGGCTGCAACAGTTGTAGCCGAGAACAGATCGATACTAAGTTGCCTAAATGACCCGATACAAGGCAATCTAGGCAATTCACCATCAGAGCCATTACACGCGATTAGTCTTATATTCTTAAAGAATGTGAGCTTTGGGATGTTCGGTCTGGAGACGGAACTCTTTATCCGTCCAGGCCGCAGCGGTAAAGCGCTATTGATTTTATCCATCCTCCAGCGTTGATGACTTTCTCGGAGAATTAGACCAACTTCGACACGTCACTTGTGATATTGACCAGGCAAAGGATGAGGGATTTCATCGACGACACTTGTATAATACATCATCTGACGGGTTGTATGCACGATGCAGTGGACACAAATGATGTCTTGTCAGCTCGAGATTTTATATTAAAGCCCGCCGTTGATTGCGTTCTATGTTCTGTTTTCATTATCGTTCTTGCCAGAGCTGGGTCACTGATAGGATGTGTCAATAAATGTTTTCTGTTCATTGGGGATGGAAGCAAGGGCTTAGCCAGAGACCCATCTGCCAGTCTTCAGGACTGGCAGATGACTGGCCAAGACAGGTAATTACACCTGATAAGAAGGGTGTAATTTAGAAGGGGCCAGATGGTGACTAGATTAATTAATCATTCCAAGTCTAGGGGCCCACATTAATGACTACCATTGGCAAAACTCATAGTCAAACAAATCAAATGGATTAGCATTAATTAACGTAGATTCCTACCTGGTGATTGGTCAAGTAAAAAGATTCCTACTTGGTGATAGGTCAAGTAACAAGATTCCTACCTGGTGATTGGTCAAGTAACAAGATTCCTACCTGGCGATTGGTCAAGTAACAAGATTCCTACCTGGTGATTGGTCAAGTAACAAGATTCCTACCTGGTGATTGGTCAAGTAACAAGATTCCTACCTGGTGATTGGTCAAGTAACAAGATGTCTAACTGGTGATTGGTCAAGTAACAAGATGTCTAACTGGTGATTGGTCAAGTAACAAGATTCCTACCTGGCGACTGGTCAAGTAATAAAGTTCCTACCTGGCGACTGGTCAAGTAATAAGGTTCCTACCTGCCGACTGGTCAGGTAATAAGGTTCCTAACTTGGCGACTGGTCAGGTAATAAGGTTCCTACCTGCCGACTGGTCAAGTAATAAGGTTCCTACCTGCCGACTGGTCAGGTAATAAGGTTCCTACCTGCCGACTGGTCAAGTAATAAGGTTCCTACCTGCCGACTGGTCAGGTAATAAGGTTCCTACCTGCCGACTGGTCAAGTAATAAGGTTCCTACCTGCCGACTGGTCAAGTAATAAAGTTCCTACCTGCCGACTGGTCAGGTAATAAGGTTCCTACCTGCCGACTGGTCAAGTAATAAGGTTCCTACCTACCGACTGGTCAAGTAATAAGGTTCCTACCTGCCGACTGGTCAGGTAATAAGGTTCCTAACTTGGCGACTGGTCAGGTAATAAGGTTCCTACCTGCCGACTGGTCAGGTAATAAGGTTCCTACCTGGCGACTGGTCAAGTAATAAGGTTCCTACCTGCCGACTGGTCAAGTAATAAGGTTCCTACCTGCCGTCTGGTCAAGTAATAAGGTTCCTACCTGCCGACTGGTCAAGTAATAAGGTTCCTAATGCCGACTGGTCAAGTAATAAGGTTCCTACCTGCCGACTGGTCAGGTAATAAGGTTCCTAACTTGGCGACTGGTCAGGTAATAAGGTTCCTACCTGCCGACTGGTCAGGTAATAAGGTTCCTACCTGCCGACTGGTCAAGTAATAAGGTTCCTACCTGCCGACTGGTCAGGTAATAAGGTTCCTACCTGCCGACTGGTCAAGTAATAAGGTTCCTACCTGCCGACTGGTCAGGTAATAAGGTTCCTACCTGCCGACTGGTCAGGTAATAAGGATCCTACCTGCCGACTGGTCAAGTAATAAGGTTCCTACCTGCCGACTGGTCAGGTAATAAGATTCCTACCTGCCGACTGGTCAAATAATAAGGTTCCTACCTGCCGACTGGTCAGGTAATAAGGTTCCTACCTGCCGACTGGTCAAGTAATAAGGTTCCTACCTGCCGACTGGTCACTGGTCAGGTAATAAGGTTCCCTACCTGCCAACTGGTCAGGTAATAAGGTTCCTACCTGCCGACTGGTCAAGTAATAAGGTTCCTACCTGCCGACTGGTCAGGTAATAAGGTTCCTACCTGCCGACTGGTCAGGTAATAAGGTTCCTACCTGCCGACTGGTCAAGTAATAAGGTTCCTACCTGCCGACTGGTCAGGTAATAAGGTTCCTACCTGCCGACTGGTCAAGTAATAAGGTTCCTACCTGCCGACTGGTCAAGTAATAAAGTTCCTACCTGCCGACTGGTCAGGTAATAAGGTTCCTACCTGCCGACTGGTCAAGTAATAAGGTTCCTACCTACCGACTGGTCAAGTAATAAGGTTCCTACCTGCCGACTGGTCAGGTAATAAGGTTCCTAACTTGGCGACTGGTCAGGTAATAAGGTTCCTACCTGCCGACTGGTCAGGTAATAAGGTTCCTACCTGGCGACTGGTCAAGTAATAAGGTTCCTACCTGCCGACTGGTCAAGTAATAAGGTTCCTACCTGCCGTCTGGTCAAGTAATAAGGTTCCTACCTGCCGACTGGTCAAGTAATAAGGTTCCTACCTGCCGACTGGTCAAGTAATAAGGTTCCTACCTGCCGACTGGTCAGGTAATAAGGTTCCTAACTTGGCGACTGGTCAGGTAATAAGGTTCCTACCTGCCGACTGGTCAGGTAATAAGGTTCCTACCTGCCGACTGGTCAAGTAATAAGGTTCCTACCTGCCGACTGGTCAGGTAATAAGGTTCCTACCTGCCGACTGGTCAAGTAATAAGGTTCCTACCTGCCGACTGGTCAAGTAATAAGGTTCCTACCTGCCGACTGGTCAGGTAATAAGGTTCCTAACTTGGCGACTGGTCTTTCTTCTCTCTTCACATTTATGCAGTGGCCTCTGTATAAAACAATTTGTTTATTTGTAATTGGGTTTTTTAGAGGATGGGTCTGGCTGGTATTTTATACCCAGACCTCAACTGCAGCTTTGAATGCTGTGAGGGTGCTGGCCGAGGACGCTTCGTAGGGAATCTTGTTCTACAAATGAATGACTGAGGGGAAGGAGATGTAGAGGTGTGTATTTGTCTGGACTGTGGCAGGAAATATACACATAAGGTTCACTAAGATTCTTACCTGGTGACCGGCGAAGTGCGGTGTTGATGCTGACGAGGACAGCGAGACTGATGACAGTGAGGAAGAGAAGGAGGACAAAGAGGAGAAGTCGTCGCTCCAACTGAGTCCTTGCTCTCCACCATGACCTCTGGCGGGTCTCCACTGGGCTGTAACAACATACATCATTGACACAACAGACATGGCATCTTAGACAGCAGACATCACAACCTACAGTAACATACATCATTGTAGACACAACAGACATGGCATCATAGACAGCAGGCGTCACAACCTACAGTAACATACATCATTGTAGACACAACAGACATGGCATCATAGACAGCAGGTGTCACAACCTACAGTAACATACATCACTGTAGACACAACAGACATGGCATCATAGACAGCAGGCGTCACAACCTACAGTAACATACATCACTGTAGACACAACAGACATGGCATCATAGACAGCAGGCGTCACAACCTACAGAAACATACATCACTGTAGACACAACAGACATGGCATCATAGACAGCAGGCGTCACAACCTACAGTAACATACATCATTGTAGACACAACAGACATGGCATCATAGACAGCAGGCATCACAACCTACAGTAACATACATCACTGTAGACACAACAGACATGGCATCATAGACAGCAGGTGTCACATCCTACAGTAACATACATCATTGTAGACACAACAGACATGGCATCATAGACAGCAGGTGTCACATCCTACAGTAACATACATCATTGTAGACACAACAGACATGGCATCATAGACAGCAGGCATCACAACCTACAGTAACATACATCATTGTAGACACAACAGACATGGCATCATAGACAGCAGGTGTCATATCCTACAGTAACATACATCATTGTAGACACAACAGACATGGCATCATAGACAGCAGGTGTCACAACCTACAGTAACATACATCCCCGCCTGTAGACACCCAACCGAGACATGGCATCATAGACGGCAGGTGTCACAACCTGATAACATACATCACTGTAGACACAACAGACATGGCATCGCCAGACAGCGAATTAATGCAACCTACAGTAACATACATCACTGTAGACACGGCAGACATGGCGTCATGAACAGCCAGGCGTCTGACCTACAGTAACATACATCCTGTAGACACAACAGACGTGGCATCATAGACGGCAGGCATCCGCAACCTGGTAACATACATCACTGTAAGACACAGCAGACATGGCATCATAGACAGCAGGCATCACAACCTACAGTAACATACATCACTGTAGACACAACAGACATGGCATCATAGACAGCAGGTGTCACAACCTACAGTAACATACATCACTGTAGACACAACAAACATGGCATCATAGACGGCAGGCATCACAACCTACAGTAACATACATCACTGTAGACACAACAGACATGGCATCATAGACAGCAGGCATCACAACCTACAGTAACATACATCACTGTAGACACAACAGACATGGCATCATAGACAGCAGGTGTCACAACCTACAGTAACATACATCACTGTAGACACAACAGACATGGCATCATAGACAGCAGGTGTCACAACCTACAGTAACATACATCACTGTAGACACAACAGACATGGCATCATAGACAGCAGGTGTCACAACCTACAGTAACATACATCACTGTAGACACAACAGACATGGCATCATAGACAGCAGGCATCACAACCTACAGTAACATACATCACTGTAGACACAACAGACATGGCATCATAGACAGCAGGTGTCACAACCTATAGTAACATACATCACTGTAGACACAACAGACATGGCATCACAGACAGCAGGCATCACAACCTACAGTAACATACATCAATGTAGACACAACAGACATGGCATCATAGACAGCAGTTGTCACAACCTACAGTAACATACATCATTGTAGACACAACAGACATGGCATCATAGACAGCAGGCATCACAACCTACAGTAACATACATCACTGTAGACACAACAGACATGGCATCATAGACAGCAGGTGTCACAACCTACAGTAACATACATCACTGTAGACACAACAAACATGGCATCATAGACGGCAGGCATCACAACCTACAGTAACATACATCACTGTAGACACAACAGACATGGCATCATAGACAGCAGGCATCACAACCTACAGTAACATACATCACTGTAGACACAACAGACATGGCATCATAGACAGCAGGTGTCACAACCTACAGTAACATACATCATTGTAGACGCAACAGACATGGCATCATAGACAGCAGGCATCACAACCTACAGTAACATACATCACTGTAGACACAACAGACATGGCATCATAGACAGCAGGTGTCACAACCTACAGTAACATACATCATTGTAGACACAACAGACATGGCATCATAGACAGCAGGCATCACAACCTACAGTAACATACATCACTGTAGACACAACAGACATGGCATCATAGACAGCAGGTGTCACAACCTACAGTAACATACATCACTGTAGACACAACAGACATGGCATCACAGACAGCAGGCATCACAACCTACAGTAACATACATCAATGTAGACACAACAGACATGGCATCATAGACAGCAGTTGTCACAACCTACAGTAACATACATCATTGTAGACACAACAGACATGGCATCATAGACAGCAGGCATCACAACCTACAGTAACATACATCACTGTAGACACAACAGACATGGCACATAGACACATGGCATCATAGACATAGACGGCAGGCATCACAACCTACAGTAACATACATCACTGTAGACACAACAGACATGGCATCATAGACAGCAGGCATCACAACCTACAGTAACATACATCATGTAGACACAACAGACATGGCATCATAGACAGCAGGTGTCACAACCTACAGTAACATACATCACTGTAGACACAACAGACATGGCATCATAGACAGCAGGCATCACAACCTACAGTAACATACATCACTGTAGACACAACAGACATGGCATCATAGACAGCAGGTGTCACAACCTACAGTAACATACATCATTGTAGACACAACAGACATGGCATCATAGACAGCAGGCATCACAACCTACAGTAACATACATCACTGTAGACACAACAGACATGGCATCATAGACAGCAGGTGTCACAACCTACAGTAACATACATCACTGTAGACACAACAGACATGGCATCATAGACAGCAGGTGTCACAACCTACAATAACATACATCACTGTAGACACAACAGACATGGCATCATAGACAGCAGGTGTCACATCCTACAGTAACATACATCATTGTAGACACAACAGACATGGCATCATAGACAGCAGGTATCACAACCTACAGTAACATACATCATTGTAGACACAACAGACATGGCATCATAGACAGCAGGCATCACAACCTACAGTAACATACATCACTGTAGACACAACAGACATGGCATCATAGACAGCAGGTGTCACATCCTACAGTAACATACATCATTGTAGACACAACAGACATGGCATCATAGACAGCAGGTGTCACATCCTACAGTAACATACATCACTGTAGACACAACAGACATGGCATCATAGACAGCAGGCATCACAACCTACAGAAACATACATCACTGTAGACACAACAGACAAGGCATCATAGACAGCAGGTGTCACAACCTACAGTAACATACATCACTGTAGACACAACAGACATGGCATCATAGACAGCAGGCATCACAACCTACAGTAACATACATCACTGTAGACACAACAGACATGGCATCATAGACAGCAGGCATCACAACCTACAGTAACATACATCACTGTAGACACAACAGACATGGCATCATAGACAGCAGGTGTCACAACCTACAGTAACATACATCACTGTAGACACAACAGACATGGCATCATAGACAGCACGCATCACAACCTACAGTAACATACATCACTGTAGACACAACAGACATGGCATCATAGATAGCAGGCGTCACAACCTACAGTAACATACATCATTGTAGACACAACAGACATGGCATCATAGACAGCAGGCATCACAACCTACAGTAACATACATCACTGTAGACACAACAGACATGGCATCATAGACAGCAGGTGTCACATCCTACAGTAACATACATCATTGTAGACACAACAGACATGGCATCATAGACAGCAGGTGTCACATCCTACAGTAACATACATCATTGTAGACACAACAGACATGGCATCATAGACAGCAGGCATCACAACCTACAGTAACATACATCATTGTAGACACAACAGACATGGCATCATAGACAGCAGGTGTCATATCCTACAGTAACATACATCATTGTAGACACAACAGACATGGCATCATAGACAGCAGGTGTCACATCCTACAGTAACATACATCATTGTAGACACAACAGACATGGCATCATAGACAGCAGGCATCACAACCTACAGTAACATACATCATTGTAGACACAACAGACATGGCATCATAGACAGCAGGCATCACAACCTACAGTAACATACATCACTGTAGACACAACAGACATGGCATCATAAACAGCAGGTGTCACATCCTACAATAACATACATCATTGTAGACACAACAGACATGGCATCATAGACAGCAGGCATCACAACCTACAGAAACATACATCATTGTAGACACAACAGACATGGCATCATAGACAGCAGGTGTCACAACCTACAGTAACATACATCACTGTAGACACAACAGACATGGCATCATAGACAGCAGGCATCACAACCTACAGAAACATACATCACTGTAGACACAACAGACATGGCATCATAGACAGCAGGTGTCACAACCTACAGTAACATACATCACTGTAGACACAACAGACATGGCATCATAGACAGCAGGCATCACAACCTACAGTAACATACATCACTGTAGACACAACAGACATGGCATCATAGACAGCAGGTGTCACAACCTACAGTAACATACATCATTGTAGATTAGGCATATGTGATGTTCAAACGGCAATAACTCAAAAACTAAAAACAAATCCTGGGTACACCCAGCGACAAACTTGTAGATAAGATTATTATCTTTACAGTGATATAAAAATATGATATTCTGAGATTGCAATTTTAGGTACAGCCTGAAACACCAAAGCACATAGATGTGTGCCATGCTAAATGCTGGCAGTGCTACCTGCGGTGAAGTCACAGAGACTGCTAGGTGTCGCAACAAACTGTGCAGAAAATGTACAGAAAAGCGCGACCAAAAAGGGCCTTGAAAAGGGTGATGGAGGAGGTTAAAAAATTAGCTGAATATCAGGACACTATTTTTAGATTATATTTCATTCAGATTAGGAATAAGAAAGGTTCATTTCACTTAGTCTTTAAAGTAGTTTTTAGAATATCTTAGTACTTTTATTTTGTTAGCAGTTTTATGGTCTTTTTTATACTTTTTCTTGTACATGTATTTCTCACTATATTTAATGTAGTATTATATCATTTTAACATTTTTATTTTGTTAGCATTTCTTTTTATGTAAAAAATACTAGCACTGTACTTATGAATCTATGTATAGTGCAAGAATGCAGTTTCAACTGATCGGACACTGTACAAGTACGTTTATTTTTATTTTAGATATTGCATGTGTGAATGTCCACATTTTACAAACTAAATCGTTCTAACTAAAATTACTTGCCATTTTAAGTTCTGTAGGTGTGAGTGCAGTTATAGACAACAGTCAAACCGAGGTAGAGTAACATCCATCACTGCATACACCTTTCATTATTAATAGGTGCCATGGTCAGAGTCAAGTACTGTTACTGTACAAATCAGATACTTTAATTTTTCATATCAAAGATGTCTGGTAGAGGCTTTCGTCAACGTATCACGTCGACTTCATCAGTACTGATGACGCTGAATGACGTCATCGTACATGTTAGGCAGTTTGTAATTGCCCTCGCCTCTGTTGATGGGTGTTCTGGTTTTCCTGATCCAGATGGCTTCCTTGATATGCCGAATTCTTCTGTTGGGTGCCTTGTCTACAATTTTCACTCCCTCCCAGTCTATGATGTGGTTTTCAGTTGTCGCATGGTCTGTAAGGGCAGATTTATTGATGGTAGACATCAATCTTTTGTTTCCGCACCTTGTGTATTTCACATTTTTTGTGTTGTCTACGTCCTTTCTGTGTTCCTCCAGTCGCGTTTTAAGTAGTCTTCCTCTCTTCCCAATGTACTCAGCACCACAGTTCTTGCACGGTATTTGGTACACCAGTTCGCCCTGTTCTTCTAGCTCTACTTTGTCCTTGGGATATACCAACAGGCGCTTGAAGGTGGCGTGGGGACGCATGGCTGTTGCTACTCCATACTTCTTGAGTACACGATGTACTCTCTCTGAGACTCCCTCTACTTATGGGATGACTACTTGGCTCCAGTTGTTTCTGTCCTTAGTCTTTTTGTTGGTCTTTTTATTCTTACTGCAATCTGTCACTTCAAGGCCCAGGACAGATAACCACATACTCTTAGAGCTCATCTCAAGTGTTCCACCTTTTCTTTCTTGTCCCCCTCCTCCGAAGTTATCGTCTCACACCTGTTCATAAGGGTTCTGACAACTCCCAACTTCTGATGTTTGTGGTGGTGGGACGCAGAGTCAGTGTGAGTCTTCTTCCTGTACAATGTAGACTTCACACTGCCATCTTCCTTTCAGGTGAACTTTGCATACAAGAAGGGCATGCTGCTGTTTTCTTCATTTTCTCACATGAAAATTATGCTACCTGTGGGGTCTACAATGTTCACGTGTTGTTATAATTTCTTTGCCTTTCCTGTGTGCACTAAGCAAATTACATCATCCATATATCGCTTCCAGTTTCTCGGTTGGCAATCGACTGGTGCTGTGGCTACTATTTTCTGCTCTAGGTCCTCCATGTACAGGTTCACAACAAAGGGGGTGCCGGAAGCCTCTACCAGGTAAAGCCTCTACCAGGTAAATCAAATACATCTTGGATATGAAAAATGAGTTTCTGATTTGAAAACGAACTATCCTGAAGAATGTTTAGTGACTGTTACTGCATATTTTTCAATATTTGTATTTGTTTTTTTAAATGATTAGTACTTGTGCATGTACCTGGCCAATTAATTTTAAGTGCCAAACTATCAAGTACATTTTAAGCCAAAATATTAAGAACACATTAAGCCAAAATATCAAGTACATTTTAAGCCAAAATATCAAGTACATTTAAGTATTTAACTAGAGTATTTACAATACAAAATGAAACTGCTCTGTCGTTTTGTCTTCTTGTTGATAATCAGATCAGTAATCAAGAGAAAGAGAGGTGGGAGATGGAGGCAGTACTGTTTGAAACAGTGGCAGGAGAAGAACAAAAACCAATGACCAGTACTGAAGCCACCCTTACCTCAGACTACAGGAGAAAGAAACCAGCAACAAGTGCTCCTGAGATGCTGTCAAGCTCGCATGCAGAAACATAACAACGAGAGCGTAGGTATTAACCAGATGCAAGTACATCAGGTAGGCCCCTACTACAAATACACAAACTACCTACAACTGTTTCCACATGCTGAAAAGTGCTACATATGTCACACATTTAACCGCTTGTATATTTACTCTCTACATATCCCTGTTGTTGATACACGGAATTGAAAGTGTAAAGTATCAACCTCATTTTATAACATCGGTATTATTGCCAGCACCACAGAAGCAGGGACATGTTGGGTAAACAAACACACTGTGATATGCCCCCATTACCCAGTGAATGCTAACATTCCCACTCTCCATGTAGGTATTTTGTTCCTGAATGTTTCCCTTGCTGCCGTCTGCATCTCCGCAGTTATATAGTGGCTTGACTTGACCACAAGATGACAAAAGGCTGGCCTTAATTTAATATGCTGTGGGTGTTGCCCAGACACTGTTTACCTACTGAAATACTACATAATGGATGTGGTAAATTTGAAACATAATTTCCTTTTACACAATGCAACGACATAACACCAGAAAGAATGAAAATGGTCAGAATTTTATTTCTTACATATTTGTAGACAACCAAGATGCGATGGTTTAAGCCTGTGGACATGAACTATTTACAAACAAATGTGGGCCATTAGAGGTCTTCAGACATTACCTTGTTAACAAAATGAACACATTATGGATATGAACAATAACATACTGAAATTAATCTATGATCTGCAAATCGTGTGGTATAAGAATTGAATGAATGAATGAATGAACTTTATTTAAATGAATGAACTTTATTTCGGTTACAAGTACAAATTTGTGAACACATGTACAATGGGTTATAAAAAACAGAAAAAACAAATATTGCAACCGTGGAAATCCTCTAGAAACCCCTACGGGCTTATAGCGAGGACCACCAGAAATAATAATTTAACAATAGTGTCCTTGTTCCATAAAATTAAAGCATAAAAGTAGGACAGTAAGTTCTTCTGGAACTAAGTGAATAAATCTTCTCATAGATGTAGTTAATGTATACACATACATATACATTACTAACAATACATAAATAGAACAGGTTGACTACTAATTAAATTGTACTCATTATAATATAATATATAAAGAATAAATTAACAAATTTTCAAGTAAAACATGAATACATTGTATCAATATATCAATTTCTTAACTACTAGAAATTAAGATAACATAGAGAGAGGTTGGGCCATTCCGCCCCACTGACAGAAAGTTATACTAGATAGTCATAGCAGTTATCCAGGAACCGTTTACATACTTACCAAGGTACTAAGTAATGGATGATCTAAATCTGAAAGATAAGTTGCCATTTTGCAGCCTACATCCAGGCACATTATGATTTAATTATCAAGGCATATGAAGACTTCTAATATTTAAATGCTTATATTTTATTATAATTATTATTAATATATTTTTGTAACATATTTTATAAAATATGGTGAAGCATCCCAGGTCAACCATTTGTATGTGGCAGTATACACAAACTTATCATTATTATTATTATTAACTTTTCCAATCAACTAACGCCCACAGCCACCAACTACAAATGCATAATGGTGAGGCCTGCAGTGAATAGCTGACCGGTGTGAGCATGTGTTTGTGACAGCCATCAGATCAGGCTGTATCTCAGTCCTGGCTTCTGCACAGAGAAACTAAGCCATGGCTACTTATCAAGGATAACATCTTGCATTATGCTCGAAAAGACTGCCAAACAGTGATTACTGCAGCATTATGATTGCAGAAAAGGTTAGGATTAGGATCATGGTTAAGCTGTGGGGATAAGGCCCAGGCTGGTGAAGATGAGACTTCAGGGAAAACTGGAGTTAGGAGGCTCTAATGTGGCTGGGGCAGTGGTACAGTGTGGCTCTACTAATGGTACAAATCAGTGTGGCTCTAACTGTACAAATCAGTGTGGCTCTAATGGTACAAATAAGTGTGGATCTAACTGTACAAACCAGTGTGGCTCTAATGGTACAAATCAGTGTGGCTCTAACTGTATAACATAGATTGGTTCTTGTGGTATAACTAAATTAAGGTCAAGATTTATGATACAACTGAGCTCTTTCGTTTGCCAGTCTCCCCACTCGCCAGACGTCGGCTCCCATCCATTCCTCTATGTCCTTCTCCCATTGTCTCCTAGGTCTTCCTCTGCTTCTGATGCCTTCCACTTTTCCTTCCATTATTAGTCTCTCTAGAGACTGATGCCGTGTCACATGGCTGAAATAACTTAGTTTCTGTTTCTTTACAAAGTTCAATAAAGTTCCGGGTATAACACCAAGCTAATCTGCGATGGATTCGTTAGTTCTACGTTCAGTCCACGAAACTCGTAATATCTTTCTATAACACTTGTTTTCAAATACATTTATATATTTAGTAATGTTCTTATTAAGAGTCCAGGTTTCGTATCCATACGTAGCAGTTGGAAATATGCAGACTCGGATAATTTGTAGTTTCACATCTTTGTTCATTGCTTTCCACAGCTTCTGGTACAACTCAGTGTAGCTTTAATTGTACAAATCAATGTGGCTCTAATAGTACAAATCAGTGTGGCTCTAATGATACAAATCAGTGTGTCTCTAATATTACAAATCAGTGTGGCTTTAACTGTACAAATATGTGTCGCTATAATATTACAAATCAATGTGGCTCTAATATTACAACAGAGAGGCTCTAATACTACAAATCAGTGTGGCTCTAATTATACAAATCAGTGTGGCTCTAATAGTAGAAATACGTGTGGCTCTAATTGTACAAATCAGTATCGTTCATATTGTACAAATTAGTTTGACTATAATTATACAACCCAGTGTTTGGTTTAATTGTACCACTCAGTGTGGCTATAATAGTAAAAATATGTGTGGCCCTAACTGTATAAATCAGTGTGGCTCTAATTGTATAAACCAGTGTGGCTGTAATTGCATAAATAAGTGTGGCTCTAATTGTATAAATCAGTGTGGCTCTAATTGTATAAATCAGTGAGGCTCTAATAGTACAAATCAGTGTGGCTCTAATTGTATAAATCAGTGTGGCTCTAATAGTACAAATCAGTGTGGCTCTAATTGTATAAATCAATGGGGCTCTAATAGTACAAATCAGTGTGGCTGTAATAGTATAAATCAGTGGGGCTCTAATAGTACAAATCAGTGTGGCTGTAATTGTGTAAACCAGTGTGGCTCTAATTGCATAAATCAGTGTGGCTCTAATTGTTTAAATCAGTGTGGCTCTAGTTGTATAAATCAGTGAGGCTCTGATAGTACAAATCAGTGTGGCTCTAATTGTATAAATCAGTGTGGCTATAAGTTGTAACAGCACATTACAATGTAGTACAATAAATTAGTACAACACAGCACTTATGGCCGTACTGGTACACAGCACTTATGGCCATACTGGTACACAGCACTTATGGCCATACTGGTACACAGCACTTAGGGCCGTACTGGTACACAGCACTTATGGCCGTACTGGTACACAGCACTTATGGCCATACTGGTACACAGCACTTATGGCCATACTGGTACACAGCACTTAGGGCCATACTGGTACACAGCACTTATAGCCGTACTGGTACACAGCACTTAGGGCCATACTGGTACACAGCACTTATGGCCATACTGGTACACAGCACTTATGGCCGTACTGGTACACAGCACTTATGGCCGTACTGGTACACAGCACTTATGGCCGTACTGGTACACAGCACTTATAGCCGTACTGGTACACAGCACTTAGGGCCATACTGGTACACAGCACTTAGGGCCATACTGGTACACAGCACTTATGGCCGTACTGGTACACAGCACTTATGGCCGTACTGGTACACAGCACTTAGGGCCATACTGGTACACAGCACTTATGGCCATACTGGTACACAGCACTTATGGCCATACTGGTACACAGCACTTATGGCCGTACTGGTACACAGCACTTAGGGCCGTACTGGTACACAGCACTTATGGCCGTACTGGTACACAGCACTTATAGCCGTACTGGTACACAGCACTTATAGCCGTACTGGTACACAGCACTTAGGGCCATACTGGTACCCAGCACGTACTGGTACACAGCACTTATGGCCGTACTGGTACACAGCACTTATGGCCGTACTGGTACACAGCACTTATGGCCGTACTGGTACACAGCACTTATGGCCGTACTGGTACACAGCACTTAGGGCCGTACTGGTACACAGCACTTATGGCCGTACTGGTACACAGCACTTATGGCCGTACTGGTACACAACACTTAAGGCCGTACTGGTACACAGCACTTATGGCCGTACTGGTACACAGCTGGCCATGGCGATAATTGTTCCCTACTACTTCAATGGTTTTCCAAAGACACACATCTGATATTCATCAGCACTGCACAAGTGAAAGAAATGATCTGTATATGTCCAGATTCAAACATAAATTTGCCAACAAATGCATTAGACACAACATAGTAGAGGCAGTTGACAATACACCAAGTATTATCATTAATAAAATTTACACCCACAGTCTATATGGTTTTTTAGCATACACAAAAAACTTTTTTATTTTAAATTATGAATCCAGTTGACGTATCCATAATTGCTTTATGTGTAATTTGTAACACGTATTGAAATTTATACTTAAGTATCCATATGTACGTCAATGTGTACACGAGTACATATAATCAGTCCTTGTATTATGTATGTATGTTGATACATTGAGTAATTATCAACTGTAAAACAAGGCATATGCTATTCTGATTTGTGACATGTAAATGTTGTTGTTATTTATATTTATGGGGCGGCTCCTGTGCTAGCGATATCATATCTTAATGGAAGTCTCCCGACCTTATCTATTACTTATGTTATTCATTGTATATATTTATAGGTCAAATAAATTGACTCCGAGTTCTGAATTCTGATAACTTGACCATAATGCACATATTGCATGGGCCCGACAATGTCCACTATGGATGTTGACCCAGTTTTATTTTTATTTTTTATTAATTCACTAAGTTTGCAGTTGTTATTTCACCGCTATATGGGTTGTTATCCTTCAATAAATTGTACTCGTAATAAACTACTTATTAAGAATCCAATGTTTCCTTAGCTGGTGCACCTCTGACCAGTGACACATCTATGGTAGATCTCAGAAGGGGTGGGGCATGCTTAGTTATTCATTACGTTTCCATGTAATGATGCAACAGGTTATTTAGAAAAAAACATTGGTAAAGAGAGGCCAAGGACTAATGGCCCTTACGTATACCACTGGCGGTGACTGGCCCATTGTATCAACACAGATGGAGGCCAATTGTGTCTCTTCACTTTTTCATGTATAAGGTCACACCAGATGTAACATTGTCTTTCATCACCATTTCAATTACTAGCTGTACAAAATTCCTGTTTCAACAGCCGGATTATCTTGTTTCACGCTATCAACAAGTAATTTATGGGCTGCTTTATGTCAAGCAGTACCGTTGTCTGTGTTTGACACACAGTGAGCCACGGTTTAATGCAAACCTCGTACTTGGCTTGCAGATAGGACCTTATCTGAAACTCATAGCTTTGCAGCAGTTCCGTGGTCTCCACGGATGTCAACAAAGGAAGTGAAATGACAGCAGAAACAATCAATGAAACAGCTGCCAACAACAAAAAACATTCCGCGGGTGAAGTTTAAAGGAGAGGGCAAGGAAATGTTTTCAAACTTTATCTGCAGCGGAATTTAGCGTGTAAATAGTTCTGTCCGCTTGTAAACACCGACGTACAGTGACGTTAACTTCCTCCTCACAGAGACTTTTGTAACAGTAATCAATTATTTACTTAGCAGTGATGATTCTAAATTGCAGTTGCACTGGCAGTTGTGACAATAATAAACATGTTTTAGTAGTAATAATTTTGCCTTGTGTTTGCACCTGCAGGTTGTGGTAACAATAATGTAACAATAATAAGTGTGTATTTAATAGAAATGATTCTAAGTTTGCACAGGTTTTTCTAGTAACAAACATTCATTTACCAGCAGTGATTCTAACTCGAGTTGGCACATGATTCTGTAATAATAATCATTTATAAGTGGTAATGCTTCTAACTTCTTGTTCATAACGTTTATAGTAATAATAATAATAGTAATAATAATAATAATAATAGTAATAATAATAATAGTAATAATAGTGATCCCAATAATAATGATAACCGTTTGGATCAGTATACTCTCAATGAAACATATCTTAAGTCCATAGCCGATAAAAAATGAATAAACAGTATTGAGTTATATAAGATCACATAACTGCTAACTATATACTGTACAATTCAATTATTTGCAGTACCATGGAACACTGGGCATCTTGAACAGGTCTGCGCATAACGGAAAATGTAGTGTTAATAAAATTGACCTCTTCGCTGTTTGCAATTTACAGTTTTCTGAAAGTGATAATAAACAATATTTTATGCAACAACATTGTAATTAAGTGTTCCTACTAAGCATGGAATGTTCCAATGTGCAAAAATTTAGGAAAATATATGCAACAGTTGATTGACCTTGATGATGTTAAACCCTACCTAATTTATATATATATATATATATATAATTTACCTAATTTATATATATATATATATATATACAAATTAGGTAAATTTAAATAAATTTCAACTGAGATGCTCATATTTCTATAAAAGAACTTTTTTGACACTACATAGTGAATGGCCCTTCTATGTATGTCACTATGCTGGATGCCTCCAAGGCCTTCGACAAAGTGAACCATAGCAAGCTATTCACTAAACTAATTGACCGTGGCTGTCTTGCTTACATTGTGTGCATTCTGTATCACTGGTACAGTACCCAGAAATTCACTGTCAGATGCTGTCAGAGCTTTTCTAGATTTTTTACTGTCTCAAATGGTGTTGTGGAATCCTTTCTCCCCATCTTTTTAATGTGTACATGGATGACTTTAGTGTAAATCTTAACAAATTACAAATTGGATGTCTTTATGCAGGCACCATAATGAACCATTTGATGTATGCAGATGATCTCTGTATTTTTTCACCTAGTGTTTCTGGGTTGAGAAAACTAACAGATTGTTGTGCCAAGTATGACAAAATGTTTAACATAACATATAATGCCAACAAATCATATTGTGTGGTTATTGACAACAAACCTCAGGACATGAAAAATAGTCATCCTGTCACTCTCAATAATCGTCCGTTACCTCACACTATTAAATGTAAATATCTGGGTCATATAATTAACAATAATTTTACTGACGATGACAACATTGACAGACCCTATATGCTCAAGCCAATGTCTTAGCACGAACATTTCGCCTTTGCAGCTCTACCATTAAAACTTACCTATTTCTATCTTACTGTGGTGCTAGGTACACCTCAAGTCTTTGGTGTAAATTGAAAGATATTACTGTTGCCTATAACAACAATTTTAGAATTGTACACAATTTGTTATCACGCTGCAGTACAAGTTTTATGTTTGCTACAAATGGTGTTAAATCTTTTAATGAATGTATGTGTTCATCCATATATAGCTTATTATGTCGTCTTGAACGGTCTGAAAATCCAGTTTTTGTTAATTATTTCTATACTGATATACATTTTAGAAGTCCTATGTTTAAATATTGGACTACCCAATTGTATACTTAAGGTTGAACGCACATTTTATATATATATCTTATTAACAATCTATTTTTATTTCATGTGCATCTATATCTTTGTATTTTAGTTATTTAGTACTTATTTTTTTAATTTACTTATTATTATTATATATATATACATATATAAATTAGGTAGGGTTTAACATCATCAATGTCATACTTTAATTAAATATGCATTTATAACTAATTAAGGCTTAATTATTATTGTATATTACATATGGTAATATCCAATTGGTAAACAGGTTAGTTTAGTAAAAGTAAAAAAACAGTTGGCTATCAGTTATATATTATTAGTGTCAAAATAAGAGATAAAAATCAATACAGCTAAAAATTAAACAACAATTATTAAGTCACAGAACATATGAGCTGCAAGTCTGCATACATGTCTGAATTTAACGCTAAAGACAATTTCTCTGGAAAGCATTCAGCCACCCCGCAATTATTACACATCCACCAGTGTGTAACCGGGTATTCATTTATACATCTAAGTGAACTGACGCGAGGTGGAATGTATCAACTTCGAAACACCAAAAAAAACATGCACCTCCCGATTAAGAACTGAATCCGGAAGCAACCTACATGCTGATAAGAGCATGCTGTTCTGACCACTATGCTACCGCAGCCTTCAACTGACCCTCACTACATCAGAGAGAAGATAAATTCGCGAATGGTGTGCTTACCAACTGTCGTTGCAGTTTACCACGACATCGTCCACATTCGTGTTACACGTTTTTCCATTTTCGCGATATCTGTTCTCGTTTGCCGTCTCAAGCATGGTGGATCAGCGACGGAGACAGAACGCAGCATGTGAGGTGAAGTCCTTCTGCTGTCCACCACTCCGCATGACATCCAACCACTGGTCCCTGGACGTCCAGCCCAAAAATACCACTAATCCTTCCAGGAACCGGCAAAGACTGAAACTTGTGTGCGCAGTTTCTCATAACACATCTACTGTCTTTGTCACAGCGCGCTAGAACAAGTGGCTTTCAAGAGCTCATCCTTTTGGGATGATCCCGCGTGACCAGCCGTGGTAATATCACTGGCTGTATCCAGAGAGAGAGCCTGTGTTGCCCTGCACGTGTCTACGATGTACTGGGCTGCTGCTGTGGCTCACTCTAACAGGCCCAACCGCGGTAACACTCCAGCATCACTGGTGACGGTCAGGTGCTGACACCTGGTGGCACCACGCCTAACTAACCCACAATCACTGACTATGATTGTGTATGCACCAACGTGATGTCTGGCACATCTACTATTTAGTGATTAATTCTCACCGGTTTTTCGACATATAAAAATAATTTTAATAATAATAATTAACTTTATTTGTACACTAGTCTCCACAGTACAACTCTGTTCAATAGTGTGTAGAGTCGCTAAAATAAAAATGTTGCAACAGTGAATAGATACATGGACATCCCTGTTAGTGGCACATTGGGCTGGGCCCAGTCAATGACAGTTACTGCACAGTCCCTATCAGCCGCCAGGGCTGAATGACAAGCACACAGCACAAGGCTTCCAAGGCTGTATCAGTATGCAAGGCATAATTGCAGGCTTATCTCAACCAAAGTCACTTCATTACTGAAGCCACCCACTGGAGTCCACCTTATGCATAGGGCCTTTGTCTTCTCTGCTACAGAAAGCAAACAGAACAACATGAGATTGCTTAACTAACATAACTGATTGATGAGAAGTGTGAGGTTTTATGTTGATGATGCTTATTCTTGATTGTGGTCATTAGTGGTAGAGGGATTGTGTATCTAAGAATGTCAATAAAACACAGATGAATCCCCGTGAATTGGTAGGGTGTGTCAATGAATATAATTTTGCAACTCTAAATTGTACATTGAGCAGTATAAACATAGTGTGTAAATGTAGACACATAGACACACCCACACACACGCACACCCACACACATGCCCAGATGCACGCACGCACGCACATACGTATGCACACGCACGCACTCACACACACACTCACACACACACACACACACACACACACACACACGCGAACACATTTACGCGACAAACACCCACACAATAACAGACACACATGCACGTGCACGTGTACATACATGCACACACACACACACACACACACACACACACCAATTAAGAGCCCAGCCAGACACTATTAAAGCCAAAGAAGGGGAACTGAAAATATGCACCTTTCATGGTTTTAGTTTTCTCTGCAGCTGCACACAATGTGGTAATCTGCAGACACTTGACTGTGAGCATCCAGCTGCTGGCACAAAGCACTTCAGATAAGCTGATAACTCTACTAATCTCTGTACCAATGCCACTGGGAGATTGCAGACCAGCCAACAAATCTTAAGTGGCAAAGATGTTACAAGACCTGTTATCTTTACTTCCAACTGGATCAAAGCGGCTATTTACTGAAGACACTGCATTTGGCCAGTAAGTGCCAACAGCCCAAATGGATTGTGACCATCACTCTTATCTGTTACTACAGCACTGCTGCCATAACAGTCAAACATACAGTTTATTGCACTGGTTTAACCCAGTTTGTCTGGATACTCAACACTACTTCATGACCTCTTGGGAGATTTTATATAATTTCTAATTACACAAGTCATAAGGAACATGGCCTTCTCTGGGGCAATAAATGCAAATGCATACACTGGGTGTAATCTGATCTTGATTGCATGGACCAATGTTAGTGCTTGCCATCCTAGCTTACTGTCGTATGATAAACAGTGTATAACACACGGTGTTCAGCATTATTGCACTTGTCAGGTTCAGCAAAGAATATATATATTATTATTCCTAATTTCAGCTAACGCAGACCAGTTGTGCAAATAGCGTTGCATATAGCACCCCTCTGCTTCATTGCTGCTTTAAGGAAACCAAACCTCATTGTTTAGACACTTTACCGTTAACAATATTTCATTACTTTACCTTAACAAAGAGACCGATAAAATGTCAAATTTCAAGTTTATTATATATTTTTATGCTATGGCTGCTGTCATGAGAAACTAAAATATGCAGTTTCAAAATCGATAAAATAATTGGCAAGATTTTTTTTTTTTTAATGTCAACTTTAAAACTTTGCTAAAAACAGGAATACATTAAACATTGTTCTCTACTAATATTTCAGATCAAACTTGGCTGTTTCATGTTCATATTAGGACATTTTACATTAATAGCGCACCTTACTAGCAAAAAACAATGCAAATCAAACATTTATTCTGAATAAGTTACTTTATTGTTACTATACAATGTTTTGTGAGAATGGCCCATATAATATATAACATTTCATAATCATTAATTCATAGTCCGCAGTATTTTCTCCAACAGTCACTCCTAAATACTGTCTACTGTCTTTCATGATTCAGAATTATAAACCTAAAATTACTTTTATTTAATAATTAATTATTAAAATAATATACTAAGAATAAAGGTTTTTTTCAATTCACTAAGTTTGCATTAGTTATTTCATATTTTTTATTTAAACAAATGCCCAGTCTTAGTCTCACGTAACTGACTTTGTCCAGCTGCATGACTTCACAAGGATTCTTCATGTTCCATGCCTTAGTGAGGCGAGGGCTGCCACCTCACGACGCCTGGTTAATCGAAGGCAGTCCTTGGGCTTAACTCGGCCGCCTGGCGACTATTTTATTAATAACTGAGACTATCTATTTACTCGACTTTTAAAACTATTTCTCACCCTAAGCTCATACATACAAGCGGAGCACAGTGAATAATTCATTTTCATAACCTTCATTTTCACCAAATGTCAAAATGTTATTCGTCACGTAGGTAAATGTTCTCCAATTTGTATCGATATGAATAATGTTCAGCTCATTTATTGTGTCCTCAACCCGGCCACTTGGCGACTGTTATATTAACTACAATCGTCCTATAGTTCTGCCACCTAACGGAGTTTGCATAACTACAAAATTACAGCAGTGGCGATCCCTGTTCAAAATCAGGATATTATTATTATTATCTCGTAGAAACTAAACATGCTTTCAGTATGTGAATTATGACAGCATGTATGCATCTAATTTTAAAAGTTTACTCAATTCGATATTTTCGCTCGTCTCATTTTAAATAAATGTTGCGAGAAATCAACTTGCAATGGGTCTATAGAGAGAGGGGGGGAGAGAGGGGGGGAGAGAGAGAGAGAGAGAGAGAGAGAGATAAAGAGACAGAGAGATAGAGAGATATATAGAGAGACAGACAAACACGCACGCACGCACGCACGCACTCACACACACACACACACACACACGAGTAATATATGGGCGTATATCAGCCAGAGTAGAATTTAAGCCATGAGTCTGGAAGAAGTAGCCTCGATTCCTGAAAAAGAAGCGCCGCTGTTGGAAAAATTGGGAACTAAAAAACTTGTGAACCCATTTCCAAATAAAACCGACACGTATGACTAAGGCGCCCCTATCATCTGAAGGTATAACTACCTTCACACTTCTTCATCCAATCTTGCAGGTATCTTCCCTACTGATCGATCAACACAGCCCGCGTCCGATGAGTAAGAGTCCTAGCCACCCAGTGTCTTGGTACGGCTGGACTTCGTACACCGGCCCTTGGAACGTCCACAAACAATCTGAAAGACTTACACAACCTGTGAATGATAACCTGCTCAGCTTCCACGCACTAACAGGAATTCAACATCAGCCTTTTGTGGTCATGTGAAGACATAGAACTTGCAAAATTTCCAGAACCGACCAGCTCCTTGTCAAAGGAATTGGTCACGATGGGGAACTTGCACGGGCTGGATATGTTGTGTCTCACCTATTTTATGGCACTTCCTCGTTACAAACCGTCGATCCACCTCTTTGGGTCTGACGATGCTACCCTACCCTCCACCCTACAACTTCATATTGCACACGCTAATCACCAAGAAAAGATTTTGTTACAGGCATATTGTGAATATATATAGCTATAATCTCATATCGATACATATACGAGGAAGAAGGTATCAGAATGTCTGTGTGAACGCGGCTGTCCCCTATTGTAGATGTCTGTGGATGCCACTCAAAATACAGGGCGGCTCAGCGAACCGGCTCGATCGTGTTTGTAATGCCGATGATATACCATTATGCATCCTGCATGTGCTAGTAATTGGCTCAGTTGCATGATCAGCAGGCACTTGGTTGGAAAGCTTTTTGGTTTTCTTCACAACAAAGTATCCTATAATGAATATTGCACAAACCTCTGGTGCTGTCTTTTCGGGGTGTTTCACATCTGCCAGAGAGACTGTTCTCCATCTGGAGGGCATAGCTTGTATGATCATAGATGGTTAGCCAATGTATAAATGCAGCAAACGGTTCTATATAGTTGCCAATATGCTCTGTCCTGGTGATGTCCAGCATGATCTCCATAGTTTTCACGTATGTCAATCAGAACCTGACATTTGGATTCCTCCTTGAGATATTGAATTATCTCGTTCCTCAAAACATCTGACAGTTGGTCGACTGCGTTGCGAGTAGAGTCCTAATCTGCAATTGCCACCTCTCTTCTTCAACATCCTAACAACATTTTGGGCAAGTTCTTTGAATTCCATGTCATGTTAATGACCAAATGCATGTGTAGTAATAAATAATGTGCATATTATATCAACAGGAATATATACAAACAGGCGTGCGAAGAATAATTGGGTGTGTAAACAACTTTGGTGTATGCGAACAACATTTGAGAAAATCACGTTGTTACATTTGAATATCCCACATATTTAGGAGAAAATTAAAAGTTCAACACCTGATAACACAGACAATACATGTACGAATCATGATATATTTGGTTTTATGCAACGGTGTGTACAAGACGATTTCAATTAATTAATAAAACTATTTTGACACAAGTTTGAGTTTGTGACCCTCAAATAACCTTCAAAATCGAGGGTAGCACCCATATACACATATTTTCTTACCCCTTGTGTGACGGATCTAGCATGAATTCCTGTTATTAACAAAAAAGGTATAATTTCAAAAATTCATCTTTTGACGGTGACCTCGTTTAACCTTCACTCCACAGGTAGAGCACCATTTTACAACTCTACGACATAATTTATTTTGACGGGGATACAATATACTTTCAAACGGTATGCAACATATGGCCTAGTGAATGTAGACAAAGTAGCTAAACAACCATTGTAAGTGTAGAATGTTTGCGGAGGGGCATCGTTTCATGGTGACCTTGTTTAACCTTCACTCCACACCTACCCACTTGATACCTCTCCGTCGTATCCCGTATTTACGGGGAGACAGTTGGTTTTCCAACGGTATACGACATTGCCATGACTAGATAGGTAACGTAGATATACGCAACCATTTATACTGCATGACGTTTGCGGGATGACACTATTTCGAACATTTATCACTTGGTGTGACTATGTTTGATCTTCGCTACTCACCTACTTCATCAACTGACAGCTCCATGTCATATCTTATTTTGACGGGGAGAAATGTTTCTTTCAAACTGTGCGTGATACGTGCATATAAATGAAGCAGATGCAGGGTCATTGAAACTGTATTATTTTCGCGTCATTACAAAAAATCGAATATTCATGGAAGCTGAACAGGTTATACCTCGATCACAGGTTGTGTATTGAAGTCAGATTTTACGTCTGGAAGTTCCAAGAGTGTGTGAAATGCAGCCATCAAGATACCGATCATTTCTGCAAATTACTTGTGCTTGAACACACGGTACTGTATAAAGGAATGGCAGTGCATCTCGCGTCACTGCTCCATCGTCACTCGCCACGATGGTCCCTACGCTCTGGCGGTGGTCTGCTTCCGGATGTTCTGTTTTGAAAATTACTGAAGACATTTATGTTCTTAAACTAATATAGTCAGACCTCGTTTAACATTTGTATTAGTCATACATACAGTTTTAATTAACTTTTAGTTTTATTTATCTTAACATCAGATTTTAGTATCTAATAGGGACAGAGGGGTGAAAAGCAAGCAGTTCATCAGCAATTGCCTGCTGATGAACCGTGTCCACACAAGTCAACCACGCCGCCCCGTGGTGTAGGCTAGAAACTGTCTCCGTGAGTGTAACTTCTATCGCGCCTAAATCCTTGGAAACCAAGCATCAATGCAAAAGGATTGGCCAATCTCAAAATCCATAAGCAGTATTCCAATTGTCAACAGATGGGTCAAGGCGCTAAAGAGCTGTGATGGATAAGCAAGGTTGTAAAGAAAAGTTCTTAAATATCGACAGAATTTTGTAATATTTCCAACTGATGTAACAATACGAGGGAACAACTTCCAAAGAGTTGGTGCAGCAACAGAAAAAGCCCTAGTTCCAATGTTAGTGTTGACTCTAGAAACAAAAAATAAGTCAGAACTAGATGATCGAAGCTGGATAGGTTTCCTTACAGGAGTAAACAGTGAAAGCAAATAAGATGGTTGCTTACTGGACAGTGCTTGGTATGTAATGGTACATATCTTAAATATTATATGATATCGTACATGCAGGAAGCCAATGCAAGACTTCAAAAGTGGTACAGAGCGAGAAAAAGGAGATCTTGTATCTACTCTTGCCAGAAAAAATTTTACACGTTGAAGTTTTGTAGTATCTTTACTAGCGGTAATATAAAGGAGGGAATTGCAATATTCAAGTCTGCTGCTAACAAACGCTGTTGTAATCATTTTAGCAACAGAAAATTACATATACCGGCGAATACGGCGAAGATCACGAATACGATCAAAACAGCAGCGATACGTTTGAGAGATATGGGGTCATTGTAACATTATGACTTTCGCGGCATTGCAAAAAAATCGAATATTCATCATTTCACGGTGACCTTGTTTGACCTTAGCTCCACTCGTACCAATTCAGGTAATACCTCCATATCGTATCTCAGTTTGACAGGGAGACAATAACCTTTCCAAACAACATATATGATTTGGCCATCTTATAACTAAGTAAAGTAGCTATGCGACCATTGTAATATTAAGACGATTGCGGAAGCGCACAATTTCGAAAACTCATCATTTGATGGTGACCTTGTTTGGCCTCGGATTTACGCTTACTACACCATTTGGCAGTTCTACGACAGGCCTCTTTGTGGCGGGGAAATGTAGAGCTTTCAAATTATTTTTGGTTGTGTGTATGGGGGCATTTGAATTCCAAAAATTGAGCACTCTTTTGAGATTTTCCGCTCGCCACACGGCACGAAGAGGATAAGTAAGTAAGTAATGTATATTATATCAATAGGATTCTGAAAACATGCTTACATAGAATTATTGGGTGTGTAAATCATTTTAGTATACGCTATAAATACATTTCGAAAAAAGTCATGTTTTATGTTATATTATCCCATACGTTTAATTATGGTTAAATTCAAAGTCCAACACCTGATAACAGCCAATGCATCTGCAAATTATAAAATGTTTTGGTATTATGCAAACATGTGCTTATGCATATATCAAATAATAAATTTTAAAAATAAATGTTCACCTAAGTTTCAGTTTGTGACCTTTAGAATGACCTCCAAATTCAAAATCGTGTGTGGCACCCCCGGGAGGGGCACTGTTCTTACATGTGGGTAGGTGTGTGCAGCCGAAGGTCACATATCCCTACTCTTGATTAGGACATCCAATATCAAAAAGTATACCATTGATCTAGGAAAAAATGTAAGAAAGACCCAATTATAAATGAAATGAATGCTGCGATAAAAACCTAGCCTTGTTCTAAGGAGAGTTCCTCGAATGATACCCTTGTCTAGGGAACTTCTGTATCATGTTGGCCCTTTTTCTACGGAGAACGTGTGAAAAACAGACCCTTTATCTAGGAAGCCTCGATAAAAAAAACGACCCTTGAAGTCGGCACATCCACAGTATTGCTAGTATAGGCAGGCCCCCGGGATGGCATCCACCCACGTCTGTTTTCTTATTCATTGAGTGATGTACCCAGGATGAATTCTTGCTATTAAAAAAATGCCGTTAATTGTATAAAATCACATATTGGCTGGTCTACTAATAGTTAATGGCCACATTTTCAAAAGAATGCAACAATTTGTTTCCTCCTCTTCTTTTTCTTGTTGTTCTTATTCTTGTTCTTCTTTTTCTTCTTGTTCTTCTTCAAATTGTCCAACCAATTTAAACATTTTGAAGATCACTGTTGGCATTGGGAGTTTAGAAAATGAGATTTTCTTCTTCCGAATAATGTGGTAGCCTTTGGCATAGACACCAGATCAGATGTGAGGGACCAACGGCGTGCATAGTGTCTCTAAACGTAGGGTCAACTAAACTGCCTAAGTTTCGACAAGGTGGTCAATATCAGTACTGAACCACCGATCGGCCGGCACCTGGATTTCAATCCCGGTTCCTCCGATCGACCGGTTCCACCGCGCCGGCATGCGACCACCGCGCCCCATTGGAGATGCTCACCATAATATGTTGTAGGACAACTTCGGTGTAATGCAACATGGCGGCCTCCATGGAGGGCGACGATAATTTGATCGAATCCGATGATTATTACGCCTGGCTGGGGCTCAGCAAAGATGTAAGTCGCGTAATCACTCTGAGTGATAGAACAATAAATTCCGCATTGCGTAAACGTTGAATCAATCACCAAATTTAAATTGGAGTATATTTTAAAGCACAAAAAGTTTCCGAATGATGCAAGGCATGACCTGTCCTGGCTACTTTTGCTTCAACGATTTTGATGGTCAATGATACACGGAACATCTAGCTGCCACCGGCAATCAAATTGTCGGATGTCGGCATGTTATTGACATTTACCTATACGTATGTGTATCTTCCAGTCAATGCTCTACCTTTGACTGACAAATAGTATATAGCGAGTCTCATTCGAACATTTTGGACACGTTTGAGCGAAAATAGGGGGCAGTGCTGTCAGTACCACCAACATGCGGCAATCCAGGCAATCTTTTACTTAACTCGACTCCAGTGTCTGTGAACTCGTCAGATCAGCCCTTGCCAAGGCCCTGGGATGCTGAAACCATGTTACGCCACTCCGTCATAACCAAAAGTCATACATTGACATAGTCATAGACCCTAATAAAATTATGCCTAGAAGTACAGTCTATTTTATCTTTCATGGTATTTTAGAAGTTTAGTAAATAACTGAATTTACCTTAATATGATGTCGTATATATATATAGTGATATAGTGATATATATATAAAGTGATATATATAGTGAAAGGGGTATAACATGGTTCTCAATGTACCACCGCTCTTTTGTTTTGAAGGCCACTCCTAATTTTTAGTCCAAGGGACTATTGCCATCACTCTGCGTCCGCCGTTAGCTGCCGTATCTCAGAAATTGTTCAGCAACTTTTTCTCTAATTTTGCATAGACATATCTTAGGGCACTGCCACTATGCACAAGAAATCTGTATTTGATTGAATAATTTTGAGGGCTCCCTAGGGCCTCCAAGGACCCCGAAACTGATAAAAATGTAACATTTTGCCTATTTTTTCAAAAACTTTTAAGCAACTTTTTTTCTAATTTTGCATAGATGTATCTTAGGGTGCTGCCACTATAAACAAGAAATCTGTATTTGCTTGAATCATTCTGAAGGCACTTAAGGGGCCCCCAAAGTGCAAAAGTTTTACATTATCTAGTGATGTGGTTTTGAGAAGGGCCCTTGAGACCACCCCCAACAGTAGATTTTGCTTAATGTGCCAGAAAGCCAGCAGCATGACTAAACTCTGCAGCCTAGTGCTATTCTTCCATTGAGACCTTGACTAATCTTTAATTGGTCACAGGGCCCAGGCAGAGTAGATACACTTGATCCCTGTTAGACTGTTGCAGTTGCCTAAAACTTTTAGACTGTATCTTCAAAACTATTGATTTTATATAATTGCAAGTTGTGTTTATTTTGATGTTCATTTAATTATGATAAAATGGTGTGACTGTGGTGTCTATTGGTTAAAGATGTATTGTCTGTAGAAACCTGTAGGTGACAAACATAGAACATTAATATTCTGGACAACTATAGAGTGAAATATCCTACACTTTATTGATATCAAATGCATTCTACTGTTCTGTTTACACTTGCCATGCCTTGTATAGACATGGTACTGTGTAAATCAATTGTATCAATATAGACTAATAATTACAGATTCACAATATAGTTGACACCTGAAACAACCAAATGTCAACCATTAGAAGAGTTGACATAGTTCCGCTATACAAAAGCAAGAAATCTGTATTTGATTTGAATAATTCTTGTGTCATCAGCATATAGTAGAACATACATTTTCTACATCATCATCACTAATGTTGTAAATTTCACCAGCTGTCATGTCAAGTCCGTTATAATTGTGACTAAGTGTTCAAAATGATTCAGGTAAATAGCAAATAACAAAGGACACAAGTTTTCTCCTTGCCATACCTCTACATCACATGAGAAGAAGGCTGACACAGCCTGGCCCTGATTTATACATGATTTAGCATTTTTGTACATGTAGTATACAACTTTCAACACATTACCATTAATACCGCATGGAATTATCTTATACTACAGTGAGGACCGGTCTACTAAATCAAATGCTTTCTTATAATCGATGAAGGCACAGTAAAGGCTTTTGCATCGAGACAAATACAATTCAACCAATGCTCCTATCTGAACACTGCCTGTTCTTCACCTATTACATTCGCTTTGTTTAGGTATGTGGTCAGTCTGGTGTTCTGAACAATCACTAAGGATTAATGTACACTTGTGCAGAATGTCACCCACTTGGCAGGTTTAATTGATCTATTCAGCAATGAGGACACTGCTTAGGCTTCACTCTGGACACTGTCACTCACAGTGTTGTGTATTGTCTTAGTTGGTGCATTTAGCTAATCTACTTGACCATGAATCAGTGGTGGCTCTGGTTGTGTATTACACCCATCTGTGGAGCTAAGATTCTCTGCCTGCTATTGTTTGATGGACACTGTGACTAATCTGTAATTGGTCACTGGCAGTAGCTTGTGTCAACAGACAGCATTAAGCCACTAGACCCCTGTTAAACTGGACAGTTGCCTGTAGGTTTTAAACTTTGTCAAACAGTGAGTGTACCTTTTGCTATGAAATAATCTGTCCTCTTAATTTTACACGTAAAGACATAATCTGGCATAACTTGATAAGTATTTGTACTTCCAGTGTATCATTGCAACATAACATACATATCACATACTGTGTGCCACATTTGAATGCTGTGCATGTAATATTTCCATGCAATTCATTTACATATATAATGTAAAACTTCAACAGCCGTTTTCTTAATTTTCACTTTTTGACCCCTACCATGTTCAATGCTCCATAACTTCACCAATTTTTGTAGCAGTCATAATTTTTGAAACCGTGTAAAGCACCCTACCAAACCTTTACAAGGATGTAAGAAAACAATGTTACAATTTTTCCGACATCACTCATTTGGTCAGCCGGGGTCACATTTAGACGTATTAGTCCAAAGGACTTCAGGGCCACTTGGGCAATTTTTTAGAGTCCACCTCCACCAATATTTAGGACCAGCCTGTCACTTCCTGATACATAACCTACCTTTACATGTTTACCTTGCTGTTACAATAGCTGTTTGTCTTTCATTCCTACTACAGTGATTGTTGACTTGTGACTTGTACTGTTGACCATAACCAGGCCCTTAGTCGGAATTTTTTTTAATTAGACAAAAGTGCCTTTTAGCACGGGAACAGCTTCCGAGGCCATTCACGTCAATCACAGCCATTATTTATTTAATTGTTTCAATTACAAACCAGTGTCAGTTGAACCATTTATTTAATTAATACTAATCCATTTGATTTCTTTCACTATCAGTTGTAGCAATGATCTAGTCATTAATGTGGGCTCATACACTTGGAACTATTAGTTAATCTAGTAGCCAGGTGGCCCACTCTAATTTCCACCTGTTTTATCAATTGTAATTACCCATCTTGATCAGTCATCTGCCAGTCTTGAAGAAGGGCAGACCAGGCTCTGGCTAGGCCCCTGACCATAACCCAAGTAACCACTGATATAACAGCAGTTGAATGATTGATGCATTGTCTTGCCAGGCATCAAAGGATGAAATTAACAATGCGTTCCGGCGGCTGAGTCGGATGTATCATCCAGACAAACATGCCGGTAACCCCGAGTTAACAGAGAAGGCGGGGGTCCTTTTCACCCGCATCAAGCAGGCATATGAAGGTAGGTGTGCTTTACTCTTTGCAAACCTAATCGCACGTCTGTTCAAACCATAACCAATTTATTCAAAACATCTGTTTTTACTTCACTTTTTGTAGACAAACACTCATAACAAGCCTTGTTTAATAGTATATATATATATATACAATCTGAGAAAGATGAGCCACAGTATTATTATCATGTTAAAACATAACCAATAACTGCACCATTTTGTACGCAATGACCACTTTATAACATAGACAAACAGTTCCAATGCACATAATTGCTCGCCAATTTACTTATGAATGGCACCTTGTATTAATTCACAGATTCGTTAAGCATGATATTATGAAAACGTACTTGCACAGTCATCATTGGAACATGGTACAAAGAATACTGATTGTGTAAAACGTAATTACATGGCCTCCCATCATTGGTGCAAACTACGAAAAGAAGTCTCACGTGGGTTTATCTTGTAGTGTTGTCTGATGAACACAAGCGAGCCATCTATGATACAACTGGCATCAAAGGGCTGGAGACGGAGGGTTGGGAGGTGAGTACTCTATACGGGCACATATTGGACAGATCGTATACACACAAAGTCTATTTAGTAAATTGTAGTACACTGTGTAGCCATTTTTTAAATGTGTTTTCTAATAATAATAATAAGGTAACTTGTTTTGTGCCGAAATCCTCTGAAACCAAGCTCAGAAGTGCATTAAATCAAAAGGGTTAGTCAATCTCAAAATCGATGGGCAGTGTTAAAGTTGCCAACTGATGGACGCATCCACCAGGGAGCTAAGGTGGATATGCAGGAGATAAAGGTTAGTTTTTAAATGACAGTGGAATTGTGTAAAATTTTCTACTGATCTGACACTAAGAAGGGACAAATTCAAAGAGACGGTGCACCATCATAAAAAATCCTGGTTCCAATATTGTGAATTTAATAACCAATACAGTGTTGACAGATAACATTAAATATAAATATATACCCTGTGATAATTGTGTTCAGCTATGTATGTTGAGTATAACCTTTGAGTGTGTAACCATTAATTACATAATACTATATGTAGTTTTAGTTTATCTTTACTTTTTGTTTTTGGTATTTTATTTAAAGTACTGTACATCGAGTCAAGGAAACTGCACTAGTTATGTGATTATATACAAATAATGTTATTATTATTTATAGAATTTTTTTAATCGCCCATTCATCATTAATTTGTTCTGTCCTAAGTCTTGCTTACATTGGTAGCAATTGCCAAACTAAATTGATTTGTCTACAGCTTGTCACAAGGACAAAGACGCCGCAGGAGATTCTTGAGGAATACGAGCGATTGTCGAAGGAAAGGGAAGAACGGAGGCTGCAGCAACGTACCAACCCCAGGGTAAGCTATCGTCTGTTCCCAGTAATGTACCAACCCTTTGGAAGCTAAAGAAGACAAGAGTTGAACAGATTATTCTGTTAGGAATTTTGCCAGTAATGGGAGGAAGGGGGGCAACGTATAGAAACTACAAGAGGATGGCGATCAACGCACTAGTTGAGCAGATGTGTGAAGAAGAGGGGGTGGGATTCACAGATTTATGGGGATACTTTGTTGCGAGGGAAGATACGTACATGAGAGATGGCCTCCATCTTAGTGGAAAGGGGGCAGCAGTTTTCTCAGAGAACCTGCTGCGATCTGTTGACAGTGGGACAGGTTGCATCTATTTAAACTAGATTCGCAGGGGGGACTCATAGAAAAGCCTGAAACTAGAGGCATAGATAAAGACAGCACAAATAAATCGGCAAAGAACAGTCTGGAAAACTCTTCAGAAGCTGGATATAAATGTGTTTGTTTAAATGCAAGGAGTATAGTAAACAAAAGAAATGAACTAAACATTATGGTAGAATATATTGACCCTCACATAATAGATATAACCGAATCCTGGACGACCACCGATATATCAGATGCCGAATTGGGGCTGACAGGATATGTAATGTTTAGGAAAGATAGAATAGGTAGAAAGGGAGGTGGAGTTATTTTATATATTAAAGAATCTATCCAGGCTTATGAAATAAAATTAGAAAGAGAAGCAGATTGCGAAGAAGCTGTTTGGTGTGACATAGTTACAGGAAACTTAATGTTAACAGTTGGGTTAGTTTATCGAAGTCCAAACATAAGCATAGAAGAGAATAAAAAAATAAAAACGCTATAAGGGAAGTAAGCAAACGGGACTGTATTATTATGGGGGATTTTAACCATGGGCATATACAATGGAAATCTCTACAGAGTATGGGGAGTGAGTTTTTAGTTTTAGTTCAAGATACTTTCCTTTCTCAACATGTGCTAGAACCAACCAGGGGTGAGAATGTGTTAGACATAGTTTTGTCCTCACAGAATGAATTAGTTGACAATGTCAAGATATGTGAGCCACTGGGGAGTAGCGATCACAACCAGATACATTTTACCATCAAAGTAAAATCAGAAAGGAATAGTAAAAAGCCGTATAGGATAAATTTCCACAAAGGAAGGTATAAGGACATGAGGAAATATTTAGCAAAGGAAACAAGGGAAACAGTCCAAAAAGAAACACTTATCGAAAGAAGCCATTAAAAAAATTAAGTATATACAAATGATGTGGAAGTCATATAGATGTACTGGAAATGATGAAGACTACAACAGTTATAAAGAAGTACTTAACCAAGCTACAGTTGAAATTAGAAATTCAAAGAGAAGCTATGAACAACAATTAGCTAGTAATATAAAACATGACAGCAAGAGTTTTTATGCATATGTTCGAAGCAAACAGGAAGTTCAAGATAAGGTCGGTCCTCTAGAAGATAGTGCTGGAAATATAATATCAGAGGGATTCTTAATGGCAGAAGACCTGAATGAGTATTTTAGTTCAGTGTTTACCAGGGAAGATATTAGTACACCGCCAGTACCAGAGGCTAAGTTCAAGGAGGCAGATTCAGACTATTTAGGATAATTAATTGTAACCCTGGAAATGGTAGCTAAGAAAATAAGGGCTATGAAGGATATTAAATCACCTGGAGTGGATGGGATTCCGCCCAAACTACTATTGGAAATTGTAGAACAAATTAGCGTACCGCTTGCAACAGTTTTCAATTTGTCATTAGAAGAGGGAGTGGTTCCTTTAGAATGGAAAGAGGCAAACATTATACTGTTATTTAAAAAAGGTTCAAGAAACAAGTCGGAGAACTATAGACCAGTGAGTTTAACATCAGTGATTTGCAAATTATTAGAAAGACTAATTAAAGATCACATGTGGATTTTCTTGTTAAACATAACTTAATAAACCCATCTCAACATGGGTTTTTTAAAGCGAGGTCATGCTTAACAAACATGTTATGTTTTTTGGAAGACATCACTAAGTGGGTAGATGAGGGATCACCAGTAGATATCGTCTACTTAGATTTTCAAAAAGCTTTCGACAAAGTACCACATCAAAGATTACTGCTTAAACTAAAGGCCCATGGCATAGGAAATGGTATAATAAACTGGATAGAAAAATGGCTGATTGACAGAAGACAATTTGTAGTAGTTGATGGGGAGGCTTCAAACTGGAAATCGGTATTGAATGGGGTATCACAGGGATCAGTACTAGGACCTATATTATTCTTAATATATATCAATGATTTGGATGATGAAATAACAAGCAAGGTGTTGAAATTTGCGGATGATACAAAAGTGTTTACAAGGATTAAACATGATGGAGATAGACAACATTTACAAGATGATCTTGACAAGTTGATCAAATGGTCTGAAAAGTGGCAAATGCTGTTCAATTTTGGGAAATGTAAATGTCTCCACGCAGGACATGGGAATGAAGAGGTAGAATATACAATGGGGGTACTGTACTAAGTACGACTGTAAAAGAAAAGGACTTAGGGTTAATCATTAGTGCTGATATGAAGGTTTCAGAGCAGTGCGGAATTGCAGCTTCAAAGGGAAATTGAATCCTTTGATTAATTAGGCGAAATATAGTGTATAAGGAAAAAGAACTAATAAAACCACTGTACAAAACAATAGTGAGGCCTCATTTAGAATATTGTGTACAGGCGTGGAGGCCATATCGCAAGAAGGACATAGATATGCTAGAAAGAGTACAGAGGAGAGCTACTAAAATGATACCAAAACTTAGGGATCTTAGTTATGAAATTCACCTAAAAGAATGTGGTTTAACAGCACTAGAGACCAGGAGATTGAGAGGAGATCAGATAGAAGTGTTTAAACTAATGAAGTTACATTAGCAAAGGAGCAGTGTAGATTAGATATAAGAAAGTTCTCATTTTCACAAAGGACTGTAAAAGAATGGAACAGATTATCTGCTGATTGTGTGGGTGCTAGTAGCGTGAATATGTTTAAAAATAAAATCGACACATACCTCAGAAGGGCGGGATATACATAAATAAAAGGGTTGGACTGTCAATAAGCCAAAGGGCTTCCTTGTCCACCTGCCACCTAGAGTTAATTCTCTGGGTGGCAATCTTGTTAAACCCCAGGGTAAACTATCATGTTCTCAGTAACATATCAACTCCAGTGTAAACTATCGTGTGCTCTCAGTAATGTACCAACCCTAGGGTAAACTATCGTGTGTTCTCAGTAACGTACCAACCCCAGGGTAAACTGTCATGTGTTCTCAGTAACTACCAACCCCAGGGTAAACTATCATGTGTTCTCAGTAACGTACCAACCCCAGGGTAAACTGTCATGTGTTCTCACTAACGTACCAACCCCAGGGTAAACTATCATGTGTTCTCAGTAACGTACCAACCCAAGGGTAAACTGTCATTTGTTCTCAGTAATGTACCAATCCCAGGGTAAACTGCCATGTGTTCTCAGTAATGTACCAATCCCAGGGTAAACTATCATCTGTTCCCAGTAACGTACCAACCCCAAGGTAAACTGTCATGTGTTCTCAGTAATGTACCAACCCCAGGGTAAACTGTCATGTGTTCTCAGTAATGTACCAACCCCAGGGTAAACTATCATGTTCTCAGTAACATACCAACCCCAGGGTAAACTATCATGTTCTCAGTAACATACCAACCCCAGGGTAAACTATCGTATGCTCTCAGTAATGTACCAACCCCAGGGTAAACTATCATGTTCTCAGTAACATACCAACCCCAGGGTAAACTATCATGTTCTCAGTAACATACCAACCCCAGGGTAAACTATCGTATGCTCTCAGTAATGTACCAACCCCAGGGTAAACTATCATGTTCTCAGTAACATACCAACCCCAGGGTAAACTATCATGTTCTCAGTAACATACCAACCCCAGGGTAAACTATCATGTGTTCTCAGTAATGTACTAACCCCAGGGTAAACTATCATGTGTTCTCAGTAATGTACCAATCCCAGAGTAAACTATCATGTTCTCAGTAACATACTAACCCCAGGGTAAACTATCATGTGTTCTCAGTAATGTACCAATCCCAGAGGAAACTATCATGTGTTCTCAGTAACGTACCAACCCCAGGGTAAACTATCATGTGTTCTCAGTAATGTACCAATCCCAGGGTAAATTATCATGTGTTCTCAGTAATGTACCAATCCCAGGGTAAACTATCATGTGTTTTCAGTAAAGTACCAACCTCAGGGTAAACTATCATGTGTTCTCAGTAATGTACCAACCCCAGGGTAAACTATCATGTGTTCTCGGTAACGTACCAACCCCAGGGTAAACTGTCATGTGTTCTCAGTAATGTACCAACCCCAGGGTAAACTGTCGTGTGTTCTCAGTAACGTACCAACCCTAGGGTAAACTATCATGTGTTCTCAGTAACGTACCAACCTCAGGGTAAACATATCTATGATAATAATGATAATATACGTCTTTAGTGCCAGGAACCTGAGTTCAGAGGCACATACAATCATATCGTAATCAAGGATGCGCCAAAGTCATCATTAGTTATGTTCAAATGTTGGGTTGGACATGTAATTTCAAACATATGTGTCGAGTTTTTAACGGTGTTAATTCAGGATGGTTTTAAAGTAATAGGGAGCTCATTTCAAATGCAATGACAAAAAACGTAAGCTCAGATTGAGGAACAAAACGTTGTTGTGAGATAATTGTCCAATGTTGCTTTATTCTTTAATTGTTCCAGCATGGAATGTGATTTATTGCCATGTCCAGGCCTATAGGTATCCATCTTAAAGTCAGGAATATTTGAGTAGATGTTACTAAAGTCTGCTACATAATACATGACTTGCATTTAACAAAACAAAAAAAACTGTAAATTTGTCCTAATATGTACATGTCCTTTGGCCATGTTATTCTGTGGTGATTCGATCGATTGATAAAAAAAATGTCCATAATCTGGATGGTGTTTACTGTTGCATACACAAGAGAAGATGGTTTCCCTAAGCATTTGTAAATGACAGTTTTCACAATCTAAATTTGAAATAGATGTTTGCTTCAACACAACTTACATAATATCCCGTTAACTGATCGGTGCTCCTTGCGTTACGTTATGCACAATCAACTTGTGTTATAACCAATCAATTTACATCCATTTAATGTTAAATATGAATTCTAAAACCATTTTTAAAAACTTTAACAAATGGAGAATTTCAAAAAAATTAAAGGCGTCATATTTCTTCCAATGGGTCATAGATGAAGTTCGGTGCCCAAGGTGAAAGCCGCCCAGGGGGAAAATGTTAATATACATGCAAACATTAGCTAGCTTGTTTATAGTGATGTAATGGCCATTAGGCGACACCGTGGTGCTGTTGACAGGGCACAGTGACGGTGGGAGTGGATGCCACGGATCTATTTGACAGCTACATGCCGGCTGATGCCAGACAATACAGGTATGACTACCTCAATCACCTGGTCAGACATACAAATCATTGCATATTAAAGTCTGCATAATCTAAGTTTTGGTGAGACAGTGTTTCCGCTACAGGTAGTTCGGGGAGTAATGCATAAACAAACACAGTTTTTTGTTAGAAATCTGTTCTCTAATTGCTAACCATGTCATACTTGTATAGTGGCGATACCGTCATGATTGTTCTGCTTTATGTAAGATGTTAATAATTAAATTCACACATTCAGATTTCCTTTTTAAATGTCAATGAAAAGTATGAGCAATTATTTAATGTGTGTTCAGTATATAATTTGCTCCTCTGGCAAGCAAGGGCCTTCTTCATGGAACTGTTGTGTTGATTTGAGGAACACTATTTAATTGGTTATTGGTCACTGTCAAAAATGGTCATTACGTACGTATTGACAAAGTAGACGGTTTCCCAAAGTATTTCTTCATGGTGTTTGTTGTGACATAAATGTCCTCTACTGATTGCTGCACCTTGGAACAATCAGTTTACATCCGTGTGTCACCTGGTATTAACTCTAAAACTGGCAATAACCCTTACTTAACCCGCTGGGACTTTCGCATAATAAAGGTGCTACGTTTCGTTCAAGTGGGCGTAAATGAATCCCTGAAAGTTTAGCACTGAAGCTATAAACCATATGATATATAACATACATACACACACACCCTCCCACACATACGCGCACGCACACACTTGCTCAAATAATGCTATAGAACTTTATACACCTGTAATTGTGACTGCAGTAGTAGCCAGAGATTGGTGGTGTTGCAGGGGTCAAATCCCACACTTTGAGATCAACCAGATGTCCATCAACCAATCGATCGAGTGTCCACTTACGACGAACGACACAACTACCCTTAGTGGCGCCCTCTCTACACACAACGGCAGCGGCCATGGCAACATCTCTGGAACGTTCCGACGGATCATCTCACAAAAGTCATGGGCCGAGGTAAACATTAAACAATTCTTGTAAACATCGATACGCATTCCTATGATGTTTGCCCATTCTAAGTGTATTGTAATTGTTACTTATATATTTTAACATGATAACCGTAATTTGTTTTGGGTAAACTTATTCCTTGCATGATATATATATATATATATCCAAAAATATATATATATAAATACTTTTGAAGTTCAATTTTCTTACACCAAGAAACAAGAACAGCACCTTATATAAACCACAGTGAGGCTGTGTCAAAATTTAAAATTTTTAAGTAAAAACAAGTTTCATTTAAATGGAGCGGGTCTGTTCCTCTACCCGGAATAAGCCAGTGTAATAATTTGTAACAGTTCAACGTGAGGAAAGGATAATCGTTGACCATCAAAGGGTATTGCAGTTAACTCAGCCCGACTCGGCCGTATTCCCAGTAAAGCTTGTTTTGAAACTGGATGTTTTGTTTACTATTCAACATGCTCCGCGGTCGTACCTTCCCAATTGCGACCGTTGTTACGGGCGGCTTACTAAACACAATTTGACCGGTAGTATACCTTCAACATAGAAATCAGAGTCTCAAAAGAACGTTATATTAATTAATCAGTGAAAAACTAGGAACAGTCTGCCTCCTTTTAAAGTTGAAATAAGTGTGCAGCCGACTCGGAATAAGTGTCAAATCTGAATCGTTATGAAGCCTATAAGTACAGGGAACCATTTCAATAAGATAATCGTTATGATGCCTATGAGTACAGGGGACCATTTCAATAAGATAATCGTTATGATGCCTATGAGTACAGGGGACCATTTCAATAAGATAATCGTTATGATGCCTATGAGTACAGGGGACCATTTCAATAAGATAATCATTATGATGCCTATGAGTACAGGGGACCATTTTAATAAGATAATCATTATGATGCCTATGAGTACAGGGGACCATTTCAATAAGATAATCGTTATGATGCCTATGAGTACAGGGGACCATTTCAATAAGATAATCGTTATGATGCCTATGAGTACAGGGGACCATTTCAATAAGATAATCGTTATGATGCCTATGAGTACAGGGAACCATTTCAATAAGATAATCGTTATGATGCCTATGAGTACAGGGAACCATTTCAATAAGATAATCGTTATGATGCCTATGAGTACAGGGGACCATTTCAATAAGATAATCGTTATGATGCCTATGAGTACAGGGAACCATTTCAATAAGATAATCGTTATGATGCCTATGAGTACAGGGGACCATTTCAATAAAATAATCGTTATGATGCCTATGAGTACAAGGGACCATTTCAATAAGATAATCGTTATGATGCCTATGAGTACAGGGAACCATTTCAATAAGATAATCGTTATGATGCCTATCAGTACAGGGGACCATTTCAATAAGATAATCGTTATGCTGCCTATAAGTACAAGGTACCATTTCAATAAGATAATCGTTATCTCTGAAGGCACTATTTCCATGACACACCGACAAAATTATATCTATTGGCGCGTCCCAGTTTTCAGTTTACACAATCATTGCTAAGGAGTGAAATTTATTTTAAAACCCAAAATCAGGCTTAAATGAGCTGACAAGAACATTAGTGAAACTGTTCACTTTGACTGCATTTACAAGTAATGTGTAAATATTGCCATTATTTTTACACAGAATATTTATTTCGCAGGCAGAGCTGACAGTGGGGAATGGGACGGCATTACAGATCCGTGGCTTCCGGACACTCTGGCGAAGAGGGTGAGAGACATTGTGATGATTTCTTGGATTGATTCATGTTTGTTGTCCTCGTTGTGTGTGTAGTTTGGTGGGTTTGTATCAGCCAGTTGTGTCAAATTACCAACAGTGTAGGCAGTAAAACTGACTGATCCACTACGTCGCGCTTTGTGTAAGTCACAACCAGACTTGCGTGTGACTTCCATCAAGTTTTGCCAACAACGGTTGTGAGTTTTGTGACAGATATATTTGTGAATTACGGCATGACATCTCATAAATCACCCGTCCCTGCATAAAGTTGTCAATATTTTTGTTATAAAGGAAAATTTTGGCGGCCAGAATTTCAACAGATTATGTGTTAGAATGTTCAAATGAATTTATCAATGGTTTAACAGGCAACAGGTCACATGATGGATACTTCTGTTGTAATTCCATACCCATTCAAATTGTTTTTTCTCCTTCAGATTTAGCACACTGGCCGGCATCTTTCAGTTCACACCTCACGGAATTCGACCAGGATTTTCTGCAAGTGAGTAACTGTGGACGTCCGATTTAATCAAATCATTGTTCTATGATCAAATCATCAAAACAACAAACCAACCCAATCTCACACAGAGTTAAAAAAAAGTGTGAGCATTTATTTCTATTGAGGTTCTGGTTATTTTCAGTGTTTTCTATCTCCAGGGTTAGTGATTCCACTAAATGTTACATATTTATCCCGTGTCTTTTACTTCCCTGGCTTTAGACACCAGGTAGAATGGACCAACAGCGTATGGTGTCTCTTCCAAAAGACACAGGCTTTGTGGAATGAACAAAATTGCCCAAGTTTAGAAACTTTGGCTGGTAATGGGATTTCATCCCCAATCCCCTCAACTGATAGTCCAGTCAACCACCGCTCCAGTGCACTGCGAACAATTGGTCATCATAAACTGGTTTGAAGTTAAGCTGATTAGAAAAGATTCTGTATGAACACAACATTATTCATAGATTGAGTCAGTCATATAGAGTAGTTACCAGTTATAGTAGCCAACTGTGCCAAACATGCAGTTTCAAGTAACCACAATATACTTTCTCACTTTCTCATTTTCCTGTCATTGTTGTTAAAGGAAATAAAAACAAGGCATTAGCTAAAATCTGTTTTCCATGTGTACACAAAGTTTAACATTGTATGATATATGTTTGCTATGTATGTTTATTGGTGTAGATTATCTTCTGTTGGTTGCATCCGATGTAATTATTTAAAAAAAACGAGCCCAAGCTCGGCGAAACCTAGTTGACATGTAGGCCCATTCGCATTCATTGTTTTGAATAAAATTGGATTCATGTGGAACCGTAAGATAACTGCTTGTTCCTCTATGATGACTAGTGTTTGTATTACATCGGAATATCGCACAATAACTAATTTTGACGCTCGTTTCGACCCGAAAGCTATCCTTGTAAACAGGCTCTGAATGCATGGAAAGGGTCGGCCTGATGAGAGTATGGGTCACATGTGACGTCACATCTCTACATCCAAAAAAGCGCGCCAAAAATATGCATATTCGAAAATGTCTGGATGCACAGCATAAAATGTGGAATTTCTAATTCATTGAATTTTTTATATTTTTTGGCTTGGTGGACGTGGGAATAGATAGCAGGATGTAATATAATATGAATTCAGGCATTAGATGTTTTTATTCCCTTTAAGTTGTTGTTGGGTGATTTAGACATTAGTTGTGGGGAGCAATCACCATGCTGTCTATTGGTTATCAAAGGGTAGGTGCTTCATTATATTTAGAGACATGGACAATTTCATTCACCTCACATTGCTTGTGACTTTTGGAAGAGACGCTGAAAGCTGCTGGTTCTTTCTATATGCCATGGGAATATGAGAAAACAAAAGATCCCATGCAGGGAAATGGAAAACCCGGTTGTTGAATCACTCAGCCAATCATCTTGACCTACAAAATTATTTTGCATAGGTGTCCAAAAACATAAGTTACACAAAATAATTAATTTTGTAAATTTTTGGTTGTTCGGAAACATATTTTGTTCACGTACATACTGTCATTATGGTAGTAAACAGCATATATATAATAAATGATGGAGAGGGGAGACTCCTCTATAAAGTGAGCGCCTTCTAGGCAGATATATGCGCTAAGAAAGATCACATTATTATCTGCATTAGTTTAGACAGAGTTTCAGCGAGGGTGTGTGGTGTGTTATCTGTAGCCGTGGCGACTCAACTAGACAAGAACTTACAAGGCCGTCTCATGTGGAACGCTGGCTTCCAGTCCAGTGTCAACACGATGGCAATCTGGGACACAGAGAAACACCATCTCACCTGGGCGATTCAGGTACAGCAACAGTTTGTTGTTCTTGTGTGAATGGAAGTTCTTGTTTCATCGCTCGTTTTGTTGTATATTACTAGCAACAGTGCCCACCAGTTCACACCAAACGTTAAATGATTGTTCGCGCAATTATGCATGTATGTACAATTGTTCAGTAAACTGCCCACCGATCAGTTGGAGATGTTCTGCGTAACTTGCAAATCTTATAATAAAAAAAATGCGCATTGTTGCCAAAAAGTTCAAATTTACATAATGTTTATTAACGGTGCGCTTGTTTTTTACAGGACTTGCAAGTTACATAAAACGTCCCATCTGATCATTGGGCGATTTACTACATAATTTTGAACAATCATACATATATGCATAATGCTGTGAACAATCATTTAACGTCTTGTGTGAACCCTAACACTGGTAAGGACTCTTACTACATGAGAATTTTTGAAAAACATAAAAGTGTTACTTTTCTTCTGAGATGAACCCCCAAAATGCAAGGAACCTAGGAGGAAATGTTTTATATACATACATGTATGCACACACATGCACGCACACACACACACACACACACACACACACACACACACACACACACACACACACATAGAATAGATCGATTAATGTTAGATTTATCTCACAAGAAATGTTGTCACATGATACTGTTGTAAGTAGTCCAAGTTGTAAAATTAGAGTTTTTGTGTTTTTCAATGCAATTTCTTTTCCATTCCAGTTAGGTTTCAGCAACACATTCATGATGATCAACTACACACGCAAGTTCGTGGAGAATGATGCCAAGTTCAGGAGTTCACTCAGGTTAGTTCAGGACTTCACTCAGGTCAGTTCAGGACTTCACTCAGGTCAGTTCAGGAGTTCACTCAGGTTAGTTAGGGAGTTCACTCAGGTTAGTTCAGGAGTTCACTCAGATTAGTTCAGGAGTTCACCCACATCAGTTCAGGAGATAATTCAGGTAAGTTCAGTTCACTCGGGTTAGTTCAGGAGTTCACCTAGTTCTGTCCAGGAGTTGATGTGTGCAATTCGTTCAATAGCAAGTACCTCTCACTCTAATGCAGTTCTATGCAAAATGTGTTTTCAAACTGAGAAGGGAAGTTAAAAATATAAACTATAATATAGGTTTGTACAAATGGACATTGTTTCTGAATGGCTGTATGTGAAAATTTCTATAAATTACTAAATATCTCACATTATTTGGTCGACACAATACTCTGTGTACAACCAGAATGATGTAAAATCAAGATTTACACTTGTATACACTTTTACACTGTTATATGTAAATTAATATCGTTGGCCTGGTCTGTTCTTAATTTTTAATGTTATATTCTTAACACTAAAATAAAGAAGTTCAAGGTATATTGCCTGCCAAATTGTGTTTAATAAGCCAAAACATTGTTTGCAGTTGGAATGCTGCATCAATGAAAAGATTAAACTGTAAACAAAACATTCACATCATGGCCACTGTTAAGTGCAAGTGCAGTTAACTGCAATTTTCTGGAATTGCCCTTTGATCTTTGGTACTTTAGCCAGGTTCCCACAACGAGGACAGCAAGTGGGACGAAGTACCACTGATTCAGTGAACTTCCTGTTTATACTACTCCTGGCTTAAGAGAGTGATTTGCGCATTTTCATGTGCAGGTCCCACCCTCTGGAACTCTCTTCCACTAGAGCTAAGAACCAGACCTGGGGCCGAGTACATTTTCATGAGTACGAGTACGTTGATGATGGATGAGTACGAATACATTGCTGAAAGCTGAGTACGAGTACAAGTACGAGTACATTCTCACGAGTACGAGTAAAAGTACAATTGCATTTTTTTAAATATAAATATTAAATAATAACGTATTTTAAAATTATTAATCTAATTTATATAACTCAGCACAAGTGAATATGCAATGGCAGTTGATAAATTTGTTATGAGGAAACTAAGAAAAACCTCTATTTCATCAACAATGACATTCACTTCACTGGCTTTCATTTCAGTGGCATCCTATGATCTTATCATCTATTTGCCATTGCACCGAATGAACATGAGTTGTTCACAGTTTGAGTCTTTCAGGCTGCACCGTTCAGGGCAGAATACTTTCAACTGGGGCTGATGAGGCCGGAATGCTGAGATGGCGAGGGACCAACTGAGCCACAGTTGGAAAATTCAGAACTGCAGTGGGTCACTGTGACGATCTGTACATGGCTGACTGAAGTATTCGTTCACCTCTGCAATCGGCAATCTGCTGATATTAGAAGTTTCCAATTTATATTTTCTGATCGTAGACTACTAATTGTCGAGAGGGTTAGCACATGTCCACATAACAGGCTCAGCATCCCCTTTGGACTTTATAGCCAGGCTGCTGGCATGGGATTATACTAGTGTAGGAGGCAGTCCGACTTGAGCCACCTTACTTCTACAGAGGAAGACTGGCATTTCTTGTTCTGAGCAGTTAGCACTGTCTGCCACTGTCAAGTGGCATGGTCTCCAGACTACATCAAAGGCATTTCCTGTCTAACTGGTGGGTTAACTGCTAATTGGCTCTTTATGGACATCCTGGTGGCTTAATTAAACAAACAGGTTTATGGCCTGAACTGATAGCCTACAGTTATTGTTTGCTGAAGAGGGTGTTTCTGACTGGGAAAAGATGCTGCCTGTTGCCATGTTTGGGTATCATAAGTCATGGTTATCAGAGAATCAGGATGTACTATGTGTAGGGATGGTAAGGTGGTATTCTATCAGAATTAACAAAGTATTTAAAAAAGTTGAACATTTAAATATTTCGGGAAAGTTTCATTTTATAAACAAATATATTTATTTTCCCCAGTACTTATTGAGAAAGTACTTAAATGTACTCGTAATGTACTCGTAAAATCTGAGTACAATGAGTACGAGTCCATGACCCATAAGTTTTATGAGTACGAGTACTTCAGAAATGTACACGAGTTCCGAGTACTTTGGCCCCAGACCTGCAAAGAACCCAACATGACTGGTCATTATAGGAGGGACCTGAAAACCTTTCCCTTTAATCAGGATTTTTTGTAATTTCTTTTCTTTTTTAATATTTTTAAATATTATATATGGCCTACATGTATAATCCAGATGTGTAATTAGTATTGTGTTATCTTATCTAACACATGTATTGTAATATTACAATCACGTAGTGTATGTGGGTACTTCATGTTTTAGTTCGTATACACCCCTGAATCTATTTTAGTAGAGATATGTGGAGTCAAAATAAATTTGATTTGATTCCAGGTTATGGAACAAACATGGTAGTTTTCATTCTTTGTAAAAAAAATGTCGCAACGAATATTTAACACATATGTTTTGTGTGTGTTTCTTTTCACGACCAGGTTCGGTACATTTGGAGTGGTGCTTGAATACGGCTGTGAGAAGAAAGTGTCACAATTTAGTGTCCTTGGTGCAACGATGACTGTCGGGACACCTATTGGTGTCTCTCTCAAGATCAGGTAGGTTTCACCAGGGAATGTTCTGCATGTAGAAAGCTCTGCGATGTACCTGTAGAAGTCACACAGAGTATGGTTGTAACAATGTTCGGTTTGTTTTGGCGTAATTGGCTCATTATCAGAGTTACCCAAGTTGAATTGCATGCTGATAAATCTCCCATTTATTTAATAAAAATGTGGTACAGTTTAACTGATGAATGGTCCAGCACCTGATGTTAATAGGTATGTCACTTCGATCTGGTAAAAGAAGTGTCTACATAGAGTGTAAATGTGAAAATGACCATTCTGCTAATCGTTTTCCAACAACCATCCATCTCTCATATTGATACATATTTCCTATATCAGAATCAGAATCAATTTATTTCACCTATACATACAATACGTATACGATGAATAACGTAGGTAATAGGTAAGGTCGGGAGACTCCCATTAAGATATATAATATCGCTAGCACAGGAGCCACCCCATCAATATAAACAGCCAAATTTACATGATACAAATCAGAATATCATATGACTTGTTTTTATAGTTGATAGATTACTCATTGTATCAACATGCATACATAATACAAAAATTGATTATATGTACTCGTGTACACATTGACGTACATATGGATACTTAGGTATACATTTCAATACGTATTACAAATTACAAATAAAGCAATTATAGATACGACAACTGGGTTCATAATTTAAAATAAAAACGTTTTTTGTGTATGTTGAAAACCCATACAGACTGTGGGTGTAAATTTTATTAATGATAATACTTGGTGCATTGTTAACTGCCTCTACTATGTTGTGCCTAATGCTTTTTTTTGGAAAATTCATGTTTGAATCTGGACATATACAGATTATTTCTTTCACGTGTGCAGTGCTGATGAATATCATAGATGTGTGTTTGGAAAAACATTGAAGTAGTAGGGTAAAAGATTGTTAATTAATTTATAATAAAATTTTAATTGTTGCATTTTATAAATGTCATCCAACTTTAGCAACTGAAGTCTTTTAAAAATAGAACTTGTGTGTGCATTGTATTTACTTAAGGATATTATTCTTATTGCTTTTTTCTGTAATTTGAAAATGTGATGTGCCTGATGACCCCATAACAGTATGCCATAATTGATATAAGGGAGAATAAGAGCATTGTACATAATATATAATGTATTAGGTGGTAAAAAATGTTTAAGTTTATTTAGTATGCCTATTGTTTTAGAGATTTTATTTGCTATTTTGTTTGTATGACTCTGCCAGTTTAAATGGTTATTCATTGCGATGCCTAAAAAATTGAAATCTTTTACACATTCAATATATGCCCCATCTATTTGTAATACAGGGTATTCTACTTTCTTTTGAGGCATATGAAAAATAATGAATTTTAGTCTTTTTTGCATTTAGTGACAGTTTATTAGCTTTCAACCAATTGCTAATCTTTGTTAGTTCTTTGTTAATATTTTCACTTTGCATTTGGCCTTCTGAATCGTTAAATATATTTAGTGTACTAGTAAGGATGGTGTCGTCAGCATACATTATAAATTTGAAAAGGTCACTAGAAAGTGCTATGTCATTTATATATATAATAAATAAGAGTGGCCCTAAAATTGAACCTTAAGGGATGCCAGTGTTGATGACTATTTCCTTGGACTTAACATTTTCAATTTCTTCATACTGCTTACGATTTTGTAAATAACTCTTACTAAGGTCCAGAGCCTTGTCATTTAATCCATAGTAATTTTACTTCTGTACCAATATATTGTGATTAATTGTGTCAAATGCTTTTGATAAATCAAGGTACACTGTATATGTTTATTGGAGTAACCGATTTATCAAGTTCTTGTATAATTCTATGATTTCGAGTGTAGCAAGCTCAGTAGAATGTTTCTTTCTAAACCCATATTGGCTATTGTAGTATAACGCTTTAGAATGTGGATTTAATCAAACATAACCCTTTCAAAAATGTTTGAAATCACTGGCAGGAAAGAAATAGGACGATAATTTTTTAAGTCAGAAACATCACCTTTTTTGAAAAGGGGTAAGACTTTTGCAATTTTTTATTTGTCTGGAAATATACCAGTTATTATTGATTGATTAATAATTAGAGTGACTGCATTGCTGATATCATTTTTTTTTCAATTTTAGTAATTGTGTTGAAATACCGTCTTTTCCACAACTTGATTTTGGAGGTAAACTATCAATTGTATTAACAGTAGTTTCCATGTTAATTGGGTTAAAGCTGAAAGTGTGAAATAGCGGGTTTTTCAGGTAATATTTGTATGATTTACCTCCACTAGCAGTTGTTTTAGAGGCTAGAGTAGGACCAGCATTAGTAAAAAAACGTGTTAAATCTTGTTTGCAATAATGCATTTGTCGCTAATCATTTCCCCATCGACTTTGAACAAATCTGTTCTATTGTACTATACAGTGCGACCTCAATATTTAGGTCACCCTCGGGACTGTGCAGAAGTGACCTGAATAGTGAGGTGACCTGAATAGTGAGGTGACCTGAATAGTGAGGTGACCGCATTAATGAGACTAATTTTGTTGTGTTCTGATATTCAACTAATTTTGTAACGACCTTCCATCACCCTGTTCAAGGCCCCTTTTGGTCGTGCTTTTCTGCACGTTTTCTGCACAGTTTGTTGCGACACCTAGTGGTCGAGGTAACGTTGCCGCAGGTAGCACCGCCAGGATTTAGAATGGCACACATCTACGTGGGTTGGTGTTTCAGGCCATACCTAAATTGCAATCACGGAATTTAATATTATTTTATTTTTATATCACCGTAAAGATAATAATCTTACCTCTAAATGTGTTGCTGGAATTTTGTTAACTTTTTGAGTTATTGCCGTTTGAACATTGTGAATACTCAAACTTACAATGGGACTTACTATATTTTTATATCGCAGTAAAGGTAATAATCGTATCTACAAATGTGCTGCTGGATGTACACATGATTTATTTTTAGCATTTGAGTTATTGCCGTTTGAACATCACATATGCTTACTCCTGCAATGTATACGCAGCAGCGGATAAAATGCAAGGTGGAGCATTCGCGATGTTCAAACAGCAGTAACCAAAAAAGTAACCAAAACAATTCCTGTGTACATCAAGTAACAAACTGTAGATAAGATTATTATCTTTACAGTGATATAAAAAATATTAAATTCCACGATTGCAATTTCATATACAGTCTGAAACAACAAGCCGCACCACCGTTCGCCATGCTAAAGGATAGGGCGCACTCAGCGACATTGCCTGTGGTGACATCAAATGACCAAGTTTGAGTGGGCTTAATGCCACGAGGAGCTCACTATGAACAGGCTTCATATTTGGTAGATTACTTGACAAGAGTATTAAGTTTACGTATAAGAAGTTTCAAAGAAATTTAAAATTTCATTTCACTTAGTCTTCGAACTGAGATGTATGTGCCTTATCTCTTGTAGATTGAACCGAGGCACTCAGACATACATATTTCCCATCCACCTGTCAGAGACAGTTGTGCCCAGTGCTATCTTCTACGGCACGGTCGTACCAATAGGTGTCTACTTTGCCGTCAAAATACTCCTTGTGAATCCTTTCTTAAAGGGACAACAAGAAAGGTCAGTTTATTCCTGATACCGCTGTCATTTCTTATCTTTTCCGTTCAGTGTTTGTATGCTGCTTATGTATGAATAGTCTTTGTGCATTAACTGCAGCATGGCTGAATGCTTCCAAATGAATTCGAGATGGTGTTCGATTGAACAGGTCTGCCAGGGAGTAAAGTGTAACATGCTTTGAGCAGTCCTAAGGACTAGGTGCTGCATTATAGAAGAACTTACATATATTAATCGAGAATAAACGTTTGGTTTGGTAGAGATCTGCAGAAGAAGAGAGAGGCGAATCAACAGAGGTTGGCAGAGAAGAAGAGACTTGCAGAAACGGCCGTAAGTAGTGTGGAACCTCATTATTAGGGTCACCATTGGAACTAGGCAAAAGTGACCTTACTGTACAGAGTTATTGCCATAAGCATCAAGCTACTGCAGGTAATTTGCAAATTTGTGATTGAATAAACTGTTTTATAGTAAGAATTATAATGTGGAGATTCCTGTAGTATAATGTATCCTCTAAAAATTGCATTACTGTGGGGGTTTTATGCTTTAGAAGATGGTTTATGTTGACATTGTTTGTCATCTTTGTTTACTCGCCTGTGTATCACGCGTAGCTATAAAAAGGCTTGTTTCAGTGCGGTGTCTGCTAGGGATTTATACAATTTTGTTACTTTGTGTAACGTTTAACCACGCTAGTAATTGGTAGTTGAAATTCCACAGGTTTGTCCTAGTTTTTCACTGAGGATTCTTTACCAAGTCATCCAATTGTGCAGATATTTTAAAGGGAAACAAAAAGCAAGTGTATGAGCCTATGTATGGGTCTATGTACGGGCCTATGTGTGCGCCTATGTATGGGTGTATGCATGGGCCTATGTATGGGCCTATGTATGGGCCTATGTACTGGCCTATGTACGGGCCTATGTGTGGGCCTATGTGTGGGCCTATGTACGAGCCTATGTACGGGCCTATGTACGGGCCTATGTACGGGCCTATGTACGGGCCTATGCACGGGCCTATGCACGGGCCTATGCACGGGCCTATGCTCGGGCCTATGCGCGGGCCTATGTATGGACCTATGTATGGGCCTATGTATGGACCTATGTATGGACCTATGTATGGGCCTATGCACCTAACACAGTTAATACAATCAAACCATTTGCAATTACAATCAACAATATCACGCCGGTGGTTTACACAGAATTTATTTTCAAAATGGGAGGTTCTAGTGAAATCTCAGTTCCCGAGGGCTGACATACTGAGACATGCCTCACACTCTTTTAGATGCATAGACCCAAAAAGATGCATTTGTACTCATGAGTCATTAACTAATACAGATGAGTTCCCAAGATACTTTTCCATTGTTGACAGGTTTGCTGTGACCGGCTTTCTGTATTTAGTGTCAATTTTAAATAAATATATTATAATACATTGTTCCTCTTTCCACTATCAGGTAGAACTGATGAAGGCAACTGTAGATCGAAGTTACGAAGTAGAAGACAGAAAAGGAGGACTTGTGATTAAGAAGGCGCTATATGGAAAACTTGAAGGAGAGCAAATCAGGTACACATAGTTTACTTTATAGTCTAGTCTAAACCATGTTTTGTATGGCTAATAATTAACTACAATCGTACAATTAGTAATTGTACAATGACAAATAGTAAATTCATGTACATTTTAAAATAAATTTGTCAACACCATTTTCACTCTTCAGTTGTAGCTTTGTTACATTTGTATTTTACAAAGAAAACACTGACCAGTTTTTATTATATTTTTTGTAATTTACAGGAAACATATTTTCTACAATTTTACCTAAATTAATATTGTGTAACTGGGAATTGTTTGTTTGACATCATTGTGCAATGGTCGATAAGAATTAAAATTCAGAGATAAAGTTGCAGGAATGATCTTTTGTGGTGTTGTAGAGAGTCTGAGTCAATCAATGTCACCCGACCCCTGCAAGCCGTCGTACACGACTCGAAGGTGTTCATAGCAGAGGATACAGACATGGTAGGTGACAGCACCCGCAAAAATATCATAATGAGAGGTAGACTGATTAACAACAATAAAATATATAAACAGTTTAAATTGTTTATATGTTTTATTGTTATCAATCAGTCTACCTCTCACTATGATTTGTTTTAAAATAAATTAAGAATGATGTGAAAAGTAATTAATTATGTTAAAAATGAAGCTGCAGTCAGTGAAGAGATCAGAGTAATAAACAACTGTGTATTGCGAGGGTGCACTTTAGGATGTTGTCTTGCATTGCAGAGTGAGCTGCCTGGTTTCTACGACCCGTGTCTGGGAGAGGAGAAGGAGTTGTCCGTCACTTACGAATTTCGACGACAACTTCACGTTTGTAAATACAGCAACAGGCAGAAGGTGCTGCTGCCAAATAGGGGTGAGTGCAGAGATGGCCCTGAAATAGGGGTGAGTGAAGATGTGGCACTAACATAGGTGTGAGTGTGGAGATGGCCCTAAAATAGGAGTGAGTGCAGAGATGGCACAAAAATAGGGGCGAGTGCAGAGATGGCCCTAAAATAGGGGTGAGTGCAGAGATGGGCCTTAAAAAGGCATCAGTGCGGAGATGGCCCTAAAATAAGGATGATTGTGGAGATGACCCTAAAATAGGCATGAATGCAGTGATGGCCCTAAAATAGGGGTGAGTGCAGACAGTCCTAAAATAGGTAAGAGTGTGGAGATGGCCTAAAATAGAGGTGAGTGGGGGATGACCATAAAATAGGAGTGTGTAGAGATGGTTCTAAAATAGGGGTGAATGCAGAGATGGCCCTAAAATAGGTGTGAGTGCAAAGATGATCCTAAAATAGGGATGAGTGGAGATGGCCCTGAAAGACAGGTGAAAGGAACAGATGAGTGGTTTAAGAAGCTGACAACATGATTAACGTTCTCGTTCTTCCTTCTTCAGTTGTGTAAACCATCATTTCAGGTTGTTCACATTGACTGTTAGATCATGTGTCATGCGAAAGTGTGGATAACTTTCTTTTGTTTTGAACCTTGGGTTGCCTCAGTTCACTCAGCTGTATAAACGAGTACCTGGCTATATAATAGCATTAATTGAAGTATGGCTGAATGGTTCCCAGAGAAGAGGAAATGGTGTTCGATTGAACAGGCCTGCCAGGGAGCAACCAACAAAGCGTTTTGAGCAATCCTGGCACTATGTAAGAACTTTACTTTTTACTTTCAACCATACATGATGATCTACGTTTTGGGAACTCTTCCGCACCCACTCGTAAGTTAGGAATAGTTTAATTGATGTTTGCATTTTTTCTTGAACTTGCAGAACATAAATGCGAGAAGGATCCGTCATAACTGTTGAGTTGACATGTCATTGACGTGTCACTGACGTTTCGCTGACGTGTAATTGACATCCTTCGGTGAGGCTGCCGGCTGCTGGACTACAAGTGTGAACAAAACGAGACAACCACCATGTTAATTAATGACTGTTGAGCTGATATTTGTACAATTAAATGCCTGCGATAGGGTCAAAGTCAAGTTGGCGGTAGTTGTCATTCAAATAGATTTACATATCTAACCACGGTTTGGCACTGCTGCCGCGCCCTACAAGAATGGCTATACTGCTGAAATGGGCTGAAGTATGAGATGATCCCTAACAAAATAGCTCAATATTCATTTTATTGGTAAATTTCTACTCGTAAGAATCGCAACAGTGTAATTTCATGGTGGCTGACCTGTGCGTGCACACACGCGTGTATGTTTCAGCGTGTTTGTGTCAGACTGGGTGTATGTGTGTTACATTTCAATACATGCAAGCTTGTATTGTTTGTTTGTTTGTTTGTGCTATAACCGCAGCCACACATCACCACGTTTGGAGGATATAAATTCATGCTGTGAATTGCCTGAAAGGTTTTATATTAATTTTGAGGTCAGATATCTAGGTCACAAGGTCAGGAAGTACACATCTTAAGAGTGGAATCAAACGAGCATAATTTGTTAACAGAACAGAGGAACCACAAAGCAAAGAACTGTTCTAAAGCGTCATGGTTTGAAAGGAAGCACATTAGTACTTGTTTTTAATGCATTGATATATGCCCACTGCTTATGTTTGCTTTGAAGTTTCAGTCTGCTATAACTAGTACAACCCAGCCACATCTGACATGATGTAATAATATTGGCCGAGTTGCGTGGTTGACATCTCTACAGAATCTGAAGGTTTTGTGATCTCAATGTAGCAGTGTGATTCATGTGTGACTAACTCATGTGTTGTGGTTATTTGACAACAGGTGGTGCTGAATGTTGCCACACAACTTTGACCAATCAGCAGCAAATACTGTATTCGTTCTATTAAGCGTACATGCCCTAATTAGCATACACCTCCTTTTTAGTAGCATCCGACGCCGTGACGGTGATGTCAATGCCAACCATGACTGTTGAATCCATCAGTGTTTTAATCTTTACCAATTTCACACTAGATTCAACGCTTGGTGATGAAACAACATCGAAAGGTCCACCTAAATTATCACATTTTTACAGTGTTCTGGTATCCTGTTGCTAGTATGTCAGATGCATAAATCACTTGTCAGTCACGTCTGCTGAGATGGCTGTACTCAGGAACCACAGTAACCAAAGAAAATGGGTGCACACCCCTGTACACTTATTGGAACCAAAATATTGACGTATTTTTGTGTCTCAAATATTTGCTAAGCATACTGTATGCTTAATAGGACGAATACGATAGTTGTCTTCCATGCCAGCTGAACGAATACTTGTTCTAGCTAGTTATGCAAACTGATCAAATAGTAGTTTCATTGCTCTGTTAACTGGTCGAGTACCTGTTGCAACCTCTTTTTTAAACTAGTCAAGTACTTGTTCTGTTCTGTTTTGTAAACTGGTCAAGTACTTGTTCCATCCTCTTAATTAAAGGTGTCAGGTTCTTGTTCCATCTGAGTCTATAAGCTGGTCAAATACTTGACCCATCCTGGCATGACTGCTGGTCTAGTGAAATACTTGTTCAGTTGGTGTATATATAGTACTATATACAGATTAAGCCTTAGTTCCATCTCTGCGTATAAACTGAGATGTTTCATACCGGTATTGTAAGCTGGCTAAGGATTGTACAACTAAAACGCACACTCATATTAGCTGTTGTTTCTAAAACTTGGATGTCTTTAACCTGACATGTGTTTCCCTCACTGCTGTACACAGTCCCAAATCTTCCTTTAGAGAGATGATACATATAACTTGATTGTTATTGGAATAATAATGAACAAGGGACCCAGTATTCCATGTGGAAGTTATGATACAGAGACCATATATGCAAGTAGGGCAGATTAAGTGTCGCTCACAATTTACCTATTCATACAACAGGTACAAAAGGGACCCTCTTACTAATGATAAACATGTTCGTAGCATGTGAATTGCATAACCACACTGATTGTAAATAAATGTTTGTAAACATTATTATCATGGTTGTTATTTTATGTCTTTTTTTACGTCCTTTGCATGTATCGTGTTGTAATCTTGTTACATACATATGTATGACAGGACAGTTATTAACTTTTTTTTAACTACCCGGTAATTCGATGAGAAGGTCTGAGAATGAGTACAGTCATTACAAATAGGTAAATGTTGACAGCTCCGACTCCATACCCAAGCAGCTCTTTATTCACTCGAAGAAGCTATCTGGTGAGTGTAGAACTGTGGAAATAAGAATATTCAATAAGCATTATGAACTACGCACTGCTATTGTTTATTTATAACAAAGCAATAACATTAATTTTTATTGATATTAACTTTATAGCAACTACTAACAACCAAACCAACTAAATGTAATTGTTTGACTCATGCAAAATAATGATTGGAATAACTGCTTGGTGTAATATTAATGATGTACATTTTCATGTTTCTAGTTACATTACTGTTACAGGGCATATTTTCATTTGGTACAGTTTTATTGTATCTTCTGTATCTGTATTTTGACTGGCAAAATGTCCTATGGACACATCACGCCAGTGTGCATGGTGGCTCTTACGGATTATTTTTTTACATGTTGGACTAGACTAATCTGGAATGAATTCAGTGATGTACTTGATACAATGCTTGGAGGTAGAGAATTCCACTCTTATTGTGACTGGGAAAAAGCTGTTTCCAAATATGTTTGTAGAGTGCCTGATTTATTCTAACTGTTTATTATGTTTACGTGAGCATCTGGTGTTGCGTTTGATGTATTGATCTAGTGGGATATCTATGAGGTTATGTTCCATTTTATATAATATGCTAAGTCTGGGTTTTTCTTCTTGATTGGAGGGTGTCCCACTGGAGATCTTTAAGGAGTTGTGTTACCGTTCCTGGCTCTCTAGAATAGTTATTCTTACAAAATCTGGCGGCTTGTCTCTGGGTTCTTTCTATGAGTTTGATATTTCTTAGGCAATGTGGATCCCATGATGCTGACGCATATTCAAGTATAGGGCGGACAAGGGTAGTGTAGGCTATGGACTTGATTTGGGTTGGGCATTTATTTTAATTTCTTCTAATAATTTCCAATGTCTGTTGTGCTTTTTTTGTGACTGAGTTGCTTTGTATTGTCCAATTTAATGTATTTGATATATGTATGCCAAGATAACAGTGTGATTCAACAGATTTAAGTTGTTGTCCGCAGAAGGTGTAGAGATATGGTGTCGGTTTTCTTGAGGCTATTGTCATTGTATAACATTTAGTGGGGTTGAATTTCATAAGCCATGTGTGTTGCCATTTCTCAAGTTTGAGCAGATCGTTTTGGAGGACAGATGTGTCTTGGTCTGTTTTAATCGGTGAATATAACAGGCAGTCGTCTGCAAAAAGGCGAACAGTTGAGGAAAGATTGTCTGGCAAGTCATTTATGTAAAGTAGGAAAAGTAGGGGCCCCAGTACTTTGCCCTGTGGTACCCCAGAAATGACTTGAGTTTATGTTGACTTGGATCCATTTATAACAACCTGTTGAGTTCTTCCTGTAAGGAAGCTATTTATCCATGATGATATTGGGCCTGTGATGCCATAGTGTTTGAGTTTTTTGTGGATTAGTCTTTTATGTGGAACTTTATCGAATGCTTTGGTGAAGTCAAAGATGGCCATGTCTACAGATTTCTTCTCATCAAGTGATTTGCTTATGTCATGGATTGTTTGAATTAATTGTGTTTCAGTTGATCTTTTGGCACGGAAGCCATGTTGGTGGTCAGTTAGAATGTGGTGCTGTTCCAGGTGTTTCATAATGTGATTATGTATGATGTGTTCAAGAAGTTTAGAAACCACAGGTGTTAAGTATATTGGTCTGTAGTTAGATGTTTCTGCTCTACTTCCTTTCTTAAAAATTGCTGTTACATTGGCTTCTTTCCAGGTATTGGGGACTTGTCCAGAGTCAACAGATGATTGGAAAATGTCATGTATTACTTGTGCTAGTTGAGAGGCATATCTGTTTAAGAACCATGGTGGAATGCCATCTGGTCCTTGCGATTTAGAAATGTTAATTTTGGAAAGTTGATCAAGTGAAATTGTTAGTTTGGGGATTTCTCCTTGTGGACTTCTGGCCATATCTGGTAGGGTGGAATTTCCTTCGTGTGTAAAGACACTTTGGAACTGATTGTTTAAGGCTTCTGCTTTATTTTTGTCATCGCTAATGATGTTACCCGCAATGTTAAGGTTCCCAATACCCTGGTTATCCTGTCTAAGTTTAGAAATGAAGCTCCAAAATGATTTACGTTTCTCTGTTATTGTTGTTGTCAAGAATTGACTGATGTAGGATAGTCTAGCAGAACGAAGGTGTTTATGCATGTTTCTCCTGATGTCACATAATTCTTTCCAGTCTTCTGGATTTCTAGTTCTTTTTGCTTTGTTATATAGCTGTTTCTTTCTTTTGCACATTTTCTTTAAATCTTTATTGAACCAGGGAAGATTGTGTCTTGAAGTAGTAAGACGGTGCGGTACATATTGGTTCATAATGTTGATGATTTTCGTGGAAACAAGATTCCACTTGTCATTGACTGTCATGTTTTGGTTTTGAGAGAAGTATTCATGTGTAAAGTTTTTAAGAGATTTCTGGATGTTAATGTTGTCGGCTTTATTTCTAATGAAGACTTTACGTTTCGGACGATGTTTGCGTTTGGGCGAGATGTTTACATCAATGATGACTGTGCTGTGGTCTTCAATCCATCTTTACTCAATCCGTAAGTAAATATATATTTCAATTAGTTTGTGACATTGACAATTAATGTCTGCACAAGCTTGGCCATGGAGCAACACAGTACAATGACACCATCTAGATAATAGATCACTATGCTGCTCTCACAGGTAGGAGAAAAACCCTCTAGAAATGCGTAACATCGCAAACATTTAAATAAATAACCACCGATTTATTTCTTGAAATCGCCAGTTGGTAGGTCAGAGGCCAATGGTCAAAGTAGTGAATGCACATCGAAAGAGGTGAGTTGACCTCAATTCCTGCGAGTAGATACTGTTCAATGCTCCATAGTTAGAGTATAATTAAATATAGTTACTCCAGCAAGTGTTGTAAGGCAGTAGAGATTCACGAAATACTTAATACAACTACGCCAGTATGTGTATGACTGTAGATAGATGCGCCGCCTGACGGACTGTGTGTCAGGCCCTGGCGCCTCGTGTTGAATCATCGGCCATGCTTGATTTGTTGTATGTTGTGTGCGCGTAGGCCTCGATAAGTATCCTTAATAAATCGTTCTACTCTTTGCATTGGTGGTGTCTAATTGCTCGGAGCTTCAATGTAACCTATTGACCATAGTGGCGCTGTACCAAGGAAAGCCGTGGTCTAGGCTGGCAGGTGCGCTCTCTATGCCTAAAGTACGGAGATGCTTCAGTGGACAAAGCTCCTATTGGCAACTAATTGGGTCTAATCTGGACTGAGTGATCACCAATGACGTGGTAATTGGATCAACTTCAGTCACTTTCTGTGTTGTCTGCAGTATGCCCGGGCGTGTACTCAGCCAGCTGCGTGTACCCAGCCAGCTGAGACACGCCAGTTCTCAGTTACACCGGACTGTAATGTACGGTTGAACGTCTACGTGAATGGAACAGATTATCTGATGATTGTGTGGGTGCTAGTAGTGTGAATATGTTTAAAAATAAAATCGACACATACCTCAGAAGGGCTGGATATATGTAGATAAAAGGGTTGGACTCTCGATAAGCCAAAGGGCTTCCTTGTCCACCTGCCATCTAGAGTTAATTCTCTGGATGGCAATCTTGTTAAATCTTGTCAGTGTGCGTGCGTGCCCTCTCCCTCCCTTGCTCCGCCCTCTCCCTCCGTCTCCCTCCCTCCCTCAATAAGTCAGTTGAAGTCAATGTGTGGTCTAACAAGTTCGCCAAATCCATCCAGACGTAATGCATTCGTATTGATTCAACCCTTAAACCACCCCGTTAGCAAGTAGTGTACAGTTTCTACTGATCTACAATGGCTTCAAAAGTAAGAGCTAATACTCAGTGTTACCCACCTGATTTAATTGACGTGACATGGTTTCCAATGCAATATCCACCATGAACATTAATATTTCTTCCAGGTGGCGTCACTATTTCGATTTATTTTCCCTGCGATACGCGGTAACTCTCGCAAGCCCTGCGTTATATTTTGGGGGACTTTACGAACTGAACCGACCACCCGTAAGTGTATGGATTGGTAGATATCAATCGGTTCTCGTCTGGGTGTTCTTCGTTCATTTCTGAAAAATTAGTAGTTAACCTACTGCTTAATGTATGAGAATCACGTGGTTTTAATTGATTCTACGAAGACCATAAACAATATTTATGGCCCAACAACAATGGAGATATTCTCACGAAATTCCCCTCTTCATAAAACCTTAAAATGATCTCTGTCCGTACGTTTGCTGGCGATTTGATTCATAGATGTATGTCAATTATGATCACCATAATTATTATGTCATTCATTTCATTTGTGAATTTTGTCCATTTGTTGATTTGTTAGTATCCTCTTTTCGATTGATTTGTGTGTGTGTGTGATCACAATTACTACTACGGCGGCATATACGCGAGTGATCTATTGCAATGATCACTGGGGAAATACTTTATATACAAACGTGTAATATGGCGGTCATCCAACTCATGATTTGTGATATTGGATACGAACACTATCTAAATGGTGTTTAGCTTGTGGCGTTTAGGGCTTAGTAACACGACGAATCTGTTGCAACATTTCCATCTGACAAATGGCTGATATAACAAGAATGAACAAGATCGCCACCCAGAGCCTGGGCTCCACATGGCACGTGGACAAGGAAGCATTTGATTTATATATTAAATAAATAGTCCAACTTTTAATTTATGTGAAATCCCCTCTTACGTTGTATTTGTCGATTTTGTTTTAAACATATTCACACTGCTAGCATTCGTATAAATTAAATTCACTAATGACGGGATCCCTTGGTAGATGCCACTCGTGATAGTAATATTTATCAAATGTTAGAAAACACACAGCATCGTTACATAAACACCATAATGTAGTCGCAGATACTTGTTGTTTGTTCAAACTGAAGAAGTTCGGAGAGAATGAGAAGTTCATGTCCATCGATAGGCCCTAGTCTTGTTAGTGTAGAATTGTCAAATGATATTCGTATTGCTATGTTATGAGGATAGGCATAAGCATTATTGTGTCAGCTTCTACTCTATGTTGCCAAGTTTATGATGCAGGGGCCGTTTTCCCGAAGTATTTGCAGCGCGAGCGTGGTTCGTGCGATTGTTAAGTTACGTTTTCCGTATCACGCGCCGTTCCGAATAATTGGTTTACCCCATAAAAGGTTAGCATCTTTATATATATCTATATATGGGGTATTTTGAAAAGATATAGGTCTTACATTCTATTCTAGAGGTCGTTATTAATCCCTGAACATTTGGCGCACGAGGTTCAAGTCGTCTAAGAGGAAAACGTTAAGATAGCTTAATACACACGCTAGCTCGATTATAAGTAGATTATGTGATTTATTTGATCGTATCCGTTCAAGTAGCCTATGTATCGCAAACACAAACTGGCTGACTTCATGTTTAATTGTCTATTATAAGCATGCATTGTTTCGCTGAAACTGACTTAATATTTGCTTAATAGTACCACTTTCGACGACTGTTTGGACATTTAAGAATGATTACACTGGCTTCCTGCCCGATAGCGAATACTTGTTAAGATTTGTACTGTTACATACCAGGCACTTTCACGTAAGCAGCCATCATATTTACATTCATCTCTTTCTCTTGTAAGAAAACCTCCCCGGCTTTGATAAACTAGTTCTGGCTTACTTTTTGTCCCTAGTATCAACACATACATTTGACGTAGAGTTTTTTCCGTGGTTGAACATATTACACAATTCCGCCGTCATTTAAAAACTTACCTTATGGCCTTGCCTATCCACCATAGCTGGCGTATCGATCCACCTATTGACTACTTGAATACTCCTTATCGATTGTGAGCAGAGCTGGTAGAAGTACATTTATTTTGTACTTGAGTAAATGTACAAGTAACTAGGAAAAAAGCTACTCAAGCAAAAGTAAAAGTATTATAATGTACTTAAAGTACATGTAAACAATTGTACTTGAAGTAACATAAAAGTATTTTTCTATGTTAATGGATTGGCATTCTGATGGATCAAAAACTTTCATTTTCAAAGTTTATTTTACCTGGTAGAGGTTTTCGTTAAACGTCTCACGTTGACTTCCTCAGTATCGAAGACGCCGAATGACGTCATCGTACACTCATCAGAATGCTAAATTCCCTGGAGAAGGAGGGGAAGATCACCAACGATCAGTAGTGGTACTTCTTGTATCCCACGCTGGAAAAAGTACCAAGGATGTATGGATCACAACAAATCCACATGGATGGAGTGCCACTCAGACCAACTGTCGACTGCACACAGACAATAGCGTACAGAATATATCCAGGGAATTGCCCGACATACTACAACTACTTGTTGGAAAAACAGAACACCACACGGACAATTATTCATAAGAATTGGTGAAAGAAATGACAAAGATGAGAGTGGAAGAAGGAGAATCATTTGTTTCATATGATGCTGTGTCGCTGTTCACGAACACTCTGATCAAAGAAGCGTGTGAAATCATCAGAAAAAGACGAGAATGACAAGACACTAAAGAAGAGAACCAACCTAAACGTAGACAACGTCATGGAGTTGTTGACATTTGTCTTCGGAACTACGTATTTTAGATTTGGAGGATAAATTTACCAACAGAAGTTTGGCGCAGCCATGGGCAGTCCAGTATTCCCCATTGTTGTGAACTTGTACATGGAGGACTTGGAAATCATAACCACAGCACCAGTCGATTGCCAACCGAGAAACTGGAAGCGATATGTGGACGTTGTAATTTGCCTGGTACACACAGGAAAGGCAAATAAATTACAACAACACATGAAAACGGTAGACTCCACGGATAGCATCGTTTTGACGAGAGAAGAAGCAGAAGAGAACAACAGCATGCCCTTCTTGGATGCGAAGTTCACCAGAAAGGAATATGGCAGTATGAAGTCCACCGTGTACAGGAAGAAGAACAAAAAAACTAAGGACAGAAACTACGAGCCAAGTAGTCGTCCCATACCTAGAGGGGGTCCAGAGAGAGTACATCAAGTACTGAAGAAGTATGGAGTAGCAACAGCCATGCGACCCCACACCACCTTCAAGCGCCTGTTGGTACATCCCAAGGACTAAGTAGAACTAGAAGAACAGGGCGAACTGGTGTAGCAAATACCATGCAAGAACTGTGGTGCTGAGAACATTGGGGAGACAGGAAGACTACTTAAAACACGACTGGAGGAACACAGAAAGGACGTAGACAACATGAAAAATGAGAAATACACAAGGAGCGGAAAAAAGATTGATGTCTACCATCAATAAATCCGCCTTTACAGACCAAGCGACAACTGAAAACAACATCGTAGACTGGGAGGGGTGAAAATTGTAGACAAGGAATGCAACCGAAGAATCCGGCACATCAAAGAAGGCATCTGTCTGGAACAGGAAGACCAGAACACCCATCAACAGAGACAAGGGCAATTACGAACTGCCTCATCGGTACTGAGGAGGTCAACGTGAGACGGTTTTATGGACAACGCCGCTTGTAGATGGATGACCATTGATATCTATAAATAGATCTCTGCCGGGGGCAAACAGTTCAGTATTCCGACAGAGATCATGTGTCGGAAACATCTTAGAAGTTCCGAAATGTTAACACAAATTATGGATACTTCATTACATGCAGAAAAATACACCTGAATTGTACTTTGTTACAAGTAAAAGTACTTCTAAAAATGTCTACTTCATTACTCAAGAAAAGTAAACTTTTACACTTAAGTAAAGTGACGAAGTAAAAATACTTCTTTACATTCCGGCTTTGATTGTGAGATTGACCATCCCTTTTCTTGACGCGCCTCTGGGCTTGGTTTACAAGGATTTATTTATTTAAAAAATATTAGTTATTACCATTATACGTCTGCATCACGGACTATGACAAAAAAATAATCAATTACAGAAGGAAAAGAGGAACACAATTTAATTTAAACTGGAGTTAACCCTTGGAACCTATATATATAGGAAATTAAATACTAAAATTATGTTTCTTAACATATCATATAACTGTTCAGCCCACATAATAACATGATTTGCAACTTTCTTATTAATTAACATATTACACACTCGGTGATACATTAAATACATTGTGAATATATTTATATACATATATAGAGACCGTCTTACCCCACATTCACAATATGTGTCTTAATACGATGTATGCGTTACAGAACATACAATAGCTCTTTTATCTGAACTACCAATTGAATAATTATATTAGCACGTCGCTAATTACTTTCGTGAATGGTACATCATTACAAAGTGAATGCTATTGGCGAACGAATAGACTGCATTGATTACGTCTGTTTTGCGTTGCTGAGCGTTCGAAATGAGTATCTGGTAAATGTTAGCATCATTTTGCTTCACTGGGGGGCGTTCAGAGTTGTGTACGTTGCGTGCATCACGGGAATGTCTTTCCCCAGTGGGCCACGTTGCGCCTGGTTACCCTATGTGATTTCCAGCTGGTCACAGGGGATTGTTCCCCGCTTTAGCGAGTAGAATAATGAATGCAGGACCCAGACAACGGTAATTTCCTATCTTTGAAGAACACAATTTTATATGAAATGGGTGCAATTGATCTGGCATATTAGCATTATTTGGTGGTAGAATATAGGCATCCTGGCAGTGAAATTATGCAGGTTTTGAAGAACGTAAATGGTGGAGTAAGTTTTTATAGTTTTTCTTCCTGTAACACACGAGTGCAGTCTCATATAATGGCTATTTGTGGAAGTATTGATGGGCACCGTGCGTTCCTGCTGGGGGCATGTTATTTTGGCTAAATTTGTTCAGCATGTCAGCAACATCACGGCAGTGACTCTGAATAAATTTCACTTTTTTTCAGGAACAGTTTTCTTATAATCTGACATGACGTTAACTTGGTCACCAATTGGAACATCAACTGTGCTCTGTGCCCAGTAGGCTGGCGTGTCGTCTAACGAAGCGTCCGCGTAGGAGATCAGCCGATGGACCATTGATCTTACGGGGGGAGCCTAGTTGTGTGCCTGGTCGTAGTCCGACTAGAGTCACGCCCATACATTCATTTGCGATCGTAAATGCAACTGATTACATGCATCGAGTCGGCCGCTTCACGGCGGACATAACACCGCTATACTTGAGTGGTTTTATGGACAACGCCGCTTGCAGATGGATGACCGTAGCATGCGCCATACTTCGAAGCTTCGCGATTACCCCAGCACAGACTGAGCTATACCTACGTCAATCACGCGCAATGTTGGAGACAATGTATCTTCTTCGGTCTTAACACGGTGTCGCGCTTATATTTATCCGGACGTTAAATAATATTCGGGTGATGTTTCTGCGCGTGCGCGTATCTAGGGGAATGTATTTAGCACCAGTTACGACGGTCGCGCTTTCATTTATCCGGGCGTTATATATGTTTATATGTATATATATATATATTTATAAATTTGTCTATATATATATACATAAATTATTAAATGTTTGCTTCCACAGACGTAAATACTTTCTGTCGTAAAACTGTTTCCTCTCCACACACACGTCACGTGACTTACTCTTGTACTTGGTCACAAATGTGAAATAGCAAATTATAATTATGTACTCTAACTATAACGCTCGTATTACGACAACAAGCGAAACACATTTAAGTACTGGATATTATTTATTACTACGTCATCTACTGGTGCCAAATATTATGCCTTACATATGCATATAAACATCACCCGGATAAAATGTAACGCCCGGATAAATGTAAGCGCGACAACGGTATCAAGAGCGGATCGCGTTTGACCGCCCAGTGAATCTCGCGCGACCGTCAGATCTACTTTCTGATTATTTAAGATCAATAATGACGCGAAGAAGAGCTGCTCTAGCGTCCGCCATTCCGTTTATTGCAAACATCAATAACATTGACGAACATACAACCCGAGGGAAATGCGCGGCGCCCAACGAAAGGCATTGACCTGCATATCAGGAAACCGGCGTTGATCTTCGTCGCAATGATTTGTCAAGACTGTTAGGACATCAAAACTGCTGCTGTTTCGAACCTACGTCCAAATGATCGTTGTTGTGCTGTGGTGGTTTTCCACCCTCGGCTGTTCGTACCTGCCATTTCACACACGCACGCACGCACATACATACACACACACCGAACACATACTCACACACACACACACACGCACACTCTCTGACACACACACACACACACACACACACACACACACACACACACATCGAACACACACCAAACACACACGCACCCTCACACACACCCTCGGCTGTTCGTACCTGCCCTTTCACGCACGCACGCACGCACACGCATACTCGCACACACTCACATACACACACACACACATTCATGCACACTCTCTCTCACACACACGCACTCGCACACTCTCTCACACACACATACATACACACCGAACACACACCAAACATACACTCACTCACACACACACACACACACACACATATATATATATACACACACACACCAAACACACATACATACGCACACTAACATACACTCTCTTACACACACACACACCACACACACACACACCAAACACACTCACACACACAAACATACACGTACACCAAACACACATACACACTAACACACATACACACATGAAGTATATTTATTTGCACACACTACTCACTATATGGATTTTCGGAGGTAAACTTTACGTTTTCGGTAAAGGATGACTATGCATTTTAAGCAGATACAAAGATTGTGTCTGTTCTATGTGATATCATTGTCAAAGAATCCTCAGTGTCCGAGATTCAATGTATGTGTCTGTTGTAACGAAATTATTCGCAGGCCCAGTATTTAGTTTGTATTCGGACGAGGAAGGATATGACAATAACAAAGCTGCGCAGCTTCCAGGGGAACAGCTTAGTCTCGCGCCTGTCTCATCCAGTTAGATATTATGAATAGCTAATCTAAAACGCACACTGTATTATAATCTACGAGCGTCAATTTAAATGCATCAGCAATAATTCCCCCGCGTCGTCGTGTAACGCACACGAATCTACGCGTTAGACGCACACCGCCCGCTGGTCTAAACACTAACTCCCACGGGAGCTTCCTCTGGGATGTTGCGTAGGCCTCGCCTCGCCTCCGTGGTTTTATTTGTTTTTTACGATTAATGCAACAACGTACTAAATTTGATATATGGAGATGAGTGAGATCGCAGCTGTGTCGCTGCCTCGGGTTTGTCGATATCAATTCGGCCCGTATCTTGTCGATTTATTTTGTCTCACATTAATGACGCGTGCTGGGTGGATGACGACAGTGTATGGACACGCCGGTTTGGTCTTCTCTTAAGCTCGTGACACCGTCTTCGAACAGAATGGGAAGGTAGCACGATAGCATATGATTGAATCAACATGAATATGAATAATTAAATTGTTCTATTAAGAAAATGAAAGGCGTCTATAGGTAAAAAGATGTGCGTGGCAGTGGCGCTGATCTGCAGCCGGGTAGTGATTTATTTTTCCCCCCGTAATTACATTGTGAACCGCACGCATGCTCGCACGCGCACATAATAAGTCTGTATGTCTATGTAACCTGCTGTCTGCTTGCCCGATTGTCTAGCTGAACTTATCTATTGTTTACCAATACTGCTATCGCAGCTTCACATATAATAGCAAACATGTACAATAGAAATGGACTTACATACAAAACCCCACTAAAGTTAATCCGCCCAAACAGTCACCATCAATATTCTGTGGTATTATTTGCATAACACAAATGGTGACCATATCTAGTACAAAGATAATTAATTAATGATCCACCAAAAAATAAAATTTACCGTGATACGTAAAGTGTATCTCCGCAGTCAAGATACGCAAACTTCTTGTCGAGTTTCCTAACTGCTTTCAAAAGACGCCAACACAGCCACATCATATTGACTACGTTGGGCAAACATTATGCTGCTGAATGGCAACGTTACACACGTATTACAGAATATGACACACTATATTCCTGTCAGATTTACCAATATCGCATTAAAATCGATTAATATAAATTAACACCAATGTAAAGTCCGGGATACTCTGGCACTTTTGCCCGACCCGAATCGGTCGGTACGTATGCCCGAATCACGCCAACAGCTGTGTATACGCTATACCGACGGACACCGACTGAGTCATACTCGATCGAGGGGTACCGACTTAGGGCCGGTTTTACGAAGCAACTAAGAATGTTCTTAACACTAAAATGATTGTCTTAGTAAATTATGTGTTTTTAATATAAACGAACGAAGGAGATTACGCAAACACGTGACGCTAAGTAACTGCATAACTAAGTAAGTATAACTTATGCTTCATATTGACCCTAGCGACAAAATATTCGCATGCCGACTTCGAAATTCCTCACAAAGTCGGCGTGACATCCCTATCACGTAAACCAACCAAATAACAGTGTATAACTACTTCTATTACAACATTGCTTTAACATTTTCGACTACGGCAACTAGCCCCGATTTGAATCGGACGTGTGCATACACTAACCAACTGACACCGACCCGAACCGACTAAACTAACCCCGACTGATCGGAACTGGTCGAGCGAAAAACGCCAATGTATCCCGGGCTTAATGGGGATAACAGCTGGGCATGCTCCCTGTACATTGATGTATAATTAGGACAATACGGTCGATCCAACTGTGATTAGTTGAAGTGTTGTAATAGCATGACTCAAAACGCGATTGTCATGAATGTCGAATCTTGCACCAGAATCGGTTACGCGAATCAGGTCGAATGGTTCTTTTAGGAACAGTTTCTCGCGTGTAGGCTTTCTTCAGGGGTCATATATACTTATCCTCTCGCAAAAGATATCACCAGTTCCGTCCATATTGGAATCTTCTTGCCCTTTTGTCCAACGTCAGCTCATCAACTTTCAATTTCTTTTCCAGGGATCGTCTCAGGCAGGTATTGTGGAAACTGGCAATCTTGCTGCAAACAATCTGAGCCCCCGACAGGCACGGCGAGAGCGCACTGATCTGGTAGTTTCTGGGTTGTGTCTTTCGAGAATATAGTATAATGACCTTCGTGGGGACGTAGGCCAAGCATAGCATTGTTACTTGGAGACATGGATCTTCTAAGGCAGTGATTCGAGTAAAGTTTTTGTCTGAGGTCAATCTAGGGTCGAGTTGAGTCTTGGGATATGTAACCTCATCCAAGTTTGATAATCGAACATATTACAGTGTAAAAATGGAAGTTTTACAAGGAAAGCGCCGACAACAAAGGTATATTTTAAAACTTGGCGTCACAACGCACAGCGCCCAGCGAATAACAAGAAAAGAAGCAACATTGTGACGGAATCTTCAGGGCAAAGCTCGAGCGGAGAATTTTCTTGCGCCTCGATCTCGGGTCGGGTTGACACATTTTTGAATTCGTGTTTTGGAGATCAGAAACTCGAATCGAATCGCCATAAATGTGGACTCGAATGGGCACAATGACTCGAGTCATGAGTCATGACATTATTGATTAGATGCATTGATTCGAGTCATCACATCATTGATTAGGTAGCTGGCCTGACTTGGCTTGCGATTCCTGCGGGTTTCGAGTAGACTGGTGGTGCCATTATTCAACCGCAATGATGCATGTAGGCCTACCCCAAGGGTGTGGCTCCGTGAGGCTTCAACGAGAGAGATGATGCGATTATTCAACAAACGTAATGCAGTCATTTGAACGACTCGTTTTTCCTGCTGCTCCCGTGGGCTTCCTCACGGATAATAATGCTATTATTCAACACGTAGAGCAATTGCAAATGTCGACCTGCCATGTTCGCCTTCCAGTCTACAACTCCATTTGCTATTGAGCAAGAACGTGAATGCCAACTCCAACCAGTGCCTGGCGAATGTGATCATTGACAAACGATCGATCATGTTATAAAACAATGGTTAATATCAAATCAGAAACTTTCATTTTTCATATCCATGATGTTTAATTTACCTGGTAGAGGCTTTCGTCAACGTATCACGTCGACTTCATCAGTACCGATGACGCTGAATGACGCCATCGTACACGTGAGGCAGTTCGTAATTGCCCTCGTCTCTGTTGATGGGTGTTTTGGTTTTCCTGATCAAGATGGCTTCCTTGATATGCCAAATTCTTCTGTTGGGTTCCTTGTCTACAATTTTCACTACCTCCCAGTTTATGATGTGGTTTTCAGTTGTCGTATGGTCTGTAAGGGCGGATTTATTGATGGTAGACATAAATCTTTTGTTTCCGCTCCTTGTGTATTTCTCATTTTTCGTGTTGTCTACGTCCTTTCTGTGTTCCTCCAGTCTTGTTTTGAGTTTGAGTAGTCTTCCTGTCTCCCCAATGTACCAAGCACCACACTTCTTGCACGGTATTTGGTACACCAGTTAGCCCTGTTCTTCTAGCTGTACTTTGTCTTTGGTATGTACCAATAGGTGCCTGAGGGTGGTGTGGGGACGCATGGCTGTTGCTACTCCATACTTCTTCAGTACTCGATGTACTCTCTCTGAGACCCCCTCTATGTATGGGATGACTACTTGGCTCCGATAGTTTTTGTCCTTAGTCTTTTTGTTGGTCTTTTTCTTCTTACTGCTATCTGTCACCTTTTTCAAGGCCCACGACGGATAGCCACATACTTTTAGAGCTCTTCTCAAGTGTTCCACCTCTTCTTTCTTGTCCCCCTCCTCCGAAGTTATTGTCTCACACCTGTTCATGAGGGTTCTGGCAACTCCCAACGTCTGATGTTTGGGGTGGTGGGACGCAAAGTTCAGGTATTGGTCAGTGTGCGTCTTCTTCCTGTACACTGTGGACTTCACACTGCCATCTTCCTTTAAAAATGGTTAATATCGATTTATTGTAACATATTATTCTTCTGGCATTCACTTCACAAATGTTTCTATTGATTTAGCTATTTGGATAATAAAACACATTGTCTCACATGCGTGTTGTTTGAGAAGTTGCGTTATTTGTAGTGCAACAGTTCGTTCCAAATTTTCTGTGATCTTAGTTATGTATTTGGATGATTATGGTTTTCTGCGTGTAACCCTTGTATGCCAACTGGGGTTGGTTTTATTACAGTCACTAGCAGGTTCACTCATGCCTTGTAGGCTCAGACGTATCAGTCGAATACGCACAAGGCACGTTTACCCAAATCTATCTTTTCTGTTTTGGAATCACGAAGCTTCTGAACGTTGTTCCCTGTATGTCCGGCGTGAGGCTGGTTTCGCTACGGGTCCTCGAGTTCTGCCTTTTTTTCTTTTTCTCCCTTCACTATTCTTGAACTGCTATCTCGACCAACCGCCTCCACTTTATATATCGCTCTCATTTTCCACTCCTCTTTCTGTCCCTCCCAATCTCTCCTTACACAATCTTCCCATCTCAGTCTTTGTTGTTCTCGTCTCGTTTTATCTTCCACTTTCATTTTATAATAGTGTGTATTTGTCTGAAATAGTAGGACATGTAGAACAGTTATTTGTTGCGTGGACTTGAACATGTTGATCGACATGTCGAGTTCTTGGTGCACCGGCAGCACTTTTATTCCGAGCACACGGATGCATAAAAAAGAAACAAAAGATCAATTGATGTTAAAAGCAACACGCTTCCCTTGCCCGCAGAATGATACCGCGAGGACCGGTTGTCACCGTAAGACTCGCATTTGCACCTTGCTGTTGTCCGCGCAATGCTCGTGACCGATGCATCACGAGAGTAATGGAATAGGACTTTCGGGTCATCGAGAATCGTTGACGTTGAGTGCGGTGGACACGGGGGAGTAATGAAAGCGAGCGACTGCGGCATTGGTTCTACTTGAGACGTGACATGGACAAGGTTTGCCCCATGCAGGATGCTGGGTAGTTCTCGCCTCATGTCTTTAAGACATCTTTGCTGAGTTTGAAATATTGCACGCATCCGTCGGAAGAGATTCTTTGTATCGAATATCAACCTGAATAGCTTTAAACATCGTCTGGAAACTTCTCCAGCACACGCACGCACACGCGCGCACATATACATATACACGCATACATACACGCGCACACACACACGCACGCATGCACACGCGCGCACCTACACACGCACACACACACACACACATCGCTGTCTAACTCTAGTGTGTTTGTTGTGTAATGTGCAAACAATTCAGTCAGTTGTATTTCAGTAAATCTCCTCTTATGTCTGATGCAATATCCTTGATGACTTCCGCTTCAATGACAATGGCGGAAGTTTCCAAGTAGCCATTACCATACGCGACTCGGCAAATGGGTTTCTTTCATGTCCAACCCGTCAGTCAACCACTTATGTTTCTTCGTTTCATGCGACCAAGCGCCGCTACTGCGGAGATTTATGGACCATGTGCCTAAGCACTGTTTCATGCATCGTGCTGTCGTAAGCTGCAATAAAGTTGTTCCTTCCATCGATTCGTTGCTGAATGTACCTGCATGTGTCGACAGAGCAACGCCTGTATGCGTACATGTGCTGTGCATTCGCAGTAAGACTGTAAGAGGATGTACACAGTCTTAGTTTGGGGGACAAATTGGTCTTGGAGCGCAGTGGCGCAGTGCAGAGAGCGTCGGATTCTCAATCGAGGGAACTCGGGTTCGAATCTTGTGCTACCGTGTCGAACCTTGGGCAAGTTCGTTCACTCTAAGTTGTTCCAGTACACTCAGTTGTATGAATGAGTACCTGGCTATATACACTGGTGGAACTGTGTGTGTGCGTGCGTATGTGTGGGCAAGCGGCGTGCATGCATGTGAAGCGTTAGTGTGGCTGTTGTTGAAATAAAGATTAAAATCATTCATCCATCCGTCCATCTATCTGTGTGTACGCCCTCCTGCCTCCCTCCCTCTATCCCTCCCTTACTCCATCCTACCTCCCTCCCTCCCTCCATCCCACCCTCTCTCTCTCTCTCCCTCCCTCCCCCTCCCTCCCTCCCTCCCTGCTGCCTGCCTGCCTGCCTGCCTGCCTGCCTGCCTGCCTGCCTGCCTCCCTCCCTCCCTCCCCTCCCCTCGCTTCCCCTCCCTCCCTATCTCTCTCCATCCCACTTCCCGTCCCTCCCTCCCTCCATCCCTCGCTCCCTTCATCCAACCATCCGTCCATCCTTTCACTCACTCATTCACTCACTCACTCACTCACCCACTCACTCACTCATCCACACATTCATTAATTCATGCATTCAGCCATTCATACATTCATCCATTCATCCACCATCCATCCATTCATTCATCCACCCACCATTCCATCCATTAATTCATCCATTAATTCATTCAATCATTCATCCATCCAATCATCAATTCGTCCATCCATTCATTCATCCATTCATTCATCCATCCATTCATTCATTCATCCATCCATCCATCCATTAATTCATTCATCCATCAATTCATCCATTCATTCATCCATGCATCCATGCATCCATTCATTGTGGTGCAACAACCAGTCCAGCATTTATATTGTATGTACCACGCGATAGGAATAAAACACAACTCCCCGAATAGAACCAAACACGGGGTCATCCCACGTTTAGGCCTAGGTCCAGTGGAAACCTTATCAATCGTTCGCCACCAACGGCTTTCCTATATTAGCTTAGTAAGTGCCTGCCCCGGTTACTTTACGCCATTTTTTGCAATGCACGGATCAATACGCCCGGCCAATTCTCCAGCTGCCGGCTGATACTGGTACAGACCGAGTAGAGGCGTCGCTGCTCCTGCATATTCCACCTCTGGCCGAGTCCCGTTGGATCAGCAATGTTATTCGGAACTACGAGCGAGCTGAGCGCGTAATGGGTTGTCGCTATAGTTTCGCATCAGCGCCGAGTTAGTTAGAATCCCGAGTGGCGCCGCAGGATCTGTTCCTAATGGCTGGTAATCGCGTCGCAATAATATAATTCCACCATCAGAAGGCGCGCCGGGTCGGTTTAAGTAATGACATTTTCGTGCCGTTTAAATATGACAGCTCGTCACGGGGCCGGTACGTGACAGTAGCTGTAATAACTGGGGACGTCGATGGGACGTTTGGGTGGGGGTTAATTTGTACTAGGTCAAGGTACATGAAGCAGAAAACCTGTGTGGGATAAGGACGATGTGGGATCTTACAAACAGTCAGTTCATAATCCACGGTCTTTTGAATAAGCTTAAACAAGTCAATTGTCTGATTAATTAATTCATAATTTCCACTGACAGAAAGGTCATTCAATATTATTTTCTTCAACAGAAAGCCATTGTCATCGTCAATATACGTATCCACAAAGGAGGTCCTTCATAGTGTAGCTTATCTCAAAAATAGGCTTAACGTAATTACACAAAGGACATTGTTTCGTGTTCATATAAGCTATTTTGAAATGACCACCTTGTTGCAACATTCAAGACGCATGGAGAGGATAACAGTCATAATTGGATAGGTAGTTATTATATGAAAAGTTGTCATTATACTAGAGGAAATGTGTACTTCTTCATAATTGTAGAGAATATACCAGGACTTATTCCAACCGTGGATAAGTCGTGATGAATGAGATGCTGTGGCGACTCGAAGTGAAAGAGTGGCACAAAAACATGTGTCGTCAGATACAACAATAATGTTAGCTAGTTAGCTACTTTCTCTGAAACTACCCGTTGCACAAAGACACCCGTGGTGCCATAAACAGCTCCGATTATAAGCAGAAGGAGCCAAGGGAACAGCCAGTTGCGCAATAACCCAAAGGTCGCATTTGCCTCTTCACGTATGGTTCGCAGATCCTCCAGCAAATATCAAACGGAACTGGCCAACGGCTGGCCGTTGTTAACCTCTTGCTGTTATGTATAGACCGATTTTCTGAGGAAGTCTATTATCTGCACTTTGTTTTGTTGTCGTTGGCAGAGTCCCCGTTTGAGATACTAGTGGTGTATCTTCGTTGCATTAATGACGTTTGTTGGTATCTTGAGATATTTTGTACTGTTAGTGCAGTACCAGGCCAATTGATCTGCCACAGCACAATACAGCCATTAATCGTTTTCACACCAAGTGGTGGAACCAACCCGCGGGATAGATATTTAATAAAATCGTTAGTTTCGCACATTGAACATGGCAATTGAATATTCTTTAAAATACAGTTGTTTCCATAATAATACGGCTGACATCATCATCATTTAAAATAGTGCATGTCTTAAAACAATTCTTGACTTCTAGCATTTCGTATAAAACATTCACTTTAGGTTTTATTTCGTTTGATACATCAGCCTGCCACACACGGCAAACATCTGATGCAGATGGATCATGAATTGTGTTGTGTTCATTTAGGATTGACGGTAATTTGCCCTACTATTTGACCATGGATTTTCAATAGATATCTTGGCAGCACTGCTTATGATCGGTGAATTGTGGTTCATGGCTTTATTAATAAATGATGTGAACCTTTGCTTTAAGATGACCAATAATGGTAAAATATCCGATAACAATGATATAACATCCCCGTATGTAAGCGGTGCTAGCCCCTACAACGTCCTTAGTGCTTTTCGCCATGCTATGCACATAGTGCCAACACTCTTACTCTGGAGATCCCATAGTGGAGCTCCACAGTAAGAGCAGCAATATTGTTTAAATAAATTGCACTTTACAGTCGTCTTAATATGACCAAAATCGGCCATGAACATATTAAACCCTCTCCAAAATTTCGCAGTGACGTCGGCGACTAAACTATCCTAATTAACAACGGATGGCCCAGGTGTACAGCCTCCTGGACACTATACAACACGGTGCCATTGAAAACCACAGTTCTTTTGTCAGGTTTACAACTACGACCTCTATAAAATCAGATATCTGCTCTTAGAACCAATAAAATTTACACTGTATTCATCTGCATATTTTTCGCAAATCTCGATTAAAACTTTCAGTCCGGATCTTGTGGGTGTTAGCAAAGTGAGGTCGTCTGCGTATCCAATACAACTCGTATAGTGGTTGCCCATGTCGCATCCAACACCACTCTTTCCTAACTGTTCAAACAATCCATCCATATATGTGGAGAAAAGAATAGGAGAAAGGATTGCATCGTGTTTGACTCTATTACAGGTAGTAAACTGGGATGACATACTAGAGCCCCATCTCACTTTAAGTTTTTGTTTAGTATACAACAGCAATGTTAACACCAGAAGTGATACCTTACGTTTTAGAAGTACTTTAAACAGCTTACAATAATTGACCATGTCGAATGCCTGGCTGGCATCCAACATGAGTGCATACACATTACTGCCATTTGCATTGTAATAACTGATTGTTTCCATCATAACATACGTGCAATGAGTAGTGTCATACTTTGTTTAAAACCAAATTGCAAATGCTACCAAGAGTAATACACTGTAGCTCTAAAATTGTCGGATATACATAGTAATTGTTTCTTGTCTTTAGGAACCATAGTTCCCACTAACGTTGCGTCGGGGCTAAACCCATGTATCAACATACTGTTAAAAGTTAATGCTAACAGCACAAATAGTATTTTCGGACCATGTATGACCTGATCAGAATTAAGACCCTCTTCACTATCCGACTTGCCCAGCTTCATTCGCTGGACACCTTCGATAACCTCATCAACTGGTATATTATATATTATATTTATTTTCTTTGATCTGCTTGTTAATCTCCGTACTTATAGCATTCATGTCATCAACATCGTATGACACACTATTGTAGAGGTGATTATATTTATCGGAGAAAGTTGCGCTATTTCATCATCACCCACCAGGCAAGAATTTTTCATTAGTTCTGCCCTTTATCCGGCGCACCTCAGACCACAAGTCCCGGGTTCTATTTTCACTAATGGCTTCAGCCAACTTAGTAGTACGAATTCTGTCATCTTCTCTCATGATTTTTCTAACAGCCCTATGATACCGAACTCTTGTTATATGCCTCATTTCTATAATGTCACCCCGCTCGCCACTGTCGATGCCAGAAGATGACCTCCTGTTTCAAACTTCCTTTGACCACCCTGGAACCTTCCTTCAATCACCAGATGAATTAACATTATTTTGGGGCAGGTGGTGGGTATACATTCTGATGCTTCTATGCATATATTTAATATATCATTGTATATTCTAGATAATTCGTTAACATTTTTTTACACATGAGATTCTTACACTGCAACACCTCTTTTTCGTATTGTAACCTGGAGAGTTTACACTCAAGACCACTACTGTATTGGTTAATGAGTTCAGTACTGGCTTTATGCAATACTATCCTGTGACAATAATTTATTTCGAACATGTGGTCTACATTTAGATCCAACCTAACTTTAAGTGGTACATGGTCAGAAAACAACAAGTCGTCTATAATAGAACATTCGAGAACTAGTGTAGCCGTGGTTAAAAAAATGATCAATTCTGGATGTAGAATTGTTTGGGCTTACATATGTATATGGCAATCGTGCATCTGGAGCATCCACCCATACCGTAAGATTAAAATACAATATAAAATTCCGTAACGCGTGTGCATGAGGCGTATTCCTAGCCAGATCTGTGTTCATGTCACCCCCGAATATAACGTGAGTAGGGTTCTTAGTGTGTATTGACTGTTGTATCTCACGTAACACGTCCATATATTCAGCAAACTTATCGTCTTCCGACCAGCCATCGCACGGCATGACTACATTGAGGCATACGATTTCACTGTTATAACTTGAATCATAATGCCACACGACCTCACGTGATTGCATTTAAGCTCTTTGACAGCAGATTTAAGTGATAATTTCCACAGGATTGCACATCCGCCATATTGGCGTCCTTCCCTGGCAATACAATCATCCATGGAACTCTTACCAGTTATTCCCATGCCGTCACCTAATTTGCACAACTTATTTAATTCACTTTTACATAGACAGTGTTATTGTATAAACCTCTGTCTGTCAAATATTTACAGTTGTAGCTTATTATAGACAGTGGCTGTAGGTCGTTGTTAGCACGTGGAGCACTGAACGCCATTGTTTGGTTTCACTCGGTTAGACATCCTTAATCCTGATGGATTCACTGATTGTCTTCACAAACCATCTCCTCACATTCCACCCTTTGGGACGGAAGAGAGGGTATTTTACTTTGTTCATATCTTCAACAGAGATGGTTAATTTGAACGAGTTCAGTTTTGCATTGTCATTGCTGGCTTTCGTTAGATTGCGGTATTTCACTTCTTTTCATGTGGTGTATTCACCGACCTCTTCGAGGCCGTCTGATCGGTGAACTCGACAGCTGAAGAATTCTCTAGCGGGAGGAGGCACCATGGTAACTCCAGCAGCATCGATTCCTCGTTTCTGTGTGTTGCGCGGTTGCTTGCTGCGATTATCTCTCTGCAGCTGTTTTTTCTGCTTTCGTCTTTGGTCTGCAGGAATTACAAACCTATCGTGTAACTGCTGCGTCTTGCTGTCGGTCGTTGCGATATCGGTACGCGGCGATACAGCCGTTGGCTGCAACTCGTGGTCGGCTTCATGCTATCGTTCACCTTGATCACTATCGTTGCCACCCAGAGCCACATCCCGGTTGGTGCCGACTGTCTTCTCTCGTGGCCGAGTACTAGAGTCACCAGCAACAACCTCTGCGAGTGATGGAAACTTCGCATTGTCGTCATTGGTTTTACCTAAGACCTGTTGGGTCAGTTGCCCGTTCAACCACCCATTAATTGCTGCGCGAAGACTATTCCTATATATATATATATATATATATATATATCAATCACTGTCTATTGCTAGGTACTCATTCATACAGCTGAGTGAACTGGAACCATGTAGAGCGAACGAACTTGCGAAAGATTCGAAACGGTTGCAAGAGGATTCGGACTCGGGATCTCCCGACGTTCTATACCTGCGCCACCGCGCTCCACGGGCATGTTCTCTAAAACTACACCACCGTGCTCCATGGATATGCTCTCTAAAACTACATCATTGCGCCCCACGGGCATGTTCTCTAAACCTACACCACGGCGCTCCACGGGCATGTTCTCTAAAACTACACCACCGCGCTCCACGGGTATGTTCTCTAAAACTACACGACCACGCTCCACGAGCATGTTTTCTGAAACTACACTACCTCGCTCCACGGGCAAGTTCTCTAAAACTACACCACCGCGTTCCACGGGCATGTGCTCTAAAACTACACCACCGCGCTCCAGGGGCATGTTCTCTAAAACTACACCACTGCGCCTCACGGGCATGTTCTCTAAAACTACACCATCGTGCTCCACGGGCGTGCCTACGTGTGTCCTGATGCGATCACATCTCCAATCAAAAACTATAAAGCATCTATAAAAACTAGAATTGTTTGTCATTTGAATTAACTTGTACGATTTTGATGTGGTATGGAAGGCAGCTAAAGCGGTATCACGCTGTTTTAGTTTGCGCTTAAGATACACTTTATGCCGTTGTCCAGTTTGGGAACTCTAACAAGGGGAACATAAAATTCCACAATTCAGATCACAAAGATGGCAAATGTGACCCGCCACTGCGAACCAGGTATCAAGTCACACAGACCTATTTCGCACACGAGCCAAAAATAGCTGTCTAGGTCATGTCCCATGTTTTTGATTTTTGCAGAAACGCACACCTTGAGATGTCCAGTCCAACTTATTTTCATCAACAAATAACCTAACACTAATGCAAAGCATGCATTTACGAACCCACGCATTTAAAAAGCAATAGACAATAATGTTGTTAATCAAAATGAAATTGTTTCTCAAAACGTCGCTTTTTAGACTTCGCTTCACGTTTTGCAATAAACAAAAACTACAGAAAACATTTCAACACATAAAATTAGGTATAATTTAAAGCGGTTGATCGGTGGAATCCAAAAAGATACAAAGTTCCATCTAGCAATTTTGCAACTTAATACCGATTTTACAGCGGCAGGTTGCACTTGACAAAATGACCACGGTAAAGTAACGTAATAGTTGAGTCAAGAAGAACTATTATAATCATCCAATTCTCAATTAGATGACATCTACACATTCCCTCTAATTGGCATTTACGACACAATTGTGATGCCCTTTCCACACTGAGGTCGATTCCTTTGAATCACATAGCTTACTACATAAACACACACTACATCAGTTTGCTACAAATAGGAGTTTAACTTCGGAGCAGACCCGTGTAAGCTCAACATTATGGATTTGTTTTACGTCAGGTATATAAAATAGGGCATAATCATTTAACGAGCGACGTTTTATGACATTGGTGGTTTGTGATTACTAGTTATTATCAAGTTTTCATGTTGTCCTGATCAATAAATGGACTGCGTAACGTGAGACTGGTAATGGTTTCAACCGGGCAACGACTCACATGTGGCATCTATAACAGTTGTCACGTATCTAGCCTCGTTGTGAGCAAAGCATACGTGATAAACTATGAAACTCTTGATACGTTGTTCATATGGAATTATTCTAATTAATGGTCAAAACAAAATTGCTTATTTTGTGGGTATAACAACTCTACTGCCGCCGAAGAAAAGGGTCATCATCATCATCACTGTGCAGCCGTCGTGTCCCGTGGTTGGGCGAAGGCCTCAGTATGTCGTTTCCAAATCTGCCTGTCTTGCGCTATCCTCTGCCAGATGGTGCCCTTCCAGTACTCGTCTAGTTCGTCTCTCCACCGTCTTGCCGGTCATCCTCTAGGTCGTTTCCCTTCGTAAGGTCTCCAAGTTGTGATATGCGATATCCATCTCGTGGTCTGCTGATGTGCCCTGCCCAGATCCATTTCTGTCTTCTGATTTGTTCTATCACGTCTGTGACCTTTGTCTTCTCTCTTACCCAGATGTTTGGTTTCTTTCCTGATATGTGATGTTTAACATACTTCTTTCCATCTTTGTTTGCGCGGCTGCTAGCTTATTCTTTGCCTGGATGGTGAGTGCCCATGTTTCCTCGACGTATGTCATCGCTGGAAGTACGCATGAGTTGTAGACTTATCTCTTCAAGCAGGTTCCAAAGTTACCTTTGAAGATGTCGCGATGTTTGGCGAAAGCTATCCAGCCGGCGGTGATTCATCTTTGAATGTCCTTGGTTTTAATCTCTGATAGTGTATCGCTGTCCCAGATAGACGTAGCTTTCAACGTTCTCCATCTGCGTTGAGTTGATATGTATTGGTGTGTCAAAAAGGTGCCTCCCTATAAATGACAATACTAAATATCCAGGGTATGTCTGTGTAGTGACTAACATGAGATGTTGCGCAACGTCGTGCTGATTCATGACGCCATTGTACCAGCGGGGTACCACTGTGGGACTCGCCATAAAGAAAACGCAATTTCGTTTACTCAGGATCGCCCTAGATCACCACGCAGCTGTCTAAACGAGTACTTAACCATGCAGCAGAGTGCGCTGTGGACCTATGGTGCTGTTCTATAAATGAGTAAGTGAACGAGCTTTTCTTGCACCATTGTTTTACGTTATTTAGAACACATACGTGTGTGTGTTTTGCAACGAACATGGGTTAAATGTCAAGCGCTTAGCTTTGTTATAAATAAAAGATAATCGTGTCATTGTGATCGTGATACACTTTGAACGTTCGCAAGGCAAACGCAAAAAAACGAGATTGAGTAATTACCACCGTTAAGTCGGGTATCGTGAAAATGACGAGGATTTGTGAGTATGTTTTGTGATCTGTCTGACCGTATTGTGATGCTATAATTATTGCAGGTGTGCCTATCATGTCTTCGCCACAGACTACGATGTGTTTAATTCAGCCACCCCGGGTTACAAAATGCATATTCTAATAACAACATGTACATAAAGCCCGGAGATAGTGTATCCAGGCGACCTCTGATATTCTGGTTCCATATATTGCGCGATTCGAGTTCAATCATGGTTTTGTTAGTAGTAGAGTTATACGGGTATGTGCTTTTGTGATATGCACCGCGTTACTCAAGGGGGTAAGATGAGAGATATACACTAATTAACTTCTGCGACCGTAAAATGAACAGTCATCTGAATTGTGTCATTCGTCATTCTCTCACAATAATACGCGTGACCGCCACATTTCAACCGAACGAAAATAAATAACATGATTGTTATTTATAGCTAATGGATTTCATTTGTATCCGCAAAATGTCAATTTGTATTTGTAGCTGTTATTTGATGAAGCTCTCTGACTTTCTGGCTCACTGGCTCTCTGCCTCTGTTTCTCATCTAACTGTGTCCCCCCCCCTCTACCCTCCTTCTCGTCCTCTCTTCCTCCCATCCACCTTCATTCCTTCCCAGTGTTTTATATAAGGAATATAGCTAAGGATGGACTGTTGCATGGACAGTACGAACAGCATGATATCACCAGTAAACGGACATTACTCTTCGTTCTCTGCAAGTGGTGTTGACAATTTGGAGAACATGGAGACCTCAATTGTCTGATCTTCCCTTTGGTAAAACTGGTTTTGCGAAAGGAGCTAACAACCTATATGAAAATACTAATCATATTCCTTTCTTGCTCCACTGATTGATTTCACCAGAAGATGGGTAAGATAGCCCAATGTATACAGTAAAACAACAGCGAGACAGCTGATTGATCTCATCAAAAGATGGGCAAGATAGCCCAAAGTTTACAATAAAACAACAGCGAAACAGCTAGGGTGTGCTAGAGGTTCTCCCATTAAAACGGGCTCATCTAAACATGACCCCGTTCGTCTCAGATGTTCTGTTTTCACGGTTGTGTCCTAAACTGATATCTAGTTCATCTTTCTCCACGTTCCTCGCCAAGGACGAGCCTCAATGTTCCAACAAGGCACAGATTAATGGCTTCCCGGTTCTGCGGTTGTACGTGGCATCTTACTTTCAGTATGAGGCGTTCTTAACTTCAGGCAGGTCATTCCATGGCATATCTTCAATGTAGGGAGCTACAAGAGCGTTGTCGTGATGAATTAATTGCTGAAATAACCATACTTCAAACAAAACGTGTATTACCCACCGAAAAAGCCCGAACTACACCGAAGGGATTAATTACCCCCCAGGTTAAATACAGCTGATATATAGAGTTGATCTGTCCACTGTGTCAAATGCCTTTGTTGAATCAATAAACGCCATGTAGTAGCTTTGTTGTTCTTTGTATTCGACGGCTTTTTCCAAAAGCTGCTACGAGGTGAATAGCATATTAATCGTGGAACGCGAGGCACGATAGCCACACTGGTTTTCAGGGACATGTGTATTGTGAAATTGTTTGTAGTAATTTTATTATGATAAATAAATATACAATGGACTACTGAATATTTCCACTAGCGTTGGCAATGTTCCAAATGATAAAAAGGGCACAAAGACTTGAACGGCAACACACCCGCACACGCACACTCACACACGCGCACACACGCACGCACACAAACACACAAACACGCTCACACGCACACACGCACACACGCACACACGAATACATACACACACACACACACACAAGATAGGCGGACATAACAGTTCAGCCTGTGTCACAGCATTGTAAAGTGGCTTTCGATGATACGATGACATTGGATAAACATGTTATATATATATATATGTACATAGTAGTTTTGATTGAGTCTACGTATAGTAGGTTTCATTGTGCAATATTGTTATATTTGTGTTTACTTTATCTGTATGTGTTCTTTTTTATATGTATATGGGCATTTGTATCCGCTGCACAGTTGAGTCTGAAATGCAAAACATATATGCAAAACTAATATCCAACAGTCCACCCCGATGTGTATGGCATACACAAAACTGTGACATTTCCACACAGTTACTGAGTATGCTGTACACTGGTCATGTTTGGTGTTCCCCGCGATGCCGAGCTCACCGAGCCAGCGTTGACATGAAGCAAATGAAATTACGTTGCCGCTATCGATGGCGGCGGCCTGCGGCGGACTGCGGCGTCGGTGGGTGCGGAGTCCGCGGGAACACCACGCAGCAGACGCCATCCGCAGTAGAGGTCGCAGAGCGCCAAACGAACGCTCTGTCCCGGCAATGGAATAGCACTGACGACAGCGGCGATGCGCAGAAATTCTCAGTTCGATCCGATCATCGCTACGAGTGATGAGGCGACTGTGCACGAGGATTAACGTATGCAGTAAGTATGCGATGCGAATGTTGTACCTTACCTCGAAGCACGATCAAAGTTTGTGTAATGTCTTTGAAAATGAACCGCTAAAGTTCAACTACAGCACATTCGGTCAAATCGGTCGATGTCATATCAAGTGATGTATGGGCTAAATCGTTTGCATAAGTGATCAAGTCGGTGTGTCAATTTAACGGCATGACTCATGTTGGAACATTGCGAACTTTTTTCTTTGTTTGTAATTGATGAACTTTGGTCTGGTTTACACTGACTCACGCCATCTTCTCGAGTCATGGGTGGTGGTAGGACCACACTACCCGTAGGCTCTAGCATACATCCTACGCAGTGTACGGATGTTCGATGAATCTATGCAAACGCGCACGCACGCACGCACGCACGTCCTCAATCATTCACACGCACGCACGCATACATTCACACAGGCGCGCGCGCAAACACACGCACGCATGCACACACACACACACACACACTGGCAGACGGGGTCACCGTAATCAAACGGGAGTGCCAGAGTGGAGACTATCGTAGATCTTAACATTTGCTTCGATGACGTCGTGTGGCTACTTGAGAGGTTGTCCGAGTATGCAAATGAATCACAAGAAACAAGAAGGGACGCGAACAGTTGCTTCATAGCGTCGTTACGCCAAAGCTTTGTGGAAACAGATAAGAGGCTAGGCATGGAATGAGAAATAAACATACAAGTTCAGTCAGAGAAAGGTACGACGACAGTCAAGAATGTCCGAAGAACCATCCAGAGAACTAGCGCGAGACGCAGGTCTCTCGGCCAAGCAGGAAATAGTACGTATCATGAAAAGCACTCCCCGGCTCTACCAAGCAATGGTACGGGGCTCACTCGTCTCAAGGAACTGAAAGCCAAAAATCTATTGGACGGTCACATGGTACATCACCAGGGTTCGAACATCAAAAATGTAACGCCGGTTTCGATGGAACCGAACTCCATTCAGAATTCTGCGATTGCAATATGCTTATTTAAGACACCCCTCGGCAGCTGCTTTGTTTCTTCTTGTCATATACGAGGTCGGTGAATCTACGTCACGCTACAAATTCTGATCACGATAGCGGCTAGACGTGAACACTCATTCATTCACTAAGTCGATGTTAATCTTTACTCATCTGCAAGTGTCGTTTGGTGTTGATGATTATTTCCAACAATGTACTTCATCAAACAAAGTATGTAAAATATGCAAACATATAGAATACGTATGGAGGGAACGACAAATTATGTTTAGCACCCTTGCACGGATAAACATCGCTTCTCCATTGAATGCAAACACACACACACACACACACACACACACACACACACACACACACACACGCACACACACACACACACACACACACACAAACACACGCACACACACACACACACACACACACTAGGTAGAAGCCCATTGTGACATGTAGAGTTGGTTACGTTTGACTTGAAACCATAACTATATTTTCAGCAAAGGCGCCCTAACATACACGTGTAGTCAAACAACATAGAGAACAAAACCATGTCAATAGAAACGGGTCTCGTGCAAGACGAAGTGGATGCACATTTAATCTCCATAATCAACGGCGACACTCGTGTCACGACAACTGGAACTGACGGCTGGAACACACGAATACATGACTAATACGATAATAAAATGGTTCTGCAGAGAGAATTGTGTTACTGCCAACAAACAGCGGATAATTCGAGCACGCTAAACAACTGCGTGCATCCATTTCGCAAATGAAAACAGGCGCGCATAGTTCATGTTAGCAAAACAAAAGCACGATTCTAGGCTCTGTGCTTCAGTGTCGACAAGGTAACTATTTCTCTGTGGAATATCATATGCTACATAAGGCCTGCACCCGAACATGTTTCGTGACAACGAAAACAGAATTGCGAAAATAATTATTCAGTTATTACAATAATAATAATAATACGGTATTTCTTTAGCGCTGATTCCCGAACAGCGGATCGATGCGCTGTACAAGCAATAAAATAAATGTATATTAATATAATAAAAACTAAACACTGGTTTTAAGACGTATAATACTGAACATTCAAATATAAACACTAATTTTAAGACAAATAATACTAACATTACAAAATAATGTCCGTCAAGATGAAACAGTTTAAATTAATTAACATTAAAAAAAATAAAGACTTTCTAAACCTATTCAGTGTCCCTGATGCACGAATGTCCACCGGTAGTTCATTCCATAGTCGTGGTGTTGCTGCGCCAAATGCCGAGTCGCCGATGCATTTCTTCGTGATGCCTTGGTGCAGTGTTGAAGCATGGTCCTGGCGTAGGCGTCCATCACGCTCTTGTGGCAGCACAAGTTCTGCCAGATAAGACGGCGCTAAACCATGAATACATTTGTAAGTCACCACCAACACCTTGAACACAATTCGACTCGCAACCGGCAGCCAATGCAGTTCCTTTAGCACTGGTGTTATGTGGTCATGTCTGCTGGTGCGTGCTACTAGTCTGGCTGCATTGTTCTGGACTCCCTGCAACCGAGCTGTCTGGGATAACGGTAAGTTGTGCAAGAATGCGTTGCAATAGTCCAAGCGAGAGGTGACGAGTGCGTTGACCGCACTGTTCGCGGCTTCAGCTGTAAGATAGTGCCGTATTGATGACAGTCTGTACAGATGGTAGTTACATGCAGCACACACAGCAGTCACGTGATGTGTCATCGTCAGATGTTGGTCCATGAGAATTCCCAAATTCTGTATGCAGTATACTGGTGAAACTGTATCATCTCCAATGGTCATAGAGCAACCTCCGTACATCTTTTGATGATGTTTTGATGTAAGATGGTCATCTTAGTTTTTTCATCATTTAGTTTTAGCATGCGTAGCGCCATCCATCGCCTGACTTCCCCAATGCGGTATGTGAGTCGCCTCATTGTTTCCGCTTGGTCGCCTGGTATAGCTGGATTGTACGACGCATATAGTTGAATGTCATCAGCATATTTATGGTACTTTATTTCATATATTTTGAATATGCGCTGCATTGGGTGATGTATAGGGTGAAGATAACTGGCCCAAGGACCGAGCCCTGTGGCACACCACTCTGTAGCGGAGTAGACTCGGATGTTATTGAGTCAATCTGGACACGATAGGTGCGGTCTCCCAAGTACGTCCGGAAACATGATAATGCTGTTTCGCGCACACCGTACGCGTCATGCAGTAGTGTCAGCAAGTGTTTATGATCAATCGTGTCAAATGCGGCTGGTAAATCCAGCATGACAAACAGCATTGCACGATTCTTGTCAAGCGCACCAGCAATGCCATGCTGGGCACGCAATAGGGCAGTGTCTGTACTATGAAGCATCTTATATGCTGATTGGTAGTAAGATGATCAATCAGACGACGAACTGCAACTTTCTCTGGAACTTTGCCGATGAATGCTATGTTGGAGACCGGTCTGTAGTTCTTCAGCAGGTCTCTGTCAAGAGTGTCGGTTTTTAGAAGTGGTTTTATAATTGCTGTTCTCGGAAATAGTCCTTGCTTAAAACTGTTGCTCATTATTGCCACGAGATAGAAAATGTGGATACGTAGTGTTTTCTTCAGAAGATCAGTGGAGCAAGAATCCAGACTGCTTTTCTTTGGGGGGCATAGTCTGATGATGTTCTATATTTCATCTTCACTGGTAGGTAGCAGTTGATTGAGTTCGTTTGACACACGTTGGCTACTAGCATCGGTAACGTAGCCAGAGTATGCTTCGTCATTGATCAGCTTTTCGTGGATCTGCATTCTAATTCTTCGTGTTTTATCAGCAAAGTAGGTAGCAAAGTCATTGCACAGTGTTTCAGTGTTAGCGGATTGTGGAAGAGTCATACCCGGTGGCTTCAGCAGGGTGTTAACTACACGAAAACATGTTTGCTGGTCAAGTGATGACAATACTGACTCATGGTGAGCACGCTTAGCTCGCTTGATCATGTTGTTGACCGCTGTTCGGTGCTCAACAAAAGTCTGACGATGCACCTCGAGCTTCGTTGTTCTCCATCTCTTCTCGTTTGCACGTCTCAATGCCCTGGCTTGATGAATGTCGTCATTATGCCAGGGCTCCTTGCGTCGGCAATCTTTCATTCTCGACGTGACGGGGGTATGCAGGTTAATGGTTGATACGACCGCATGCTCGTATTGGTCAACCACTGTATTCACATCTAGTTCAGTATCCACCGATGTAATAGTGACATTTTATGTTAATTATGTATCTCAAAACGATCCACAAACATGCCTTCACAATTCCACAATGCTTTGTTATGGTACGAATGAATCAATGATGTCCCTTAACATATAACGAAGTCTCTGCACGCAAAACATTTGAAAGGAGTATCTACTAGTTCATTAACATTTATCCGTCTCATTCATCTGATTCCCAGAAATGTGCTAAAATAAGATTTTCGAACCAGAAAAAAGGAGATTTATACTAGAATTGCTTACATATTACAGAGTTTATTTGTTTCCTCGGAGCGGTTCTCGATGTGTTGATTAGAGTGGTACGCATCCGAGTGACATCATCACGCAATTTCCGGTCGGCGCTATCACGCGTATGGCGGCACTCGACCGCGCACTGAGACGAGAGCAGCAGTGTAATAAACACATCCGGACGTCACTCGGCAGCGAGACCGGCGGACAGATCCACTCATCCGGCCGCTACCATCAAACTCATCAACACAAGTCAGGGACCGCGGACTAGCTATAGACGCAAATGTGGAGAAATGATCCAGGTCCACGAGATTATACATGCATGACGTGAGAGACTAGACAGCGAACTGTTTTTGTACATAACAATTGCATCGCCACACGGGGATATTCATTCAATAAAGGTTACAAATAAACATGCTATGACGAGACCTTTGTGTCAGACCTTCAATACGCCAGCGACTGGAACAGTCTCCCAGACTACATAGTACACTCAATAGGATCAGTTTTGATGAAGCGTGGGACTCTATCAAAATAATGTGACATAAACAATTACAAGAGATGAACTACGACGCGGCAAACGGGCCACAAACGGCTGATTTTTATGTAATTCGGCATGTAGATATACTTTGGCAAGCTCAACACAAATCTACTATCGGCTTTCAATTCCGAGCCATATTAGGGTCACCAAAGGTCAATAAAAGGTCACATTGCTTCATTTTTAGCTTGTTTGAGCTAGTAAAGCTAGCTCAAACAAGCAAAATTGAGGGACATTCCAGACAAAAGATCCAATTTTGTTTCTAACACTTTATTAGTTCATAGTCTTCAGTTTTCGTGTGGCTCGTTAAAAATCTTTATTATTGAATTTACCACAACGTAATGGGATAGCAAAACATTTGTAGTGATCTTGCTTAAACATTTAGTAAGAATAGCTTGTTTTGTCAGATCAACGTTTTGCGAGTTGGGTTATGTGTCGCATTTGGTTATATGTCGCATTTGCAGTTGCAACGCTCTATGCATTTCTGTGAAACTGTGGAATAGGAGAAGGGTTGTGGACTTATCTTTGCCCAGCCCATGGCAGATGGCATTGATATGTAGGTACATGAAGTTCTTTCCAGCAAGTAGATAAGTATTCTTGTATCCGCTTCCTCGTGGTCACACTTCGACATGCAGTGGCTGGTGCCTCTGCTGACAACTGTGCTGCCAGATGTAATGAAGATCTGTTTGTCTTCTTTGCATTCGGCAGGCACAACCTTGCTGGAAAGGAATGCAAAGAGTTCTTGCTTATTGGTGGTGTCACATAAGAAATCTGCCCAGTTCCCTGGAACCTTAATATTTTGACCAGCAACCTTCCTTCTGATTCCTTTGCCACGTTTCTTCCTGGTTGAATCTTTGATGCTGCTGGATACATACGTGTCCCAGACCACGTCAACTCTTGTAGAGGTCCTCAACTGCTGCATGATGTGTGGAAGAAATACGCAACTGGTATATTCATCAAATGTGGTGATGTTAATGCTTGGCAGGAGGTGCACAACAGCAGCACCATCAAGAAGTTTCACATCAAATGATCTTGGAGGTTCTGCATGTGGCTCATCTGTCTCTTGGGTCAGAATGCTCAGCAAATCCGACTTCTTCCCTTGTCGTAGTTTACCTCTGTCAGAGAGAGATGGAGGATATGGGTGATTGCCATGCTTGCAGAAGGTTCCCATGTCTCCATCCCTATTCTACATAACTATATATATAATCTGGAGAAGAGTGACACATCATCCTTCAGCAGTGAGATCTGCCCTGCCTGCTTGGTCTTTGCCTTGGGTGTTGGACAACTAAACAGTGGCAGTGAGTTTTTCTTGATAGGCTCATGCATACGTTTTCTTGATCGAGGGTTTGCGGTCAGTTAGCACTGATTAACGGTAAGCGTTGTATTGCTCCCTGCCCACTGTTTCCACGGTACGGACTGTTTTCACAACACACTAGTCGAGGACATTCCGAATGTCCATTGTTAACAGTTCAGGGCTGGCATCTGGGAAAGGATTGCTCATCTCCGAGATAGCCTGAACAAGTCCAAATGTTTGCTCTTTGAATGTCTTCTGTGTTGACAGTCCCTCCTCGTGATGTTTTTTTTTTTTCTTCTTCTGATGTAAACTCTTCCTCAAACTCTTGAAGAAGTCGTGCTTCTCAGGTCCAGCTATCATCCACTTTTTGAAAGCTGAAGGATTCTCTGTCAGTCCCACTGCACCCCCTGTACCCTTCGCCAGGTCATTATTTTGCTCGTGAACCTGGTCGAGTGATATGGATAAGAATGGCCTAGATGTCTTCGAAACAACCCAGTGGTCTTTGTCTTTATTTTCGTCTTGGATGGCTGGAGGTGGGCTCTCCATGTCTCGTATGATCAAGGGAAAAGAACCAACCCACCATAGCCTTCAATGATTCCACATACAAGAGGAAGTCTTGTTCATTCTTGGTTTGCCCGCACGAAAATCAGACTAAGTATTTCCATCTTGAGAAAGGTATCCCAATATTGAAATGTTGGGCTCTTGCTGATCATATCTAGTCTCCACGCTTCTTTGGACCTCTCATCGTGTAGTCCTTCAGTCATAGTGTGTGTGAAGGCATCGTGCAGGGGTTTCGCCAGGGTCAGAGCACTCACTTGGCGGACATGTCTAGTCCTGGTGAGGTGTGATGCCTTGAGTAAGGAGTCAGTTGTTCCACAGGAGGCGATTCCTGCTTGGGTCAGTGCAGTTGTCCACCCAGGGGCCTTCAAGTAGTCCCCGAATGTTTTTCACATTGCCATTTCAATATGGAGATCACCGAACATGCTTACACTCTTTTCCTCGCCATGTATCTGAGGCCAGTTCCACTGGGCAAACTTGGCCAGTGCATACAGTGGTGCATCTAAAGTAATCACTGGAATCCCTGTATATATTATTGTATTTCAACAAGTTACCAAACACTAGCAATGTTATCTGGATTAGTTTGTTTGCAAGTCAGCCAATTCTAAGTACTATATATCAGTTAAAACCATCATGCACCGGTAGGGAACAGGCTCAAATGAAGCAAAATAATTTTGTTTAACTCTGGTGACCCAAATATGGCTCGGAATGGAAAGCCGATAGAAGATTCGTGATTAACGTGCAAACGTATGTATAGATCCCGAATTACACGACAATCGGAGCATTTAACTTTTCAATATTTTCTTCAATTTTTTTTTTTTTAATGGCTGAAACAGGCTCCAGAAAGGTCACATGACTTGGTTCCAATACAATTATAAAAATGTATGGCACATAGATTGTCAGGAAAAAATGTGGTGCTTTTGTCCAGCATGTCCTGATAATATCAAAATTTGACCCTAAGCTGCCTCACTAAAATGATATAGCAATGATTAGCAAAAGTGCTGAAAACAGACTTGATAAAAGAAGTGACAAATACATACTATTTTTATACTAAATGTAATGATTATTTACTAAACCACATCCTAAGGGTAATAAAACCAAACATTCATTAAAACTGTATGTATAAATAAAAAAAACTACTTTAGATCAAGTCTAACGATATCAGTTCGAGAAAAGAAATGTTTTAGTAGTTTTCTGAACTGCCCAGTATTCTAATTTTCACGCAGTTTTAGTGGCAGAGAGTTCTACAATGTGGACTCAGCACAAGCCAACGCCCGGCTACCATATCGTTCTAGGATAACACGTGGAACGTTGAGTAGCAAACCACCGCCAGAGCGTAGGGTGCGGCGCGGCATGTGACGAAGGATCAGTGAGGCGAGATACACAGGCGTGCCTTCACATGTTATGTAAATGTTTTAGAAACGCACAAATTCAACGGCGATGACAAAGAAATGCATACATGCCATTTGAATGCGTGTTTAATTTCGTTCTACGGAGTAATCACAATGGATGTTTGTGTTTCCAGAGCGTAAAATTCAACGACAAACCGTAACCACGGTGACATACAAATGCGTTATTCCTAATGTATCGAGCCAATCGCACATCGGGAGTAATAACCCGCGGTGCTCGGGCGCAAACATGTCACGTCTCCATCCGCTGTTATTCTCACTTAACATCGCCTAGATATTGTGACGGACACAAACAATTTCGATTGCACTTTCTTGCGTACAAACGACGATGGCGCGATAAAAACCGTCGTCGAATCTCGACCCAAAGTAATATTGAAGCGACCTGCGAGTGAACGCAAAGATATGAAAATAAGACGAGGCACGAACGATGCCTAAAATCCGCCAACAAGGTGCCACTGTCGGTTGGGATATACGAATACTGGAGGCTTTACGATTCGGCAATACCTTTGTAAAATATACACTTACGGAATATTGCCATAGGCAAGGGGAGCCCGTCAGGCCGGTAGTGGAACGTGCGCAGCTGGGACAAAATAGTTCCGCTTGAGGGAAGTAATTCCGCCTCAAGAGAAGTAAGTTAGTTAGAAAGCTATTACGTAATATTAAACGACATCTGCCCCTCGAAAATGAAAATCTCCAATACTACCCCTCGATCAAGGAAAATCTCCAACCCTACCCCGTCGACCGGAAAAATCTCAAACTGTACCACTCGTTGACACCGCGAACATTGTTTAAGGCTGGATAACGCTTTACAACAATTATCTCAACTAGTATATATAAAATTATATTCTACACGGCGGTCGCATATATTCGCAGAGAATATCATCACGTATTGGTGTGAGGTGATTTGATTGTAAACACGGTTCGCACACACAAAAACAATACAGTGGCGCCGACTAGCCAGTGAAATTGGCATTAATGCACATGGAATTGTGTGTATCAGAATGGCAATCTCTTAGTAGCTATGTTACGTCAAATAAATTGTATTATGTTGACAATTTCCATATTTCTTCGTACATCTGATTGTGTACATAACATGATAACATGAAATATCGTTGATGAGACATGCCTGTTTTCCACGTATTCACCTAAGTGTTGCGCACGTGAAATATCGTTATCATGATAATGTTGGCCATTTGTGCGCGTTATTTTAAGTCCTACACTATGTACTGAGGCGCAGAACGTGTGGTGACTTGAATGTATACTAAATAATATACGTGTTTGGACTTACAGAACTTATGACACTGCCCCCAGTATAATCTAAGTGTGCTATGATCAGGCTTGGGTTCAACATATTATTATTATTGGGCTATCGTTTTATTCCTATGTTAAACCTAACAAACGTGTGTTGTGGCTAAGTTCGAAACACTACATAAACTGTTGAAGCTGTAGTGTCAAAACGCTACCTGCGTCAGGTTTGTGGACAAGTTTACAGATCTGCGTTCCACGAGCGCTATTATAGCGTCCTTTCATTTAAATAAGAACGTGCTATTTTTTAGATTCTAATACTGTTTTCTTAATTTTGCTTTTCCAGTTTTAATATACAGTAATACCTGTCTTGGACAAACATCCATCGTGGGCGGCCACACTGCTAGACACGAGTTGTTTCTAACAATAATGTACCTGCAGTAAGCTATCACCTGTCAAACGCAACCAACGACCACACAAACAGTCACGTTATGTATATTTTACCTGTAACGAGCGACCATAACACGCCGACAGCCGAATATCTGTTGACCATCATCACGCGACAATATACAACACGTTCACCGTGGTTAGAGCAGCAACTACTAAAGGAATACGGAACGGAAGATTAGTCCAAAAATCATTATACGCTGTATACATACTGCCATTAAGTTCTAGTTGGAGTACCAGATATTACTTTCATTAAAACTGTAACCTGCCTAGGGAGACCATCTGTCTTGAGAGACCGCTTCGGTTGTGGCGAAGAGGCGTTCGCCCAAGACAGATTCTACTGTGTTGTCCGTCCCAACAAATAGGTCATTATTGAAGTAATACGTTGTGATTGCAATGAGAACAATTCAATAAGTTACAAGTCAATAGAATTTGCTAACAAACGCTATGTGTATCTTACAGATTCCGAGAAACACCGCGTCAGCAGAAACTGGTCAAATACGTTCATTATCGGTGGAAATGCGACTGTATTCGCATTGATTGCAGCATGCAAACATCGCCATCGATGCCAAACAAAATCGTATTGCAATTAAGCGGACTTGTCCGGCGAACGGACGCGGGCCGGTGACCTGGGCACAACTAATTCGCCTGTCCACCTCGATCTCGCCAATGATGTTAATTACATCAAACGTGACAGCGACCAGTCTTCAAGTCAATTCGTCGTTATCCGACGTCGGGATGACGATGTATTTTGACGGTGGCGGCGACGTCAATAGCAGCCGTTGGGTGACCTCGACGGCGCAGACCGCGGCTCTCACACAAGCGTCGCCCTCCACAAAGACACCGTTTGACATCACATCCGGTCTGGCGCCACACACTGTCAAATTCGTGACGATGCAAAATGGCGCCGACATCGAGACGACGACGTTGCGCATGACGGAAGAACTGCTGAACATCGGGAACAGCCGCCTGACTGTCTTGACGGTCTACCTGACCGTCGCCTTCAGCATTATTCTCTTTGTCATGTTGTTTATGTGGATCTGTTGCCGAGGACACGGGCGCTTCCGGCAGATCTCTGTCAGTCGGGATCAGCTGTATGAGTACATCTACAGTCCGCTACACCGCACGGACCAGGACGATGAATATGAGAACACGTATGTTGGTATTTCGATACCGCTGCTGCAAGACAACACCAAGGTCTAGACAACGCGCACTTGTCAGTGTTTGCCCCGGGCACTGCTTCCCGTGGATACTAAACTCCTATTACAGCCCCACGAAGGATACTAATGCAATATTTGGACAGATTATATTTTAAATTAATGTGCTTGGCTGGCAACTTCAGCATTTTGCAGTTTCACCAATGTCGGACCTCAGAAATGGATCCTTCTGAACAAATTCACACATTCTCCCGTGCATCCTCGCTAGCCATGGGATGCATAAAATATTAGCACCTCTTGCATGGTGTAGGGGCACAATCGACACTGACGAAAAGAGCAAGGGTGACACTGTAGGAGATGATTATTTCGAATGTCCCCCGGCTCCGCTAACACTGATAAGTGCACTCAGTAACGCTGGATGGCGACGTCGTATTTTTACACAGTCAATAAGTTTTTTGTGAATCAATACCAACTGTATTAGTTGGATATTTGTAAAGGTGGATAGATTCGAAGATAAGTGTTAACTGTCTGCATGTGTTCAACAACAAGATTCACACATTTGAAAGCAAGATCACGTACAATTGTAGCCATGCACTGTTGATGACGATGAATGAAATGTAAATGTTTTATTATAGAGTATACATGAATATATATTCATGAACATATAAGGAGAATGTGTATGAATGTTGTGAGATTGTTTGAAGACCCTATGAACTCATGCGTAGCTATACATAAAACCGTCCATCATGCAATGTCGTGTATCGAAATGACATTGAGACAAGCCAAAGTAAACCTTTATGATATTGAAAATTGTAATTTGTTAGTAAGACTACAACGTAATTTCGCAGATTGGCTCCACCAAGCCATAAGTCAGTACCAGTCGTATTTTACCCATCTTAAACTCTTGCTAACAATTAGCCTCTAACAAAAAAAATATGTCCGCAACGATTACATGTAAGTGCCAAAATGAAGCTAACCAAACAATTAAATAGTCGGCGATAATGTAAGTATCTGGTTCAATTTGGTATTAGATTATAGGAATACGAATCACACAGGTATTACTATAAAACAAACAAAAACACATTATTTATTTACCTTAAGGTAGCAATAGTTTGCTTCCTTTGATAATGCCAGGCTGATGTTCATACATGAAATTATGAGTTTCGTCATGTGTGTATTTAACATATTCGAAAGCAGACTGTTCGTACAAAATTTGGTGTACAATCGTCCATTTGAAATAATGGCAGCACTAATAGAAATAGTCCATACTTCTGCGCTAGTACGATCAACGTGGTAATGTTGCTCTCAATATTCACTCACACAAGAAACAAATATGACCGTTTAACGATCCAACAACTAAATGTAACAGTTTGGTAAGTGGACCCCCGAAATGGTATATGCTAGTTTTATCTCCTAATAAATGTGCGTTTTCTCCTTTACCGCTGCTGCGTGACCAGTCTGACGTGTCATGTCTGACACCTAAATGCAATCGTTCTACATTTTAAGGCAGGTCTGTGCCCTTTAAAGGTGCAGACGCCACTGGCGTATGCAAATATGCTTACTGGAACTGTTTGTCAAGAACTGTGTTCCAGGAATTGTATGCCTTGAATTGCATGTCAGGAACAGAAAGCCTTACGCCAGGAATGATGTGCCACGAACTATGAGTCTGGAGTTGTATGCGAGGAACTGTGTGACAGGAATGTCATGCCAGGAATAGAATGCAAGGAATTGTGTCCTAGATACGTCAACACCACGTTGGTGGGTTCATTGTATTCTCTTGATGTTATTAAACCCAAGTGTCCATTAATTAGAGCCAATGAAAATATGTTTCATATATTTGTTTTGATTGATAAATCCGCCTTGGCGTTGACAATTGCACACTAATTCGCGAAATCAAAATAAATTTCGCCGTGTCCCATTTATTATCTTGTCCATTTCAGGAATCATTGTTGTGTAAATGATCAGCACTAATGATCAGATCATGCAAATACGACCGTTGTCGTTCGTGATGCTCTGCTGAATGCGTCCAGGCCAAACGACAAAGCAGAACGACGGTAATGTCAATGCTTCTTTTGACAACACTTTGCCAAAACTATGGCCTATTTTATAAACTCGCACCCTACTTGCTATCGCTAGAAGAATGTTTCAATGCACGTGTGCTGTCTGTACTCCCGAGAACGTGGTTTATAACGCAACGCTAACGTCTCGGTTTTCTGTAATCGTAAATCTACTGACGGCGTCTTATCTTATCGCTAAGCACATTAATTTCGCACCATTTGTTAAACCATATCTTGACATCGAATCAATCTGAAAAAGTGATACGCAATACTCTGTCAGCCACACAACCTTGCATGGCGCAGTACCAGAAATTTCATCCAACAGACAGATTCCTAGCAGAAAGGCTATAGGCAAGTCGTAGCTTCAGTTTCGGGTGGGAATTCATATATAATCTTTGTAGCAGATCAAAGTCGCTTATAATTGATCTCAGATTGTATTTATAATGTCTTTTTACAAACAGAAAATGTCGAGCAATGGCCCCGAACATCTCCAGGCCCTGGCTCTTCACGGTGGGTGCATAAGTGGAATTTGGAGACTTCAGTTTCCGAATAATCTGTCATTTGTGATGATGAGCAGTTGCCTAGATGTTGAGCCGTGAATCATCACGACAGACGTGTGCAACATGCTCTACGCAATCCAATCGTGCATAATCACTCACACTGAATTATTTCATTGCCGAAATCTTTTTATTACGTTACAAAGCGCTCATCGCGTTTAAAATTCAGTTGTTTAATTATTTCTTGACTTGACAACCAACTGCGGCATTAAAATCCTTAACATTGGTTTGGAATCAATCATTAGAAGTGTGAGTAAATATGAAATGGCACCTTTGCGAGTTGCATTCCGCTGTAATCGTACTAGACTTTGGAGTAGTAGCACAAGTAATCGGACAAAGCCTGCCATCTTGTCCGATTACGTGTACTATTACTCCATTGTTTCGTACAATTAAAACTTCATGTAATATATAACTAACTATAACCTAAACAATCTGGTGTAAATTGTACACAGAAAAGTCTTTTCAAAGACTACATAAAACTACTTTGAACATAAATAAATTCTGATATGGCACCTTGCAAGCGGCAACTCAGGGCAAAACGACACCTAGTTTGCAACGACTGCCAGAGCTGGGTGGATTTTGCGTTGTCTGGCTGTCCAAAATCATGGGCAGAGACCAAAGATGACGGATTCACCTTTCGGTGTATGGGGTGTTTGAGGGTGGAATGTCTGATGAAGGAGGTGTGTAAGTTGACGGATATAGTGAAGGAGATGGAGGCGAGACTCAACATAGAAATAGATGGAGCAGAGAGGGATGACGCGGAGAGAGTTGAGAATTCTACAACACAGAAGGAGCAGAGTTGTGACACGGAGACTGAAGAAAGGAGACTGAGAGGAAGGAAGGTGACCGGTGTGAAGGAACAAGACATTGAGAAAACAGAGGGACGGAGGAAAAGTGTTCGGCAGAGGAAGAGAAAACGGGCCAGTGGGGATAGATCAGCAGGTAGTCAGACTGTAGAGAACGAGGAGAGACACGACAGCGATACAGGTGGTGAAGAGGTAGATACCACAGAGGCAGTTGGTAAGATTGTGAGACAGAAGACTGATGGAAGAAGACAGAGTGTTCAGCAAAAACAGAAAACATGACAGGCGTGAAGGTGACAGGGGAGAAAGTGACCGTAGTGAAGGAGGTAGCCGGGGAAAAGGGACGGGAGAGGAGAGAAGAAAATGTGATGGGAGGAAAGAAGAAGGGACGAAAGGAAGTGAGAGTAAATGTGCTAGAAGAGAAGATGACAGGAGGAAAGGGGACAAGAGAAAACACGACAGGAAAGAAGGGAATGGAAGAGAATGTGACAGGAGAGAAGACGACAAGAGGAAAAGACAACAACCAGACATATGCAAACCGGAGGAGCTACTCCGAGGCAGTGATTGAGGGGGCAAGGAGAAAAGAGAGAGTGTTTATGGGCGATTCAATTCTGAGAAAAACAGACAAGACTATATGCGAGGGGAAGGACGTTGTTGTATGTCTACCGGGGGCTAGGATAGAGCATGTGACCGAAAGGGTAGAGAAGGTATTGGGGCATGGCAAGGGAGGGTCTATACTAGTACACGTTGGGACAAACAATGCAGACAAGGAGGGAACAACTGGTATAGTTCAGAAGTACAGACATCTAGTGAGGAAGCTAAAGAAGACAAGAGTGGAACAGGTTATTCTCTCAGGAATTTTGCCAGTAATGGGAGGAAGGGGGGCAAGATACAGAAACTGTAAGAGGATGGCGATCAACGCACTAGTTGAGCAGATGTGTGAGGAAGAGGGCGTGGGATTCATAGATTTATGGGGGTACTTTGTTGGGAGAGAAGATATGTACATGAGAGATGGCCTCCATCTAAGTGGAAAGGGGGCAGCAGTATTCTCAGAGAATCTGCTGCGATCTGTTGACAGTGGGACAGGTTGCATCTATTTAAACTAAATTCGCAGGGGGGACTCGCAGAGAAGCCTGAAACTGGAGGCATAGATAAAGGCAGCAAAAATAATTCAGCAAAGAACAGTCTGGAAAACTGTTCTGAAGCTGGGTATAAATGTGTTTGTTTAAATGCAAGGAGTATAGTAAACAAAAGAAATGAACTAAACATTATGGTAGAAGATATTGACCCTCACATAATAGGTATAACCGAATCATGGGCAACCACCGATATATCAGATGCCGAATTGGGACTGACAGGATATGTAATGTTTAGGAAAGATAGAATAGGAAGAAGGGGAGGTGGAGTTATTTTATATATTAAAGAATCTATCCAGGCTTATGAAATAAAATTAGACAGAGAAGCAGATTGCGAAGAAGCTGTTTGGTGTAACATAGTTACAGGAAACTCAACGTTAACGGTTGGATTAGTTTATCGAAGTCCAAACATAAGCATAGAAGAGAATGAAAAAATACAAAACGCTATAAGGGAAGTGAGCAAACGGGACTGTGTTATTATGGGGGATTTTAACCATGGGCATATAAAATGGAAATCTCTACAGAGTATGGGTAGTGAGGACCACAAGTTTTTAGTTTTAGTACAAGATAGTTTCCTTTCTCAACATGTGCTAGAACCAACCAGGGGAGAGAATGTGTTAGACTTAGTTTTGTCCTCACAGAATGAATTAGTTGACAATGTTAAATTATGTGAGCCTCTGGGAAGTAGTGATCACAACCAGATACATTTTACCATCAAAGTAAAATCAGAAAGAAATAATAAAAAGCAGTTGAGGAGAAATTTCCACAAAGGAAGATATAAGGAAATGAGGAAATATTTAGCAAAGATAGACTGGAATAATACACTGAAGAATAAGACAGCAACAGAATGCTGGAATATCTTAAAGAATGAAATAGAGTGCATCGTAGATAAATTTGTTCCCTTCAAAAAACAAGGGAAACGGACCAGAAAGAAATACTTATCGAAAGAAGCCATTAGAAAAATTAAGTATAAACAAATGATGTGGAAGTCATATAGACGTACTGGCAATGACGAAGACTACAACATTTATAAAGAAGCACTAAACCAAGCTACAGCTGAAATTAGAAATTCAAAGAGAAGCTATGAACATAAATTAGCTTGTAATATAAAACATGACAACAAGAGTTTTTATGCGTATGTTCGAAGCAAACAGAAAGTTCAGGATAAGGTCGGTCCTCTAGAAGATAGTGCTGGAAATATAATATCAGAAGGATTCTTAATGGCTGAAGACCTAAATGAGTATTTTAGTTCAGTGTTTACCAGAGAAGACACTAGTTCACTGCCAGTACCAGAGGCTAAGTTCAAGGGGGCAGAATCAGACTATTTAAGACAGTTAATTGTAACCCCAGAAATGGTAGCTAAGAAAATTAGGGCTATGAAGGAAAATAAATCACCTGGAGTGGATGGTATTCCACCCAAACTACTAGTGGAAATTGTAGAACAAATTAGCATACCGCTTGCAACAGTTTTCAACTTGTCATTAGAAGAGGGAGTGGTTCCTTTAGAATGGAAAGAAGCAAACATTATACCGTTATTTAAAAAAGGTTCGAGAAACAAGTCAAATAATTATAGACCAGTTAGTTTAACATCGGTGATTTGTAAATTATTAGAAAGACTAATTAAAGATCACATGGTGGATTTTCTTGTTAAACATAACTTGATAAACCCATCTCAACATGGGTTTCTAAAAGCGAGGTCATGCTTAACAAATATGTTATGTTTTTTGGAAGATATCACTAAGTGGGTAGATGATGGATCACCAGTAGATATCATCTACTTAGATTTTCAAAAAGCTTTCGACAAAGTGCCACATCAGAGATTACTGCTTAAACTAAAAGCCCATGGCATAGGAAATGGTATAATTAACTGGATAGAAAAATGGCTGATTGACAGAAGACAACGGGTAGTTGTTGATGGGGAGGCTTCAAACTGGAAATCAGTTTTGAGTGGGGTTCCACAGGGATCAGTACTGGGACCTATATTATTCTTAATATATATAAACGATTTGGACGATGATATAGCTAGCAAGGTGTTGAAATTTGCAGATGATACAAAAGTGTTTAGAAGGATTGAAAGTGATGGTGATAGACAGCATTTACAAGATGATCTTGACAGGTTGATCAAATGGTCTGAAAAGTGGCAAATGTTGTTAAATTTTGGGAAATGTAAATGCCTCCACACAGGATATGGGAACGAATATGTAGAATATACAATGGGGGGAACTGTACTAAGTACTACTGTAAAAGAAAAAGACTTAGGGCTGACAATTAGTGCTGACATGAAGGTTTCAGAGCAGTGTGGAATTGCAGCTTCAAAGGGAAATCAAATCCTTGGATTGATTAGGCGAAATATAGCATATAAAGAAAAAGAACTAATAATACCACTGTACAAAACAATAGTTAGGCCTCATTTAGAATATTGTATACAAGCGTGGAGGCCATACCGCAAGAAGGACATAGATATGCTAGAAAGAGTACAGAGGAGAGCGACTAAAATGATACCAAAACTGAGGGATCTTAGTTATGAAAAACGCCTAAAAGAATGTGGTTTAACAACACTAGAGACCAGGAGATTGAGAGGAGATCAGATACAAGTGTTTAAAATATTGAATGGTTATGAAAATATTGATAGAAATACGTTTTTTTCAGTTAAGAAAGATAGAAAGACTAGAGGACATTAAGTTACATTAGTAAAGGAGCAATGTAGATTAGACGTGAGAAAGTTCTCATTTTCACAAAGGACTGTGAATGAATGGAACAGATTATCTGATGATTGTGTGGGTGCTAGTAATGTGAATATGTTTAAAAATAAAATCGACACATACCTCAGAAGGGCTGGATATATGTAGATAAAAGGGTTGGACTCTAGATAAACCAAAGGGCTTCCTTGTCCACCTGCCATCTAGAGTTAATTCTCTGGATGGCAATCTTGTTAAATCTTGTTAAATAACGGTGTCATTAAATTGTATAACAATGGCGGGCACTGAACTGTATATCCAGTTGAAGGACCTTTGGCATGAAGGTCAAATATTCACTGCTAGCGGGATGCTACAATACCAGAATGGAGCGGTTCGCACTGGCAAGGCTACACGGTCCCAGTCGTGCTCAAATATGTACATAGTCGCTCGCATCACAAAAATGAGGGCATATCGATCAGCCACAATCACAGAGGGAATCTGTTTCCTGTATACTACAACATAAATCCTTGCTCAAATTATTATCATCCGCCTCCAAGACCCCGGATATGGCCGTGTAATCCCTGCACGTCAGCTCCGTCCCTGGAGGTACGTGGCATTGGCCGTTTGCTGTCTAGGCACCTTCGTGAAGACGTACAGGGAGCAGACCATGGTAGAATATGGAAATGATCATTTATGTTGAGAATGCTTATATGGTTGCTGAGAAAGCTTGGATGTTCTGATATCGTTGACAACTTAATTAAATAATTCTACAAAGACAACTAATGAGCGCAATTGCCGACACAGGACTTTACAAAACAAGTAATTAAGGCGGTATGCCGACACGATCTCCGTAGATGTCTTCTCTAATGCTAGACTGCACGGAAGGTAGCAAATACGTAGTAGATCTTCATACGGATTAAGGATGCGCTTCAGTGGAAGACTGGTGATATCTTAGATATCCCGCTGCTTCCTTTGTGGACAGAGAAGTAAGGAAAGGGAACTCATTCATATTTCCTCAAGAGATACTCTTGACTTTTGCTTTATTTGTTGTTATTTATTTTCAAATTGCAACATGACTTTGACAGTTCTGGCTTCCGTTCTTGTTCGTTTATAAAGCAAACTAATCTAGGCGTCATCTTGGAAACTGTAAACGACAATGTGAGCGCAATATCAACCTGTTGTGTGCTAGTTCTGTTGTTTTTCAAGGTATTTTATGTCAGTTGCGGTAATGTGCGGCATTGGTTCATATTGGTTCATTAGCATAAATGTTGCAATTACATTACTTGCAATGCCATCCAAACTGAGCATTTATTATTGCGGTACTATGTAGCAAATGATTATTCTAGAAAACAGTGTGGTGTATGTTAGTATCGCCGACGCATATACACGAGTAACGTTCAATTCGAGCAGAATTGTGTGACAGATGTCAGAAAATAATATTTATATAATTATTGAAGAAAAGCACAATGACAGACAATTCATATCTTTATGAGTAGCATACTAGCCAAACTTGTTACAAACAACATGATGCCTTAGGACAGATTAATTAGTTCATTAATGTCAGAAGGTTACTTAATTAATTGTGGCAGACCTTTTGTTTTGTGTCATTTAATTAGTCCTAAATCACTACTTAGTGAATCAGCTGGTCAACTGTCAGCTGCAACAAATATATGGTTCATTCTAGGCACGCCGCACTGCTCCTTAGTTCATTAAATAGCTTTTTATTCAGGCTCGTCTGCAGAACACATAGTATACTGGCAGTTCTCAACGTTTTTTCTCAATAAAATCTATCAAAAACCGAAGGTAAAAAGGGACGAACCAAACTTAGTCATTCATGCCCAGTATTTGTTTTTCTGTACACGCGTTGGTTGAACGTCGAATTTACAAAAACTGTATAATCTGAACGGATGAAAGCGCACACTGTGTGCTCACTCTGCGACGCACGTGAATTACGTTTATGTGCCATGAATAAAAACAATTTCATCACGTCACTAGCTTTGCGTTAGTGTTTTTTCTTTTTAATTAATGTTTAATCCAAGTGGTGTTGCTGGTAGAATTGAGAATTGAAACTCACCCAAAAACACAGATTTACACTACCATTCGGAATATTATTTGCTATTTTTAATTCCTTTGAATCTTTTGTTAGTCACCCCGACACGTAATTGTCAGATATGACTGAGTGTCGGACAATGTTGTCGTAGACGTAGACAGTTGCCGGAATAAAAACAACAACACACGCTGACGTCATAATCATCCTGCGTGGCCACACATCAATTTCATCGTCACGTCACTGACGTGAAAGCCAGATTCGGAGATACGTTCGGAACCAACCTCCGCGGCACTAGACTCGATGCACGGGCGATCTGAATAGAATCGGTTACGTTGGACCGTGGTACCGCCATTTTATTCTGTCTGTTTCATATTGAATATACTGTGATCTCCCCAAGCCGACATAGCATTAATATCCACGAACTCACCAATTACTGATTTTGTAACTACTAGTAGCGTACAAGACAGACAAATGTCTCAAAAGAGCAGGTTATACATAAAGAAAAAGTCGTTTGGTTCACAATTAGACAGCAACTTCTTTCACCACTAGCCATTTGGGGTTTGTGTGTCGGATGACAATTTTATTAAATATGGTTAAATCTCGAAAAATTACACTACCTTAACACATTTCTTTTCATTTCATGTTATCCGGTTGCAATCGTGCTGCTTAATCGAAAAATATGTCGTCTGCGAAACGACCAGGAAACTCGTTTATGATTCTTTTACTGGGAAGAAATTTTGTACCCGATTCGTCGCTTATGGCAGCTTTGATTATGGCTTCCCAACTACACCACATTTTACCACAATGCGGCAAACATAGTTGTCCGATAGACCAGCACACGTCAACAACACTTAAGCACCCTAAGCCTAAACAGCGGCACCTGATCGACTGCATTGTTTTATGACAGATTTATGCTAAAAGTGTACATGTCACCAGCTCACATAATGATGTTGGTTGCAGGTCACTGACACACACAAACATCGCCTCGTTTGTGGACACGATTACAGATCTGCGTTCCACGGGCACTAGCATAGCCTTACTTCATTTAAATAAGAACATGCTAATTTTTTATATTCTAATACTGTTTTCTTAATTTTGCATTTCCCATTTTAATATACAGTAGTACCTGTCTTGAACAAACATCCATCGTGGGCGGCCACACTGCTAGACACGAGTTGTTTCTAACAATAATGTACCTGCAATAAGCTATCACCTGCCAAACGCAACCAACGACCACATGAAACAGTCACGTTATGTCTATTTTACCTGTAACGAGCGACCATAACACGCCGACAGCCGAATATTTGATGGCCATCATCACGCGACAATATACAACACGTTCACCGTGGATAGAGCAGCAACTACTAAAGGAATACGGAACGGAAGATTAGTCCAAAAATCATTATATGCTGTATAAATACTGCCATTAAACGCCAGTTGGAGTACCAGACATTATTTTCATTATAGCTGTAACCTGCCAAGGGAGACCACCTGTCTTGAGAGAGCGCCAACTTACAGCTATCGTCAAAGCTGACCATACACAAATCCAAATCATCAGAGATGGTCTGCGTATCTGTCACTAAAACCCATCCAAGAAACTCCGCTGGATACAACGCCGGCAGGAATTCAGAGGACAATCGCTCATATTGCAGAATATGAAAGAAACAGCATGCAATTCAACATTTAAGGTTCTGTGCTCTGTCAAAAGAAAGCACGAAAATTTACAAAAAAACGATCATGACATTGCACGAGTACGTCGGTTCTTGATCACGCCAAATACACGCCGGAAGCTATACAAGGAAAAGGAATAAACGGCTGGTGGGAGTGCAATGTTGCATAACGGCCTGAATCTTCCGAGAGGCATGACACGAGAGATTTTATTAATATCTCCTTAGAGTGTATGGTCTAAATTCCAGGAACACAACGGCCGTTTTTACAGTAGATGGGAAACCAGCAATGAAGCGTGACATTCAGGCACACTTGTACAGGGCGTGTATGGGGGAGGGGGTACTGAAGTATGTTCTTTATCCTTATTTTGTATGACGGCAACTTTTTTGAAACCAGAAAACTCGGGGTCATAAAATTGTAATCTCTCCCACAAATGTTTCAGGGACACCGTGTATCCATGCGTGTGTTGTTCCTATGTTCCTGTTGTCCGTTATCATCTTTGCTGTGGTATTTTCGTACATCCAGCCTATCGCTCCTACATCCCTGTTGTCCGTTATCGTGTTTCTGCGGTATCTTCGTACATCCAGCCTATCGCTCCTACGTCCCTGGTGTCCGTTATCATCTTTGCTGCGGTATCTTCGTACATCCTGCCTATCGCATGTCCAAGTTGATCAGGGATACTCGTGCAATAAATCTTGTTGTCGCAGCATGCTCAACGATCACACGGAAGAACAGACGTAATCAAGTCTTGGCTGATTTACTGCGCAACTGCGACGCAAGAAGGGCCGCAACACAGTGTCGTTGTGACGCCAATCACATCGCGCCGGTTTGTCGAGCTCATCTAATTAGTTGCGGAATATTGCATTTTCGTCGTGTAATGTGATAACTAACGTGCGATCAAATTTAGGAGTGATTATTGCCTTAAACACATTTGAATGGTGAATATAATATGCGGGTAATGAGTGTAAGAAAGACGTAAACACCCGGTGTGTGTTCAACATCGACACATTGTGTGTGTGTGTGTGTGTGTGTGTGTGTGTGTGTGTGTGTGTGTGTGTGTGTGTGTGTGTGTGTGTGTGTGTGTGTGTGTGTGTGTGTGTGTGTGTGTGTGTGTGTGTGTGTGTGTGTGTGTGTGTGTGTGTGTGTGTGTGTGTGTGTGTATGTGTGTGT
>CM034537.1:33756945-33784445 GCA_020002185.1 Paraescarpia echinospica | reverse complement strand
ATGAATTGATCGTCAAGACACAAATCAGCTAATGTCAATAAGTACTATTTGTAGAGTTCATGGACGACATGGCAGAAAGACAAAGGTTCGAACCCAAAAACTGCAAAATAACAAGCGCGTGTTACATGAAAATCAATGTAGCCGTAAATGTATAATTCTGATTTGAGTATCGATGCTTGTTCTTTCAAATGCCACACTAAGTGATCAATAACTCTTCACCGAAGACAAAGGGTAGTGGATGAACTGGTTTTTGAAATCGCCTGAGCAAACGGAACGCTATCAGATACACACCAAGCAATCTTCTAAAAGCATTTTGCATTAGCAATACTGTCACAATACAATGTTTTGCGGAAATGGTCCGCGAGATTATCTCGCATGCTGTGGTTGGCGGTTGTAGGCAGCTGTGCAACATTTTTGCTGGATAAGATACCTCGAAGCGGACGAACCATTATAAAATGAAACGACACACTAAACTACAAACAGGACGACACCATGCACCAATACCACACGTTTGTGCATGCGAGTTGGCACACATTTGCAAACGGTTCAGGATAGGGACTACACTTGCTAACACGCCCAAGCGTGAGCACTGATACTTCAATCTAAATATATTCAAAGAATAATTTTTCTTCTTCTTCTAACGCTCAGATAGGGACTCCGGTTCCTCGTACGAAGGTCATTGTGCGCCGCAGTTCCACCAGAAGGTCATAGATATTTTCCTTTACTGCTGTTTCTGGTGCCAAGAATAATTAGTATGTGAAAGGTTTGACCATACATACCTTTTTTCGAGTTCTCTAAATAGAAGGCGAGATATTTTTAAACGCCCTTACTTAGCCTACTTCGGAATTTGCTTATATATATATACATGTACATATATATATATATATATACATATATATATATATATACATGTATATATATATACATATATATATATATATATACATGTATATATATATATATGTATATATATATATATATATATATATATATGTATATATATATCTATATATATATATATATATATATACATATATATATATATGTATACATATATATATACATATATATATATACATGTATATATAGATATATATATATATATATGTATATATATATATATATATACATGTATATATATATATTCCAGTAGGTAAAAATAGACAACATAGTATATATATATATATGTATATATGTATATATATATATATATATATATATATATATATATATACATGTATATATATATATATATATATAGATATATATATGTATATATATATATATACATATATATATATGTATACATATATATATATGTATATATATGTATATAACCCTATATGTTGTCTATTTGTTTAATAAAATCCATACATTATGCGTGGAATATATTTGATATAATATTAAATGAATCTGGCCAAGTAAGTCACTATCGTATTCATCAGCTATGTTCGCTGTGGTGTCGGCAATAATGTCATGTCAACATGAGGACGTTGATCGCGTGTCATCGATAGGTGATGTCACATTAAATCACTATCCCAGTAATCGCATCGTAAGCGCCAATAATATATTTAATGATTATGCTTTCGGTAGTAAACCGCTTTCGGCAAAGATAATCGTTTTCCGATAATTGGCCCGCATAATTACCATTCGGAACAAACCGATCTGCAGCGGAATGTGTCGTCTTGGTTGAAAACAGCATAAGAGCGGACGAACGTTGTCTCGGGTTAGTCAGTTGAATACAACCGACGTTTACCGAACGTTAACTGTTATTTCTACTCTGTAGAGTCTTCTATGTATGGAGTCATCGCATTTGTCAGTACTGCTTTAATATCGAGTATCGCTTCCATGAATGTTATACGTTTCATTGCAGACTCGTGAAAAGGACGCAGCTATAAGCGAATGCATGGTGCATGCAATAGCTGCATTGATCGCTAGGGATGCAGAATGTGATTATGTAAATTGTATCGACGACGTTACACAACGTGTGTGGGTGTCCACAAAGTCATAATGTGCATTCATACACACTAAATAGGGAAACATACGATGGTGGTAGAAGACAACGACGACGAAGAAAGAGAGAAAGAATGACGACGTCGTCGACGACATCGATGTCAACAACAACAACAATAAGAAATAGAACAATACAAAGAAAAAGAAGAAACCAACATTAAGATGCAGAGCAAGTTTTAAGATCTCTCTCGAAATGTCAGGAAAGAAGAGTCTGGAGTGGAAGACAAGTGGAGCCGATTAGGATAGATGGAGAAACTTGCCGATAGGGACTGCATGATGCGGCCCGCAAAATATGACGGGAAAGAAGAAAAGTACACGCAGTGGATATTTCCTGTGAGTTACACAAATGGTCCCCCTACAGTGCTGCCAAGCATTGGTGCACGAATTACATATAATACGCGGAGGAATCAACACAATAAAGAGTATTGGCCGCGGTGATGCCTCGTGTCCTGCAGTGGGTAAAAAATGGGTCGTGACAATATGGTTTGAAAGTGTGATACGTGCCGTACTGCGGTACCAAGGCATCCTTGGGAGTGGCCGGAAAGGCTGTGAACTCGCATCCACTACACGGGACTATTTATCGGTAAAATGGTGTGTGTAGTAGTTAACGGTAAATCAGACTGGATCGAGATCCACACCGTGTGTGCGACAACATCGACAACAAGAAATAAAACCAAGAGAGATCTTCGCGCGGTGCATTGCCAGAGACAATCCACTGAATTTTGTTGACACGTTCATGGGGAAAATGGAATTGTCAACATTATGTCAGTTCCATATCATCATCACGATCTTCGTGGCCATTGGAGAAAAGGCAGTGCAGATCTTGAAATCTGACATCACCAAGTCTGCAGGATACAGCACGGAAATCCCTTGACAGCTGTTTATATTTGGCTGACGAAGGACTCCCTAGTCAACAAATAGTCAGCGTATATGGAAATGTTCAACCAGCGACACGAGAAATGTGTTTTGTTTGCTTTTCCTACACCCAGATCTGCAATGGAATTTGACCACGAACCTGACGTACATGCAGGAGGCGAACAGCAGCAGATAGACATGTGAAACTTTGGGCCTGGAAGCAACGTGTAGGTCAAGAACTTTGCCCAACGGCTCCAGTTATTGCACGTTCGGAACGATTGACCATATCACAAGTCCTTTGTCATCCACTTTAGAGAATGCTGGAGACCCATCGAGCATCTACATGAGCGCCATGAGGACCCTGACTTAAGTACCTACCTATATCTTCTAGCACTCAGTTTGACGCTGAGAGCGCATGCGGACACCGACTTAAGAACCTACCTATATCTTCTAGCACTCAGTTTGACGCTGAGAGCGCCATGCGGACACCGACTTAAGAACCTACCTATATCTTCTAGCACTCAGTTTGACGCTGAGAGCGCCTTGCGGACACCGACTTAAGAACCTACCTATATCTTCTAGCACTCAGTTTGACGCTGAGAGCGCCATGCGGACACCGACTTAAGAACCTACCTATATCTTCTAGCACTCAGTTTGACGCTGAGAGCGCGTATTGCAAATCCTACCAGCCAGTGTCAGTTTTGCTAAGCACCGAGTTTGATGTCACCACGTGGACGCCAACTACACCTGACACGGCTGTGGTGCGATCCGTGTCGACAGTTGTGTGCAGTTGTGATGCGACAGTCGCCAGCATCAAGGCAGTGTCGCCATTTGTCACAGCGATGTCAAGCGCTGTAACACCTGCTCGACATTGTGGCTGACGCCGATGTATCAGTATGATCAATCACCTCGACATTGTGGCTGACGCCGATGTATCAGTATGATCAATCACCTGTGACCAATTATAGTAATAAAGGCTGTTGCCTCCAAATCCACAGTTACGTTAGATTCTTATTTTAATGAAGACCTTTCGATAAACACACAACATGGTAATACAACATACTTATACTATATATATATATATATATATATATAATATATATATATATATACAATATATATATACATACATATATATATATATATATACATACATACATACATATATATATATATATATATACATATGGCGTGGTGATGAAAGATTTTTCACGATATGTATACATATATGTATATATATATACATACATATGTACATATATATTCGTATGTATATATATATTATATATATGGCTTGGTGACGACAGATTTTTCACGATACGTACCGCCCTTTCTGCAAGGGCCGCGCAGATCGTGATGATGATGTAGCCACTTCCATTCTCCTCAATGAACGCATCAATGAAATTCGCCGCTTTGTCAGAAACAATCCACTACGGCAAACCGTGCTGCGCGAAGATCTCTCTCAGTTTACATCTTGTGGTCGATGTTGTTGAACGTCAACTGCTACCAATATCTTACCGATAAAGAGACCCGTGCAGTGGGTGTGAGCTCACAGCCTTTCCGGCTGCATTTGTAACGCAGTTAGCACGTATATCATTTACAAATCATGTTGTGACGATGTTTACCCATTGCCAATCATGTGTGTGTGTGTGTGTGTGCGTGTGCGTGTGCGTGTGCGTGTGCGTGTGCGTGCGCGTGTGCGTGCGCGTGCGCGTGCGCGTGCACGTGCGCGTGCGTGCGTGTGCATGCGTGTGTGTAAATTCGCCATCATATTTAAAGAAAGTTGAAATGAACAAACGGTTCCTTTGAAGCGTGTTTTTAATTGATAAATCATCAGGCAATCTCTTTTCATATTTCACCATAATTCATATTCACATACCATGTCAGTTTTAGTATTATTAGTTAGTTGTATAATACTCGCAACGTCAGAACTTCATCGAGCTATTTAATCACACCACCGACGCCAGAGCTTCGTTGTGCACCTGGAGGAAACCAATGTTGCTCATTGGAGCCTTCAAACGGCGTGCAGACATCCCGTAGATTCATTTAACAAGTATCGTGCGTGGACGTTCGATACGAACAGATTCGTCACAATTCTGTCGTTGTTTCTGTTCGCTGGTCCAGAAGGGAGCCTCGGAAAACTCGCTACACGTCACGCCGTGGTCTCCTGGATTAACCAAAAAGCAACCAATTAGATTCAGTTTAAGTATCGTTGCAGAACAAAGTCAGTATCACAGGCACACAACATGGTTATGTGATTGTTCCTCGAGGATGCATGTCATCAATGCGCGTAACCCAGCTGTTCTGCTGTAAACTTATGTAGGAGTAGGTGAGATATTGTTTGGAGAAACGTTGTCGCCTCGTGGTGGGAACGATGGTTGAAAATGCGTGCACAATAGTTGGAATTATGATTTTGTTGAGCCAAACCAATTAGCAATGCAACTTACGTTAGAGGTAAACAATTAAATAATTGATAACATAAGGAGATATACTATGTTATTAGCTACCCTCGTAGTATGAGAAAATACCCCATGTCAATACGAATATAAATCAATCAATCAATCAGTCAATTTCTCAAGTATGTAAATCCTGTTTCTACCATATACGTGATTTCCGTGGAACTCGGCGTCATTTGTCTTTATCTACTGCTAAAACAATATCAGTATAGATCTATAATTAGCAGTCGCCTTGACTACTATAACTCACTCCTAAACGATATTGCTAAAAAGGACTTAGCTAAACTCTAACATGTACATAATTGTTTAGCACGTGTGGTACTATAAGCACCTCGTTTCTCACCATCTCTGCCCCTACTTAGACAGTTGCGTTGGCTTCCAGTTACATATCGAATACAATTCAAATTAGCCACTATCACATATCGTACCCTTTCTACGTAACACCCATCCTACTTGTTTAGTGCCCTTCATTTTTCCGATATCCCCAGGGATCTCAGATCATCTGTTTCACAACGACTTTTGTTCCGAAAACCAAGCTTAATATTGGCAAACGTGCTTTTTCTGTAGCTGCACCCAAAATCTGGAATCAACTCCCTATCGCTTTAAAATCATCCTAGACTATAGATAACATTTCGTAAAAAAACTGAAGACCTCTGAGCTCAGATTCCTGGGGATTTAGGCGCTATAGAAGTTTGTCATTATTATTATTATTGCAATATGCAGAACTTGTTATATTTTATTTCCTTTATTTCCTTTGACCACTTCACTCCATATACATAATACTAACATACTAGTTGCTCGAGCATATGTGTACACGTTTCATTTGTTTACTTTGGCATATCGCATGCATTGCATCATATTTAATAGCATATAATCATTGAAGGTCATACGATAACAACTGACTGTTAGCTTTAAACGTTACAATAGAAATGTTCAATGTTATTTTGTAATATAGTTTAAATATACTTATATTACAAAACAGTGTATTTGTATAGCATGCAAATTATTATAAATGAACCTGATTGCTCTCTTCTGTAATATCAAACCACTAATAACGATTGCTTTATAAGTGCTGCTCCAGATTTCACAGCAATATCGTAAGCACTTCAGCTATACAGATATTATCAATAAGAAAACAATTATTTCAGTTTGGAACGAAAATGAAACACAGATCTACATGTTATTATTATTATTATTATAACCTAGTATTATCTCATCCATTTATAATAACTTCGTTTGTTTGGATGGCAACGCATGCCATACTGACATCGAGGACATGGTATTGAAGGCAGTGCACCCACCGTTCGTGTCAGCTTCAACGAACATTCGACGTGCCAGCGGCGTGTTGCCACTCACACTCGACACGAACTCTAGCGGACTGATCACCTTGTCGACGTTCGTGTCGAATTTGACAAAGTCGCCTGGCATTCGGACTACACCGCGTTGTGACAGACGCTGGAGAGGAAACAATCAGGTTAGATATTCGGAAAAAAAACTAAACTCAGTGTCGTCAGTGGGCTTTGTTTGTAGAATGTGACTACAAATTATTTTAGGGTAATTTGAGTGTTCAGAAACCAAAATATCGTGTTAGCAGTCTGTGGGAGGGGTCCTTAACCAATTAAATTACTAATAATACATACAAAATGACATCAATTTACCCCTGTAAGAAGGAACACCCTTTTAGTTAGCATTGACCACTTAATACATATAACCCGTGAATCTATGGGAGTTTTTTTTAAACATTTTGGAAAGGGTCAACAAACCATTTTAATACATAATTATTTGAGAGAGCTAAATCCCAAGTTGTTAATTGTTTATTTCTTGGTCCAGCAAATATAATGCATTCAACAATTATAAACCAAAATGGACACCACCTTGCCATACCAAATTCAGTTGATCTAGTCGTCCTAAAGTGGTGAGTATTAGGGGTGTGGGTGGGGGCATACCAAAACCCACCAACAGCAATCTCACAGAGGCTCACCAACAAAAAACCTCCAGCTACACCCTACTTTTGAGGCCCATCAAAAACCACCAACTGTTCCCCTTTGCCGAACTATCGGGGGTTAGGCATAACTCCAGCCATCCCCCGCCGAAAATATTGGGGGTTCAGCCCCCCTCGTCCCTCTGGTTCAAATGACTATGCAGTACAATTGCTTACATCTGCTAAGTATAGTTAAACATCTGTATTTTAAAAGTTTGATCAATGTTCTTCTTCTAGTTGTTCTAGTTGTTTCCAGCGCTCGGAAACGTTCTATTAACTGACCATGTTATTGTGGTTACAATGTAATGGTCTTATGAGGTTTCATTCAACTAGTCAGCGTTTTTCAGAACATTATCGCCAAACCGACCTTTATATGCTGGCACCGAGGATGTTCAGTGCCAGGGTGCTTGTCGTCCTCGGTGGTTCTTTTATGTGTTACGTTGAGATGAGACCGACATGAGGGATACACAGTCCCCAATGTTGAGAGCCAGGTTTTTATACCAAATATCATGCCTGCCCAGTCCGGGTTTCGAACTCAGAGCATGTATATACGTGTACGTCATAAGCCTTTACTTGACGACCTGTTCTAGTGTGTGTCACATATAGGCTAAAACTTATACATAACAATCCCTACAACACGGGTTCTTGCAAGTAAACATCCGATACTTGTGATTTGTTGACGTATGCAAGAACCTGTTTCGTCACATCGACTTAGCAAACATACGAATTTGACTAATGCGGAAGATACGTCATTCAGCACCTCTAAAAGTTTAACTCAGAATGCAACTTTAACTCAACAAGACAAGTGTAATCACCAATTCGTCAATATGTGAAGCAATACCGGATATTAAAACGGGATACGGGATATCGTTGTGTTATAGAAGGTCAACTACTGACCACCGCCATGGCTATTCTCTCCATGTTATCCATATCGTCGAATTCCTCGCAGATGGTCACGTGTTTGCACTTCCTCGTCACGATGTCACAGATGTGTTCCATAGAGCAGTCGAAGCCTCCAGCGGCGAGGGAGCCCGACACGAGGCACGCCAGGCCTCCACACAGCAGCAGGGCTGATACTGAAGACATTCTGGGGAGGACATAAAAGGATGGCGTTGTTCGAGGTAAATTAAGCCGTGACCACGCGTTCTCAGTCGAGGAGACGGACTACGTGGTGGCCACGCAATGTCATGGATGAAATCGTTCGATGGTGGTGTATGCGTTGGTTAGTTCTCATCAACACATGCGCACGGACGTTCGCATACACGCACACGCATGCATGCGCGAACACACAAACGTATATTACACACTAATGCACACAAGCACGCACACACGCACGTACACGCACGTACAATCGCGCACACACACACCCAAATACGCATACAAATACACATACAAACACACACACACACACACACACACACACACACACACACACACACAAACACACAAACACACAAACACACACACGCACGTACGTACACACACAAACACACACACACACACACACTACACATACACAATGCACACACACGCATACACAAACGCACGCACGCACACGCACGCACACGCACGCACGCACACGCACGCACACGCACACGCACGCACACGCACGCACACGCACACGCACACGCACACGCACGCACACGCACGCACACGCACGCGCACGCACTAACACCACACGCACACACGCACACACGCACACACGCACACACGCACACACGCACACACGCACACACGCACGCACACACGCACACACGCACACACGCACACACACACGCTCTCTCTCTCTCTCTGTCTCTCTCTCCCTCTCCCTCTCTCTCTCTCTCATTTTGTTTGACCCTACCTTTCTATCCAAATTGTTGGTTGCCAGTAAAGACAGGGAGATATATAACACACCAAGAACAACTGAGCTGTCGTCTGTCGCGTCTTTCTGTCTCTCGGTGGTACGAAGAAGTGACAGTCACTGTCTTGTAATGACAACGTCAACAACTCACTCTTCCGAGTCAAGAGTGTCACCCGACGGTCACGTGGCGTGTCCTGGTAAACCGTTAACGCTGTTGTTATTCTTCCTTAGCAAAACTCGGCTTATCACGTAGCAGCTCCTTAAATAACAACAAGTCAAATTGACCAAAACACTTCAATAACACACTTCTCTGTGCCGCGAATGCTCTAGTATGTAAACGGAGTCAGACATCAAACTGACCCGTCGGTATTTCGGTGAACATAATAATAGTCACACAACAGTGTTACGTCGATGCCATTTGTCGACAAATCCTTATTGTTCTAACGAGGCGGCGGTACTGAAACACAGTCGAACCTCGCGTTACGCTCGGTAATACAGCCATCTGGCAATTAAGGTCATCCTAAAATAGCCCAAAATATTTCCATAACTGTAACGTATAGGAAATTAGTCCGGTTAATAAGGTCGCCTCGTTATTAAGGTCACTTTCGCCCAGTCATGCGGGGGGTTATCAATACCAGTTACTACAAATATAATAGTTATTAATCGCGAGAGTTGCTCTTCGAGCGCGTTTTGCTGCGCGAACAACATTTGATGTTCAATACGTACATAACAGTACCCACATACATACGGCCCTCGAATAAACCCAAAGAGATCGCATTTATGTTTATTTTGTTTTGAAGTAAGTTGTGTTTTAATAGGAAACAAAACACTATTATGATATGTTTCCGGTAATACTGATGGCACACCTGGTCGTTTGGCTTTCGTTACTTGTTAATCAAATTGTTCAGTGTACTAAGTCAATGTATGCACCAATATTAACAAGAGAGGTGGTGCTGGTGGTGCTCCAATAGTGCATTCAGTGTTAAATTAATGCACGAAACACGCTACAGTTAATGCCAATAAAATATGCAATCTTGTAATAAGTCTTTATACCCGTTAATATGTTTACCCTCTTCCTAACCAACTTACAAGTAGCAATTTTCAATATGCTTAGACTTGTGTAATACATCACTCCAAATGTTGCGCCAATCCTTGTGCGTGTCTGCATAACTTGCTAGTTTTAGACACATAGAAATACAGGCTCTTTCGTTAAGTACAAAGAGGTGCAGTGTGACCCTTAAGTCTAGAGTGGTCACCGTTTAAAGTGTAATATTATATGTATAACTAAACACACACACACTACTTTGATTTTCCACTCCACATGATCACGTGACACGGTCTATATATCGCAGTGTTTACAATCCGCGACTTTCCCTTACATCGCGGTCATTTCCTGACCCCGTTATTTGTCCTATACTCCACCAAATTTAACAATATTGCCATCCAGAACTCTAGATGGCAGGTGGAGAAGGAAGCCTTTTGGGTTATCGAGAGTCCAATACTTGTTGTCTACGTGTATGCCGCCCTTTTAAGATATGTGTCGATTTTATTTTTAAACATATTCACGCTACTAACACCAACACAATCAGGAGATAATCTGTTCCATTAATTTACAGTAGAATGAGAACTGTCTTATATCTAATGTACACTGCTCCTTTACTAATGTAACTTCATGTCCTCTGGTCCTTCTATCTTTCTTAACTGAGAACAAACTATTTCTATCAATATTTTCATAAACATTCAATATTTTAAACACTTCTATCTTATCTCCTCTCAATCTCCTGGTCTCTAGTGTTGTTAAACTACATTTTAGGCGTATTTTGTAACTAAGATCCCACGATATTCCAGACATGTTCTCCTTTTCCTGTGTTCGTTGTGTTGTTCCACCTCTTCTCTCTTTGACTTACCTGTTCACTGCAGCCTGTATGTAACTAGGACACTTGCCGACACTGTTTTATCATAGCTGATTGATGTTTAACGTTTATTTATTATTTATTTATCTGTTTATTTACTTTTCATATACATTTTAGCCTAATTTATTTATGTTTACATTAATTTTAGTTTATTTATTAAAATAATAATAATATGATATTAACTATTATATTTTATGATATGTTATATCACATTCCTTTTCTACTTCTACTATATTTATTGTCTTAATTACTATTATTATTAGTTCATTTTAACTATGATATAACAACTATTGTTTTTTATTCAAATGCATTATTTTTAACATACATTTGTATAGTGTTGTAAAGCGCTGTGAACAACATTGGGTGTGGCGCTTAACAAAATAAAATATTATTATTATTATTTGCTATTTTTTCGGCCAGGTGGCCTGCCCATCTCATCGGGCTTCTCAATAATCCTACCACTATATTACAGTACTACCGGGGAAGAATTTATTTGTTCTTAAAGGGAATAAAAACATCTATTGCTTGAATTCATGTTACATTACATCCTGCTATCTATTTCCACGTCCACCAAGCAAAAAAAATGAAAAAAATTCAATGAATTAGAAATTCCACATTTTATGCTGTACATCCGGACATTTTCGAATATGCATATTTTTGGCGCGCTTTTCGGGATGCCGATATGTGACGTCACTTATGACTCAAACTCGCATCAGGCCGACCCTTTCCATGCATTCAGAGCATGTTTACAAGTATAGTTTTTGGGTCGAAACGAGCGTCAGAATGAGTTATTGTGCAATTTTTCGACGTAATACAAACACTAGTCATCATAGAGGAACAAGCAGTTATCTTACGGTTCCACATGAATCGAATTTTATTCAAAACAACGTATGCGAATGGGCTTACAAGTCTATGATGTTTTGAGTCTGTTTATTGAGAGCTTTGAGAAAACGTTTATTTACTGTAGCCGCCCGGATGTAGCTATCCCGGATGTTAAGTCTAACTCGATACGCTAGGTGGCGATAACAGTCACTCAGTTAGTCAGTAATTGAACTATACAGAGTTGAACACTACATCCCTCCCCAAACTGGATAAAAGATACAGCGTTCAGAAAAAACACATTAGTAAAAATGCATAGGCCCGATTACATAGTGTCCTTGCATGGAAAAAACAATTACTAGCCAGACTACAACATTGTTATGGGTAGTGTCTGTATGACAAGGCATTATTATGTTAGTGATACGAATTAGTACACATCGTAGTCGTCGAGATGTCGCGGGCGATTGCGCATGCGAGCTGGATAGCGAGGCATCTCGTCGACGTCATCAGGCAGGATTTGCTGATCTTCGGCGTCACCGATGTCACCGGTGCTGATGTCATCATCCCAGCTCGACTCATCTTCCGATTCGACTACGTCGCTCGTGACGTGTTTGAAAAATGACGAATTTCGCGTCACTCGATGCGTTCCACGCTGCGCAGTGACCATGGAACCTTTGACGTGTGTGACGTGGTACGGACGTGGATCATACGCTGGGTCGATTTTGGGCCTCCTCATCGGCGGTTTGATGATGACCGCGTCACCTTCCTTGATGATCGAAGGCTTGACGTACGCTTTGTCGTCAGCTGCACGTTTCATCTTCGCTTTGTTGTTCTGGTCGCGTTGTTGTACGTCCTTCCTGTTGAACGGCTCGGGTGTCGTTTGTGGCAACTTGACCTTCATCCATCGTCCGTGTAGAAGTATTGCTGGAGGAGATCCGGTTGTCGCATGTGGAGTTGCGCGATAGTTGCGAAGGAACCGATTCATCTCGGCTCTCCAGTCTTTCTGCTCACAGATAGATGTTTTGATGACTTTCTTCACCGTTCGCATGAAACGCTCGACTTCGGCGTTCGCTCGCGGCCAGTACGGAGTGATCTTCCTGTGGCGGAAACCGAGATCTGAAGCAAAGTTTGCAAAGTCACGACTGTTAAACGGTGGACCGTTGTCCGTTCGAAGTGTGTCGGGCGTACCATACTCTGACAATACTTTGTCCAAACGAGGGATCACCACGTTTGCCGATGTTGACGATACGATTTCAACGATCGGGAATCTTGAGTAATCGTCCATTAGGACCAGCAAGTATTGTCCCATGGGTAGTTCTGCGAAATCTGCGCTGATTTCTGTCCAGGGCGCTGTGGGTAGTGGACTCATCTGCAAAGGTTCACGTTTGACCTCTGGCACAGACGCTTGACACGCAATGCATGATTTGACACGACGTTCGACCATCTTGTCGATGCCGGGGAACCAAATCTTTTCTCGCAGCAATGCTTTTGTCTTCACGATTCCCTGATGACCTTCGTGGGCAAGGTCGACCGCGCATTTCTGCAGTGTTGCGGGGATGGCCAACCGATGACCACGAAGAATGGTGTCACCGTCAACTGTGGTCGTCAGCTCGTTCTTCAGCAGTTGGTAGGACTTGTACGACTCGACGTCTACCTTGTCTGACAAGTTTTGCTGCCATTTTCCAGTGCGTAGGGCTTGCACTACAGCTTGTAGTGTCGCGTCGGCCATTGTTGCGCATCGCACTTGTTCGATCGACATCGCTTTCGGCACGGAGTTGATCGAGATGTAATCGATGAACTCCTCAGCGACCTTCTCTTCACGGGAAGTCTGACGCGTTTGTTGGCATGGGTGTCGTGACAAGAAGTCTGCAGGGTTATCTGACCCCGGACGGTAGACCACGGTGGCGTTGTAGGGCTGCAGCCTGATTGCCCACCGCTCGATGCGTGCTGTTGGTTGAGACTTTGGGTTGCCGTAGATCGACACTAGCGGTTTGTGGTCAGTGAATACCACGACCGATTGACCGTAGACGTATAGGTGAAAGTGTTCACAGGCCCATACGACGGCCAGCGCCTCGCGTTCGGTCTGGGAGTACCTCTGCTCCACGGCGGTTAGCGCACGACTGCCATACGCGATGACACGCTCGTCTGACTCGGCACTCTGTGTGAGGATTGCGCCAAGGCCGACAGGACTGGCGTCCACGTAGATTGCCGTTTTCTTTCGTTCATCAAAGTACGCCAGCACCGGCGCCTTCGATAGCGATTGGCGTATAGAGGCGAGAGACGTGTTGCACTCATCCGTCCAGTTCCAAAGCGCATCTTTCTTCGTCAACTCTCGTAGAGGTTGCGTCATCGTCGCGTAACCAGGGATGAATCTCGCAAAGTTGGACATGCCGAGAAGACTTCTGACCTGCGTTGCGTTTGACGGAGTGTCGAGATTCTGGATCGCTGACACCTTCTTTGGATCAGCAGAGAGTCCTCCTCGGGAGAAGACGTACCCGAAGAACTCAAGCGTGCCCTTGTTGTAAGAGCATTTCTTTTTGTTCAGCGTGAGACCATGTTCGCGCAGTCGTTGGAACGTCGCCTTCAGGTGCTGATCGTGCTCCTTCTGCGTTGCGCCGAACACGAGAATGTCATCGCTGATGTTGATCGCACCGGATATGCCACTTAGTGTTTCGCGAATGGCATTCTGGAACACTTCGGCTGCACTAGACACACCGAAATTGAGACGTTTATATCTCCACAGGCCGATGTGCGTGGAGAAAGTGGTGATAGGTCGCGATGACGGTTCGAGTTCCAGCTGATTGTAGCTTTGGTTCAAGTCGAGTTTGCTGAACACAGCTGCACCGTTGAGGTCGTTTACAAGCTCGTTGATGGTCGGCGTGATGTGACGTTCTCGCGTGATCGCCTGATTCGCTTGGCGCATGTCGACACACACCCGGATCTGACCTTCACTTTTCGGTTTCGGTACTACGACCAATGGCGATACCCAGGGCGTTGCCCCCTCGACGCGCTCGATGACGCCGAGTTCCTCGTCTCGCTTCAACTCCTGTTCCAGTTGCTGCCTGACGTGAAACGGGATCCTCCTGTGTGGTTGCGCAACAGGTTGCACCGTCTCGTCGACGTGTAATTTCACTTTGAAATCCTTTAGTTGACCGAGACCTTGGAAAAGGTCGTCATACTCGGAGACTAAGCGATCGATAGCTGTAGCCTGTGGCTGGTTGGTCGATAGCGGTTGCACGACTCGTACCAGATGAAGTCGCTTTGACGTCTTCCATCCTAGAAGTGAGCCACCTGAGCCCGCTACAACATAGAACAGTTCGTCACTTTGTTGTGTTGCAGATTTCACAGTGGCCGTGAAGATACCCTTGACAGGAAGTGGCTTTGCAGATCCATACGGGAAGATCTTCGTGTCATCGCGGCTCAGCTGCGGTTGCGGTGTCATCGTGGCGTAGTCGCATTCATCGATGATGTTGATTTCAGCTCCCGAGTCAGCAATGACGTTCAGTTCGTGGCCGTTGACATTGACAATGAAGTGTGGACGTGCATCGCGTTTGTTGACACCGACGTTGCACAGTGATAGTTTGTAGACACACGCGTCATCACTCGAACTGTCTTCAGCCGCAACGATGTGTACACCTCGCTTCTGTGGTTTACGCGTGTTCGGTTTACGTTTCTCCGTTTTCGTCGGTCTGCGCGTTGTTGGTCTAGACAGGCAGCATGAAGCGAAGTGATTCATCTGGTGACAGTTCATACACTCCTTCCCAGCGGCAGGGCAGGACGATCTCCCTCCAGGGTGCGGCCACGTCTGCGCACAGTTGCGGCACACGTTATTCTCGTCCTTCGGTTTCGTAACCCACTGTGATTGTTTGGGTTTGTTGGTTGACATCTTGTTGACAGACACCGACTGACTGTTGTGATTGACGCGTTCTATGCTCTTGGCTTGCATCTCGGACAGTTCCATGACCTTTGCGACATCCACCAGTTTGGTCAATGTTATGTCGGGGTCACTTAGTGCCTTCCGTCGAAGCCGACTAGACTCGCAGTTCTGTACGATCTGGCTCATGATTTCTCTGTCGATATCGGAGAACTCACACTTTTTGCAAGCTGCCTCAGCCTCGTGTAGTACGCGGTGATGTCTTCCCCCTTCTCCTGCTTTGCCTGTCTGAACTTGTAGACTTCGTACTCGCGGTTTCTCTTTGGAGCGAAGTGTGTTGTGAGTGCTTTGACTGCTTTCTCAAGTTCATTTTCGTCATCGTCACCAGCGACGACAGGCAGCGTGTCGAAGATATCGTGCGTTTCTTCACCCGCATAATGAAGCAGTAGTGCGCGTTGACGTGTGTCGTCCGTGATGTTGCACGCCGTCATGAGATTTTTGAAGCGAGCGACCCATTTGGTCCAGCGAATTGCGACGTCACCGCTTGCACTAACATCGAAATGTGGATACGTTGGCAGATCGGACATTATTGCAGTACTTAACTTTGTTGCGAAGTTCACACCTGCATCACTCGTCGCCAAATATGATAACAGTCACTCAGTTAGTCAGTAATTGAACTATACAGAGTTGAACACTACAAAGTCGACTAAGTTTCGCCGAGCTTGGGCTCGTTTTCAGAATAATTATATCGAATGCAACCAACGGGAGATAATCTACATCAATAAACATACATAGCAAACATATAGTGTATCCAGCTACATAAAGTAACGTGTATAATCTCATAATATCACTGGAATATCGATATATGAAGGAGTTGTACAAGTTATCAAAACAACTGAAATCAGTCAGCGAATTTCTGCCGGCCCTGATAGCTCACTTGGTAAACGCGTTGGTTCATTGGCGTTTGTTTTACAATCGGGCGACGCCGGTTCAATCCTGACAGCATGCAAATTATTGATTTTCTTTACACCTTTTTTGTTTATGTTTTCACGAAGTAATATAAACCAAATCATTTAGTATACTATGATGCACTGTTTATAAATAATTTTTATTTTGTAGTAATTATTTATTCGCCCCAAAAATGAAAATATGGTCATTATATAACGATGTTTCTAAATTTTATTTATCCAAACAAATATAATGTAATGGATATATAATTTATTAATTGTAAATATATTGTACAGTAATATATTGTAATTATATATGTGAAAAAGATTATGATCTGTCTAGATAAATACAATTTAGAAACATCGTTATATATAATGACCATATTTTCATTTGTGGCGAATAAATAATTACTACAAAAATATAAAAAATATTTACAAACAGTGCATCATAGTATACTAAATGATTTGGTTTATATTACTTCGTGAAAACATAAACAAAAAAGGTGTAAAGAAAATCAATAATTTGCATGCTGTTAGGATTGAACCGGCGTCGCCCAATTGTAAAACAAACGCCAATGAACCAACGCGTTTACCAAATGAGCTATCAGGGCCGGCAGAAATTCGCTGACTGATTTCAGTTGTTATGATAACTTGTACAACTCCTCCTTCATACATCAATATTCTAGTGATATTATGAGATTTTACACGTTACTTTCTGTAGCTGGATACGATATATGTTTGCTATGTATGTATATTGGTGTACATTATCTCCCGTTGGTTGCATTCGATATAATTCTTCTGCAAACGAGCCCAAGCTCGGCGAAACCTAGTCGACTTGTACTCATAGATATAAATAGAACACGCTAGTTGAACAAGATCGCTAAGCGGCTATCAGTTGACACATGATACAGTGACGGCTGCATGGGCCAGTGACAGCCATGCTGCCGTACGGCAGTAAGTCACTGCAGTCCCAGTGCCTATACAGCACAGCACTAAGTTTTCATTATAATATCTCATGCTAACTATTAACTGACTTAAGTTAGTCCGTGTTGTAAATGTACAATGGGTTCAGACAGTTGCCTCACTATTATGCCAGTGTCTGTGACATCTCAATAGGCCTGTAATTGGTACACAATCTTAATTGTCTGAGGGATGAGTCTTTTTAGATTACCATTTACGTCCCCCTAAACAAAATCAGCTTTGTCATTTCATGTCGGGATGATGGCATATTCTCATGTGCGATAATCTTCGTGTGTTTTTTCGCGTACGTCTTGATCCGCACTGCAAGGTATGTCCTGATGACCCGTCTTGTCAGGGCAGAAAGATGGTCGATTTCCATTCCAATGACATGGTCACTGAAATGGTCATCTGCAGCAGCTTGCGTGAAGACAACATTTCCCAGCTGCTCCATGACAGCCATTTCCACCTTTAGATCGAGATTCTTTTGGAATGTTATCTGGCGAACATTCTCAAGGACACGTCTCCTACAAAAACGTGTTTTGTGTCATTTAAACTGTCAAAAGAAAAATAACTGAGCTTGCATAGATCTAGCAGTTAAGTGTGTGTGGTTGTGTATGTGTGTGTGTGTGTGTGTGTGTGTGTGTGTGTGTGTGTGTGTGTGTGTGTGTGTGTGTGTGTGTGTGTGTGTGTGTGTGTGTGTGTGTGTGTGTGTGCGTGTGCGTGTATGGTCGCGCACGTATGTGCGTGTGTGGGGGGTTATGTTTCTGCATATGTATTATATATATAATATATGTATATATATTATATATATATATACATACATTATATAATTATACTATACACGCGCACACACAACATAAACATTTTGATATTTTTATCCACCAAGCGTTGCTGGAAATTACCGTTTCATGCAGTTTTCAACACTTAAATTTAGTCACTCACTGACACATTCACAAAACCAGTAGCCATGAAAATTACCTGGAGATGACTTCAGTTGTCTTGATGATCTTGAGAACTGGCGCGGAAGGGAATGTCAGCCCACCGCCTTGTTTTCTGACAGTCAGCAGAGCATACTTGGGTACATTTAGCGTGTGTTGATGTGGATCAGATGGATTCAGGAACAGTAGCAGTTTCCACGAGCTGCATGATATCTTGGCAGCCATCTTCATGACAATGTAACCACCAATGTAGTACATGATGTTATCTCGGATGTCATTGGGATCCTCCTGGTCTACAGATACCATCATTTTCTCCATGGCTTTCACTTCATCATCATCATGCCACAGGTCGGGTGGAGGCTGACGCTGCTGGGATCGTTTCCTGCGGATTTCGAACAGAGGCTCACAAAATGATTCCTCGAAGTCGGTGCAGTTTCCAGTGCTGGATGGTGAAATGCTGTTCCTCATCAGTATTCTGCGCAGGGCCCACTTGAATTGTAAAATGTTTGGGTTATTGTTCCACCCCCCTCTATGTCTTATCTTGTTGAAAAGGAGCTCGATGTGGTCTTGCGAGAATTTGTAGGTGAGAACGTATTTGTAGGGATGTGTCTGGGTGAGAAGATCAGTGGTGATGTTTCGTAGTGATTCAATGGTTGCTGCAAATCCAATTATCGCTGTTTTGCGACGTCCCGATCGCAGTAGCCTTCCCTTCTCGTCTTTTAGAGTCATCAGGTAGTCATACATGTGTTCCAGGTATTGTTGCCACTCCCTCATGTTTTCGGCAGACAGTGGAGCTTTCGATCCCTTACCATGGATGTTCTTGGTGTTCAGGATATCGAAAAGTTTATCTACTTTTCGAAGGAAAGTTGTTGTTTCTTCACTGCCTTCGAACTCCTTCTTCGATACGTCTTCACGAAGGAAGTCTATGGCATCTGCCACTGAGAAGCTGATTGTCTGGGCTGCAACCCGCACGTTCATCTTGTGCTTTCTGTAGTCAATGTGGGCTTTGGATAGATTATTGCCCAAAATCAAGCCCTCCTCTTCTTGCAGGGCATTCAGGGATTCGATGTACTGCCACCTGATTAATTTGTTGTCGTGTTGTATTGTCTTGTAGTAACCAAGGAGGTTTCGCATCAGTTTAATCATGTGGCACACATCGAATATGATGTATATTCTCTCTTGAGGACGTGCAGGGTGGTAGAACCATGGCCTCATGTCACCAACGTTCAACTTGCAGCCAAGTTTGACAGCAGTGCTTTGGTTGCCAAATGTTCCATCAAAAACAACTGCCTTGACGCTGAATCCGCCTTTGATTAGCAACGCCAAGCAATCCCGTGTCAGCTGAGCTTGCACCGCAGCAGATACTTTGTTGACAATGAAGTATGCAACTGGATGTTTCCAATGCCCTGTTACACCAGAAACCATGAACACCAAAGCTTCAGTGGCTAGACTGTCGTCCGCGTCAGGTAAGGCAGCTCCATAATCTGTGCAGCCAACGTAACTTTTGCCAACTGGGTCCCAGACAGTCTCTTTCCTGATCGCCATGGCATCTAAAATAAGGACGCACTCCTTCATCCATGGCTTGTCTTGGAGGCTGTTGCTGAGCGTGTCGGTGACATTTGTGAGGAATCCAGGTTCACAATCAACAGATGCTGCCCAACTTCTGATGCTTGATGGATGTGGTAAGTGCAGTATTGTTCTGACGTAGTCGTATGCCTTGGGCGAGTAGTAGTGGAGAGTGAGTGCAAACTGCTTGATTTGTTGGTTGTACTTTCTTTTCCTTGTCGATCCTCGGCTGTTGGAGAGTTGGTTGCGAAAGACGTGTTGGGCCATCCCACCAAAGTTATTTCGTAGCAGTGCCAGCTCATCTTCTTCAAGTAGCTTTTGTTCTCCAATGGACTTGAGAAGGTCTGTCATTTTGTTTATCTTCTGCTGTTTCCGCCTAACCTTCTGAGTCAAGGTCTTTATTTTCCTCTTTAATTTTACCGTTTTCTGAACCATCTTTGAAGATAATGGCTGGTCTCGCGAGATGTATCTGTGTTCTATATTTAATCTCCTGGCTACTTTGGTTGGACTTGGAACATCCTGATCTTCCACAACAGTACTCATGTGACTACTGCCTCCCGATGCTTCAGCAGGGTGCTTTCTAGCCTTTCTGGGTTGGCGTTGCTTAGGTTGCAGGTGGGAAGGGAAATTGAAAATGGAGGGAACTGCCGAATCATTGAGTCTTCTTCCGATCTTGTTGGGACGAACCACAAAACATTTCACTTCAAAATGGTCACTACAGAGAAAGCTGTTCGTTGTTGGTGTCCAGTCTTTTCTCTTGATTGCTTCAATCCATGCAGCTCGGCATTCTGACCTTTTCTTTTCGTCTGGGAATCTGCAGGGGACAATATCCATTACCTGTAATTAAGTAATTATAAGTCGTAATATATTATCCCATTAAGCTTTTAGATTAATACAATACGTGTTGACTCAGCTAGGACTCTGCACAATAATATTATTAAATAACGTTTTAGTATATACCGTAATTCAACCAACTTAAGTTATATATTGTCAATTTGCACATGATTGTAATGTTTTTAAAACTGTTAATTTCTAAATTAATGGCAATGAGGCATGTTCGTGCAGACTGTTACCTAAGCTATATTGTATAATTGAGGATCCTCACCTGTGGAAAGAGATGCCAGATACTGTCTTCTGTCGGTTGGTACAGTTGTAAGCTACACAGGAAATAACCATATTTGATGTTTCACAATAACTATTGTAATCAGCAAGCCTCCAAATGTTGTCGAGAGTTAAAAACAGAAACACGTTGCTCGCTCCAGTGTGAGCCACTCAACTGTCCACAGCTTAGGATAATCCAACTGGGATATTGACCTCAGGTTAAACTAATTTCCAGGTCACAACCCTTCCCCCAAATAAGCTGGAGGCTACAGCCTACCCCATTAATTATTCATCAGTCACTTTGTCAAGGAAGCACGATGACAAATCTCCAGATCATTAGCCCTAACCAACCCAAATCTGGTGGCTGCTGGCATAACCCATTAATTAGTCATGAGATATCTTATCTAGGGAGCACAGTAACACATATCCAAGTAACAATTTCCTATGCCAGACATTTATTACATGTTATATACATTGTCAAACAATTCTATGCTGTATGTCATGCCAGTGGATGCAACAGTTCCTGCCGTACAGTTGGATGGCAGCCAGCGGTCCACGGCAGCGTCACTGCAGCGAGCCAGCTTATCGCTCTAGTCTATAGGGGAATGATTAATGATGTAACTCTATGCTTGTACTACAAGTTGTAGGCTCATTCGCATTCATTGTTTTGAATAAAATTGAATTCATGTGGAACCGAAAGATAACTGCTTGTTCCTCTATGATGACTAGTGTTTGTATTACATCGGATTATTGCATAACAACTCATTCTGACGCTCGTTTCGACCCCAACATTATCCATGTAAACATGCTCTGAATGCATAGAAAGGGTCGGCCTGCTGCGAGTGTGAGTCATGTGTGACGTTAAGATACCACGTGATCGCCTAGCTCATTAAAATTTTATTTTCCGCGGGAATCGCTACACAGACAGGTTTAAAATCGAATTTATGCTACAAATGTATTTTTCTGTATTTGTTTAATGTTCTCGAATGTTACATGCAATATTAAACTTTCTGTACACATGGAAAACGGATTTTAGCTAATGCCTTGTTTTTATTTCCTTTAACAGCGTTGAGTAGGAGGTAATTTACATGGCACTCGTTGGTAGTTGGCCTGACCATTGACATCGCGCACACAGCGCCACCAAACACAGTTTGCGTGACTGCGCCCTTATTGACATCTTTCCAGGAAGGTATGCCTCCGACAAATCCAAACCATTTGCTGCTGGGTCTGGCTCTGTTTACTGTTTTATGCAAGAACAAAGCAAGATACCGTATGTTGATATCATGGCAATCCATAACGGTTTATTATAACTGGATTGCGTGGCGCTCACCTATGGTGCGCGCTCAGCTGATTGTACATGCAATTACAATTGACAGGTAGTAGGGGAACGGCGTTCAAAACGGGCCCCCTGCCCAAAACGACCCCAGCCCGTTTCGCGTTACTATACTGTATATAGTAACATTTATGTTGTCACTTCATAGACACTCATACGGGGGCACTGCTGAACGCTGGTCGGAAGCGCGAAACGGAAATTCAAATACATGAGCTCAAAAAGACTAGTTTTCACACTTTTCTTAAAACTAACACTGTTTTCAAAATGTCACATTTCCATTTGTGCGCGATTAAAAAATGGAAACTCTGGTATATGTCAGCCCATTGTGTCTGCTCTGATATGTGTAATTTTCAATACAAGAGCTTACGAGGTATGTAATCAAAATGGCGATCTACCGCAGGTCGTGGAGTGCGTCCAAAACAGGCCCCTGAGAGATCGGCTTTGCTTACAGGAGCCCGTTTTGGCTGGCATGTTGTTAGTACATTCTACATGCAATTCATGACACTATTACAGGTATGTAATGTTATCTACATGCCTATTGTATAGTATATTACCCAGTTACAAAATAATATAAGGAATAATCACAATAAAACAAATAGTAAACCCTACACACAATTTATACATAGCGATACTGTCAACGGATGCTTATAAAGTTGTACAACACACGTATAAACTAGTAATTATGGCGTTTTGTTACAGATTGATCAGGTTCCTAAACCTGTAATGAGATACAAGCGGAAAACGGAGTGACAGAGTAGGTCTGCAACTAGTACGGAACGGGCGATCGAGGCAGTACGGAAAAAGAGATGGGCCTGAAGGGCGCAAGTCTGCAGTACGGTGTACCACGCACGACCCTTCAAAGACGCTGTCGCAAAGACGTTGCTGTTAGACACAACAAGTGCCTCGCGACGACCCGATCCCGCAAATGCCTCGTGACAATCCGGTTGCGCAAGCGCCTCGTGACGACGCGGCATTGCAAGTATTCCCGACGACGATAACAACCCCCATAACGGTTGTTTCGCCTATTCCGAAGGTAGACCAATCAAACCAGCGAAAGTCGAACAACAAAGGGAAGACGTGCATTATCACCTTAAGTCCATACAGACGGCAACTTCAGACAAAAGAGAAATCCCAGGATAAAACGCCTGCCACGAAAGTGCTAAAACCCAGCACAAGTGAAAACACACAGGGAATGAAGAGAACGCCAGCCAAGCCACTCAAACGTCTTAACGCCGAAGCTTCGAAAAAAGCGGAACAAACGAAGAGAATGAAGAGAAATGAAGAAAACGACAACGCACCGTGTCTTTACTCCTGCAAAATGTTTTCGGACAGTAAGGAAGGGGAAGAATGGATAAAATGTGGACAATGTAAGGCGTGGACACACCAGGCTACGATTGCGGACAGTTTGTTTGCGAAATATGTGGTGGTCGTTGAGTTGTTCTCGTTGATGTGCAGGGGGCCCGTTTTGGGCGCCCGTTTTTAACAGGACAAAAATATCTGGGGGGGGGGGGTGACAGTACGGCGTCTTATTTAAGTACAGTCGTAGGCAGATAACTGGATAAGATAATCACGTTAAAAAACATGTTCCAATAAAAAAAAAATGTGACAAATCTTGCACGCCGTGGTACATACTAGAAGGTAGGTGCACTATGCATGTGGTACATACAATAAGGTAGGTGTACTCTGCATGTGGTACATACTAAAAGGTAGGTGTACTCTGCAAGTGGTACATACTAGAAGGTAGGTGTATTCTGCATGTGGTACATACTAGAAGGTAGGTGTATTCTGCATATGGTACATACTAGAAGGTAGGTGTACTCTGCGTGTGGTACATGCTAGAAGGTAGGTGTACTCTGCATGTGGTACATACTAGAAGGTAGGTGTACTCTGCGTGTGGTACATGCTAGAAGGTAGGTGTACTCTGTATGTGGTACATACTAGAAGGTAGGTGTACTCTGCGTGTGGTACATACTAGAAGGTAGGTGTACACTGCATGTGGTACATACTAGAAGGTAGGTGTACGCTGCATGTGGTACATACTAGAAGGTAGGTGTACTCTGCGTGTGGTACATGCTAGAAGGTAGGTGTACTATGCATGTGGTACATACAATAAGGTAGGTGTACTCTGCGTGTGGTACACACTAGAAGGTAGGTGTACTCTATATGTAGTACATACTAGAAGGTAGGTGTACTCTGCGTGTGGTACATACTAGAAGGTAGGTGTACTCTGTATGTGGTACATACTAGAAGGTAGGTGTACTCTGCATGTGGTACATACTAGAAGGTAGGTGTACTCTGCGTGTGGTACATACTGGAAGGTAGGTGTACGCTGCATGTGGTACATACTAGAAGGTAGGTGTACTCTGTATGTGGTACATGCTAGAAGGTAGGTGTACTCTGCGTGTGGTACATGCTAGAAGGTAGGTGTACTCTGCGTGTGGTACATGCTAGAAGGTAGGTGTACACTGCATGTGGTACATACTAGAAGGTAGGTGTACGTTGCATGTGGTACATACTAGAAGGTAGGTGTACTCTGCGTGTGGTACATGCTAGAAGGTAGGTGTACTCTGCATGTGGTACATACTAGAAGGTAGGTGTACTCTGCATGTGGTACATACTAGAAGGTAGGTGTACTCTGCATGTGGTACATGCTAGAAGGTAGGTGTACTCTGCGTGTGGTACATGCTAGAAGGTAGGTGTACTCTGCGTGTGGTACATGCTAGAAGGTAGGTGTACTCTGCGTGTGGTACATGCTAGAAGGTAGGTGTACTCTGCGTGTGGTACATACTAGAAGGTAGGTGTACGTTGCATGTGGTACATACTAGAAGGTAGGTGTACTCTGCGTGTGGTACATGCTAGAAGGTAGGTGTACTAGAAGGTAGGTGTACTCTGCGTGTGGTACATGCTAGAAGGTAGGTGTACTCTGCGTGTGGTACATGCTAGAAGGTAGGTGTACTCTGCGTGTGGTACATGCTAGAAGGTAGGTGTACTCTGCGTGTGGTACATGCTAGAAGGTAGGTGTACTCTGCGTGTGGTACATGCTAGAAGGTAGGTGTACTCTGCGTGTGGTACATGCTAGAAGGTAGGTGTACTCTGCATGTGGTACATGTGGTACTACTAGAAGGTAGGTGTACTCTGCATGTGGTACATACTAGAAGGTAGGTGTACTCTGCGTGTGGTACATGCTAGAAGGTAGGTGTACTCTGCGTGTGGTACATGCTAGAAGGTAGGTGTACTCTGCGTGTGGTACATGCTAGAAGGTAGGTGTACTCTGCATGTGGTACATACTAGAAGGTAGGTGTACTCTGCATGTGCATGTGGTACATGCTAGAAGGTAGGTGTACGTTGCATGTGGTACATACTAGAAGTAGGTGTACTCTGCGTGTGGTACATCTAGCAGGTGTACTCTGCGTGTGGTACATGCTAGAAGGTAGGTGTACTCTGCGTGTGGTACATGCTAGAAGGTAGGTGTACTCTGCGTGTGGTACATGCTAGAAGGTGGAGTGTGCAGCTGCATGTGAAAATTTTATGTACTAGAGGTAGGTGTACTCTGCGTGTGTGGGTACATACTGGAAGGTAGGTGTACTCTGCGTGTGGTACATGCTAGAAGGTAGGTGTACTCTGTATGTGGTACATACTGGAAGGTAGGTGTACTCTGCATGTGGTACATGCTAGAAGGTAGGTGTATTCTGCATGTGGTACATGCTAGAAGGTAGGTGTATTCTGCATGTGGTACATGCTAGAAGGTAGGTGTATTCTGCATGTGGTACATACTGGAAGGTAGGTGTACTCTGCGTGTGGTACATACTGGAAGGTAGGTGTACTCTGCGTGTGGTACATACTGGAAGGTAGGTGTATTCTGCATGTGGTACATACTAGAAGGTAGGTGTACTCTGTATGTGGTACATACTAGAAGGTAGGTGTACTCTGCATGTGGTACATGCTAGAAGGTAGGTGTATTCTGCATGTGGTACATACTGGAAGGTAGGTGTACTCTGCGTGTGGTACATACTAGAGGTAGGTGTACTGCGGTGTGGTACATGCTAGAATGGGTGTACTCTGCGTGTGGTACATGCTGGGAAGATGATTATTACTCTGGGTGTGAAATTTGCATACTAGAAGGTAGGTGTACTCTGTATGTGGTACATACTAGAAGGTAGGTGTACTCTGCGTGTGGTACATGCTAGAAGGTAGGTGTACTCTGCATGTGGTACATGCTAGAAGGTAGGTGTACTCTGCATGTGGTACATACTAGAAGGTAGGTGTACTCTGCATGTGGTACATGCTAGAAGGTAGGTGTACTCTGCATGTGGTACATACTAGAAGGTAGGTGTACTCTGCATGTGGTACATACTAGAAGGTAGGTGTACTCTGCATGTGGTACATACTAGAAGGTAGGTGTACTCTGCGTGTGGTACATGCTAGAAGGTAGGTGTACTCTGTATGTGGTACATACTAGAAGGTAGGTGTACTCTGTATGTGGTACATACTAGAAGGTAGGTGTACTCTGTATGTGGTACATACTAGAAGGTAGGTGTACTCTGCGTGTGGTACATGCTAGAAGGTAGGTGTACTCTGCGTGTGGTACATGCTAGAAGGTAGGTGTACTCTGCGTGTGGTACATACTAGAAGGTAGGTGTACTCTGCATGTGGTACATACTAGAAGGTAGGTGTACTCTGCGTGTGGTACATACTAGAAGGTAGGTGTACTCTGCGTGTGGTACATACTAGAAGGTAGGTGTACTCTGCGTGTGGTACATACTAGAAGGTAGGTGTACTCTGCGTGTGGTACATACTGGAAGGTAGGTGTACTCTGCGTGTGGTACATGCTAGAAGGTAGGTGTACTCTGCGTGTGGTACATGCTAGAAGGTAGGTGTACTCTGCGTGTGGTACATGCTAG
>CM034537.1:33707398-33755945 GCA_020002185.1 Paraescarpia echinospica | reverse complement strand
CTGCATGTGGTACATACTAGAAGGTAGGTGTACTCTGCATGTGGTACATACTAGAAGGTAGGTGTACTCTGCGTGTGGTACATACTAGAAGGTAGGTGTACTCTGCGTGTGGTACATACTGGAAGGTAGGTGTACGCTGCATGTGGTACATACTAGAAGGTAGGTGTACTCTGCGTGTGGTACATGCTAGAAGGTAGGTGTACTCTGCATGTGGTACATACTAGAAGGTAGGTGTACTCTGCGTGTGGTACATGCTAGAAGGTACGTGTACTCTGCATGTGGTACATACTAGAGGGTAGGTGTATTCTGCATGTGGTACATACTGGAAGGTAGGTGTACGCTGCATGTGGTACATACTAGAAGGTAGGTGTACTCTGCGTGTGGTACATGCTAGAAGGTAGGTGTACTCTGCGTGTGGTACATGCTAGAAGGTAGGTGTACTCTGCGTGTGGTACATGCTAGAAGGTAGGTGTACTCTGCGTGTGGTACATGCTAGAAGGTAGGTGTACTCTGCGTGTGGTACATGCTAGAAGGTAGGTGTACTCTGCGTGTGGTACATGCTAGAAGGTAGGTGTACTCTGCGTGTGGTACATGCTAGAAGGTAGGTGTACTCTGCGTGTGGTACATGCTAGAAGGTAGGTGTACTCTGTATGTGGTACATACTGGAAGGTAGGTGTACTCTGCGTGTGGTACATGCTAGAAGGTAGGTGTACTCTGTATGTGGTACATACTGGAAGGTAGGTGTACTCTGCATGTGGTACATGCTAGAAGGTAGGTGTATTCTGCATGTGGTACATGCTAGAAGGTAGGTGTATTCTGCATGTGGTACATGCTAGAAGGTAGGTGTATTCTGCATGTGGTACATGCTAGAAGGTAGGTGTATTCTGCATGTGGTACATACTGGAAGGTAGGTGTACTCTGCGTGTGGTACATACTGGAAGGTAGGTGTACTCTGCGTGTGGTACATACTGGAAGGTAGGTGTATTCTGCATGTGGTACATACTAGAAGGTAGGTGTACTCTGCGTGTGGTACATGCTAGAAGGTAGGTGTACTCTGCATGTGGTACATACTGGAAGGTAGGTGTACTCTGCGTGTGGTACATGCTAGAAGGTAGGTGTACTCTGCGTGTGGTACATGCTAGAAGGTAGGTGTACTCTGCATGTGGTACATACTGGAAGGTAGGTGTACTCTGCGTGTGGTACATGCTAGAAGGTAGGTGTACTCTGCGTGTGGTACATACTAGAGGTGGTGTACTCTGTATGTGGTACATATACTAGAGGTAGGTGTACTCTGCGTGTGGTACATGCTAGAAGGTAGGTGTACTCTGCATGTGGTACATGCTAGAAGGTAGGTGTACTCTGCGTGTGGTACATGCTAGAAGGTAGGTGTACTCTGCATGTGGTACATACTAGAAGGTAGGTGTACTCTGCGTGTGGTACATACTAGAAGGTAGGTGTACTCTGCGTGTGGTACATACTAGAAGGTAGGTGTACTCTGCGTGTGGTACATACTAGAAGGTAGGTGTACTCTGCGTGTGGTACATACTAGAAGGTAGGTGTACTCTGCGTGTGGTACATACTGGAAGGTAGGTGTACTATGCACGGGGTACATACTAGAAGGTAGGTGTACTCTGCGTGTGGTACATGCTAGAAGGTAGGTGTACTCTGCGTGTGGTACATACTAGAAGGTAGGTGTACTCTGCGTGTGGTACATACTAGAAGGTAGGTGTACTCTGCGTGTGGTACATACTAGAAGGTAGGTGTACTCTGCGTGTGGTACATACTGGAAGGTAGGTGTACTCTGCGTGTGGTACATGCTAGAAGGTAGGTGTACTCTGCGTGTGGTACATGCTAGAAGGTAGGTGTACTCTGCGTGTGGTACATGCTAGAAGGTAGGTGTACTCTGCGTGTGGTACATGCTAGAAGGTAGGTGTACTCTGCATGTGGTACATGCTAGAAGGTAGGTGTACTCTGCGTGTGGTACATACTAGAAGGTAGGTGTACTCTGCGTGTGGTACATACTAGAAGGTAGGTGTACTCTGCGTGTGGTACATGCTAGAAGGTAGGTGTACTCTGCGTGTGGTACATGCTAGAAGGTAGGTGTACTCTGCGTGTGGTACATGCTAGAAGGTAGGTGTACTCTGCGTGTGGTACATGCTAGAAGGTAGGTGTACTCTGCGTGTGGTACATGCTAGAAGGTAGGTGTACTCTGCATGTGGTACATACTAGAAGGTAGGTGTACTCTGCATGTGGTACATGCTAGAAGGTAGGTGTACTCTGCGTGTGGTACATGCTAGAAGGTAGGTGTACTCTGCGTGTGGTACATGCTAGAAGGTAGGTGTACTCTGCGTGTGGTACATGCTAGAAGGTAGGTGTACGTTGCATGTGGTACATACTAGAAGGTAGGTGTACGTTGCATGTGGTACATGCTAGAAGGTAGGTGTACGTTGCATGTGGTACATACTAGAAGGTAGGTGTACTCTGCGTGTGGTACATGCTAGAAGGTAGGTGTACTCTGCGTGTGGTACATGCTAGAAGGTAGGTGTACTCTGCGTGTGGTACATGCTAGAAGGTAGGTGTACTCTGCGTGTGGTACATGCTAGAAGGTAGGTGTACTCTGCGTGTGGTACATGCTAGAAGGTAGGTGTACTCTGCGTGTGGTACATGCTAGAAGGTAGGTGTACTCTGCATGTGGTACATGCTAGAAGGTAGGTGTACTCTGCATGTGGTACATACTAGAAGGTAGGTGTACTCTGCGTGTGGTACATACTAGAAGGTAGGTGTACTCTGCGTGTGGTACATGCTAGAAGGTAGGTGTACTCTGTATGTGGTACATACTGGAAGGTAGGTGTACTCTGTATGTGGTACATACTAGAAGGTAGGTGTACTCTGCATGTGGTACATACTAGAAGGTAGGTGTACTCTGCGTGTGGTACATACTAGAAGGTAGGTGTACTCTGTATGTGGTACATGCTAGAAGGTAGGTGTACTCTGCATGTGGTACATACTAGAAGGTAGGTGTACTCTGCGTGTGGTACATACTAGAAGGTAGGTGTACTCTGCATGTGGTACATACTAGAAGGTAGGTGTACTCTGCATGTGGTACATGCTAGAAGGTAGGTGTACTCTGCGTGTGGTACATACTAGAAGGTAGGTGTACTCTGCGTGTGGTACATACTAGAAGGTAGGTGTACTCTGCGTGTGGTACATGCTAGAAGGTAGGTGTACTCTGCGTGTGGTACATGCTAGAAGGTAGGTGTACTCTGCGTGTGGTACATGCTAGAAGGTAGGTGTACTCTGCGTGTGGTACATACTAGAAGGTAGGTGTACTCTGCATGTGGTACATACTAGAAGGTAGGTGTACTCTGCATGTGGTACATACTAGAAGGTAGGTGTACTCTGCATGTGGTACATGCTAGAAGGTAGGTGTACTCTGCATGTGGTACATACTAGAAGGTAGGTGTACTCTGCATGTGGTACATACTAGAAGGTAGGTGTACTCTGCATGTGGTACATACTGGAAGGTAGGTGTACTCTGTATGTGGTACATACTAGAAGGTAGGTGTACTCTGTATGTGGTACATACTGGAAGGTAGGTGTACTCTGTATGTGGTACATACTAGAAGGTAGGTGTACTCTGCATGTAGACATACTAGAGGTAGGTGTGCTCTGCGTGTGGTACATGCTAGAAGGTAAGGTTAACCATTCACGTGTGAATTTTGTGCCTAGAGGTGGGGTGTACGCTGCATGTGGTACATACTAGAAGGTAGGTGTACTCTGCGTGTGGTACATGCTAGAAGGTAGGTGTACTCTGCATGTGGTACATCCTAGAGGGTAGGTGTATTCTGCATGTGGTACATACTGGAAGGTAGGTGTACGCTGCATGTGGTACATACTAGAAGGTAGGTGTACTCTGCGTGTGGTACATACTGGAAGGTAGGTGTACGCTGCATGTGGTACATACTAGAAGGTAGGTGTACTCTGCGTGTGGTACATGCTAGAAGGTAGGTGTACTCTGCATGTGGTACATACTAGAAGGTAGGTGTACTCTGCGTGTGGTACATACTAGAAGGTAGGTGTACTCTGCGTGTGGTACATACTAGAAGGTAGGTGTACTCTGCGTGTGGTACATACTAGAAGGTAGGTGTACTCTGCGTGTGGTACATGCTAGAAGGTAGGTGTATTCTGCGTGTGGTACATGTAGAAGGTAGGTGTACTCTGCGTGTGGTACATACTAGAAGGTAGGTGTACTCTGCGTGTGGTACATACTAGAAGGTAGGTGTACTCTGCGTGTGGTACATACTAGAAGGTAGGTGTATTCTGCGTGTGGTACATGCTAGAAGGTAGGTGTACTCTGCGTGTGGTACATACTAGAAGGTAAGTGCACACGTGAGTAACATAGCATTTATAAAGTGTATTGCCACATGTCCACTGTTTTGTGTGGACATTCTATTTATAGCCATATACAATAAACATAATGGTAATCTTACCGTACAATCAGCGTCATAAGTTATGATAAGGCTTATGGTAGGGTGTCATAGGGAAAGTATCGTTATTTGCCGGACAAATGCATGTCAAATTCCACGGCGAATCCGATTAGAGGCGGCTCCACGTCAGATTATGTCCTTGACCTTGAATTTCAAGGTCAAATGTTACTAAACGTAAACTATATCTTTTTTCAATACCACCACAGTTTTTACGTAAGTATGTACGAATGTATGTGTGTAATTATGTATGTATGCAAGTATGTGTGCATGTATGTATGTCCATGACGTTGAATTTCAAGGTGAAATATATTTTTTTCAAAAACACCGCTGTTTTGTATATATAAATGTGTGTGTACTACTTAAGCATGTATGTGTGTATATATGTATGTATGTATGTATGTAAGTACATATGTATGTATGTATAAAAGTATATATATATATATTTGCGCGTGTGTATTCGTGCATACGAATGTGTCTATATTAATATACTTGTAAGTATTGTTTTTACTTTTTTATTTCATCGCCCACAGTAACTATATTCATGTGTCACCTCATGATACTGGAACACGGGAAATAACCTCCACGCGTGTTTACTGTTTGGTCAACATGTGTCACCTCATGATACAGGAACACAGGAAATAACCTCCACGCGTGTTCACTGTTTGGTCGACATGTGTCACCTCATGATATAGGAACACGGGAAATAACCTCCACGCGTGTTCACTGTTTGGTCGACATGTGTCACCTCATGATATAGGAACACGGGAAATAACCTCCACGCGTGTTCACTGTTTGGTCAACATGTGTCACCTCATGATACTGGAACACGGGAAATAACCTCCACGCGTGTTTACTGTTTGGTCGACATGTGTCACCTCATGATATAGGAACACGGGAAATAACCTCCACGCGTGTTCACTGTTTGGTCGACATGTGTCACCTCATGATATAGGAACACGGGAAATAACCTCCACGCGTGTTTACTGTTTGGTCGACATGTGTCACCTCATGATATAGGAACACGGGAAATAACCTCCACGCGTGTTTACTGTTTGGTCGACATGTGTCACCTCATGATACTGGAACACGGGAAATAACCTCCACGCGTGTTCACTGTTTGGTCGACATGTGTCACCTCATGATACAGGAACACGGGAAATAACCTCCACGCGTGTTCACTGTTTGGTCGACATGTGTCACCTCATGATACAGGAACACGGGAAATAACCTCCACGCGTGTTCACTGTTTGGTCGACATGTGTCACCTCATGATACTGGAACACGGGAAATAACCTCCACGCGTGTTTACTGTTTGGTCAACATGTGTCACCTCATGATACAGGACACGGGAAATAACCTCCACGCGTGTTCACTGTTTGGTCGACATGTGTCACCTCATGATACAGGAACACGGGAAATAACCTCCACGCGTGTTCACTGTTTGGTCGACATGTGTCACCTCATGATACAGGAACACGGGAAATAACCTCCACGCGTGTTCACTGTTTGGTCGACATGTGTCACCTCATGATACTGGAACACGGGAAATAACCTCCACGCGTGTTTACTGTTTGGTCAACATGTGTCACCTCATGATACAGGTACACGGGAAATAACCTCCACGCGTGTTCACTGTTTGGTCGACATGTGTCACCTCATGATACAGGAACACGGGAAATAACCTCCACGCGTGTTCACTGTTTGGTCGACATGTGTCACCTCATGATACAGGAACACGGGAAATAACCTCCACGCGTGTTCACTGTTTGGTCGACATGTGTCACCTCATGATACAGGAACACGGGAAATAACCTCCACGCGTGTTCACTGTTTGGTCGACATGTGTCACCTCATGATACAGGAACACGGGAAATAACCTCCACGCGTGTTCACTGTTTGGTCGACATGTGTCACCTCATGATACAGGAACACGGGAAATAACCTCCACGCGTGTTCACTGTTTGGTCGACATGTGTCACCTCATGATACAGGAACACGGGAAATAACCTCCACGCGTGTTCACTGTTTGGTCGACATGTGTCACCTCATGATACAGGAACACGGGAAATAACCTCCACGCGTGTTCACTGTTTGGTCGACATGTGTCACCTCATGATACTGGAACACGGGAAATAACCTCCACGCGTGTTTACTGTTTGGTCAACATGTGTCACCTCATGATACAGGTACACGGGAAATAACCTCCACGCGTGTTCACTGTTTGGTCGACATGTGTCAACTCATGATACAGGAACACGGGAAATAACCTCCACGCGTGTTCACTGTTTGGTCAAGATGTGTCACCTCATGATACAGGTACACGGGAAATAACCTCCACGCGTGTTTACTGTTTGGTCGACATGTGTCACCTCATGATACAGGAACACGGGAAATAACCTCCACGCGTGTTCACTGTTTGGTCGACATGTGTCACCTCATGATACAGGAACACGGGAAATAACCTCCACGCGTGTTCACTGTTTGGTCGACATGTGTCACCTCATGATACTGGAACACGGGAAATAACCTCCACGCGTGTTTACTGTTTGGTCAACATGTGTCACCTCATGATACAGGTACACGGGAAATAACCTCCACGCGTGTTCACTGTTTGGTCGACATGTGTCACCTCATGATACAGGTACACGGGAAATAACCTCCACGCGTGTTTACTGTTTGGTCGACATGTGGAAACGTGGGTCTGTGTTGATTACGAAACACTGAGTGACGCATTTATTATTGAGTTATTATGAACTTTGTAATTGGTTTTTGTGTTTTATTAATACGGAGGTTACAACGATAAGTACATCATACATTTTAATTTAATGGGTGTTTCATGACTCTAGCTTTCACATGTTTTCATCACTTGTATGTTGAAAGAAAAATATTATTTAATTGTTCAAGACTTATCCAAAATTCATACCGCTAAAACGTTGCCTTTTTAAAAACCTACATTGACATTAGGAGTTCTTTAAAAAACAAGAGCACGCCTGGACGGTTGACGCTATCAGGTTGGTTACACGTCTTGCGTTCGGCCGAATCTCGGACGAAGTCTTACAACAAAATTTAATTTCAAAGAAGATCCGGTACATATCATACAGGCACTGTGAAGCAATCCCACCAGTGCAATACTTCTTAACAATCGACTTATTTAGTGATATTTTCGTGACAACTGTAGACGTTCGTCAGGGGTGGCCATTTTCAAGAACATCATTCTGGAGCCCCGCCAAGACGTAAACACCGCCATATACCAGGTATATTGGTGGAAGTCTGGAAGGCGCATACTCCATCTCCATTGTGCAGACGACATCGATCTTACGACTTGCAGCGAGTGTGTCTCCAGCACCTCACCTCAGATCCGCACGAGAAGACATGGCAAAGTCATAGGATGGACGCAAGGAAAGTAAAATACTTGTCAACAGTACCAACCAGAATTAACCCCATTAACATTGTGATGAATGGGCCGATCATTGACATTGAGGACATTATACTCATTTAGATATATCGCGATATAAGAATAGATGGAAATTAAGCAAAAAACATCGCTGTAGCCATATTTGCTATGTCAAGATTAACAAGCTTCAGGAAGCTGGACATTGACAGAAAAAAAGAGACGAGTAGAACAATTAGAACTCGTTTTCATTTTGTACACCGAACACGAAACAAACGATTCTGTGAGACGGCAAACGTGTGGATTCTCTGTCGCAGAAAAGCAGGAACTCTCAATGTCAAAGGTGAAGCAACGCAAGTTCTCTTGTTCTGACTAAGTCACAGTCATAGCAATTCCATCTCTAAAACCATCCTGCAACGCAAGACGGAGTCGCCAGAAAAAACGACAAAGTAGCATCGGCGAGAACTGTATGCAGGAAGGATTGGTCTGGCGGACGTCATTCCGCACTTGTGAAGTAATGTATATTCGTACTATTTGTCGTGAGACAAAACTTGACGGAGGTCAGGCGCAAGGAGCCTATATTTTGACAGGAGGCGTCACTGAGCGAGATCATGGCGTAAACAATGGAAATATTTGTCCGCCATTCGGTAGGCTGGCATCTGCGTTAGTGCATAATTATGTTCTTGCATGGCGTACTTTTTTTAACAATGCGACCAGGACGCGCTGGACCGTCTTGTATTGATACACGGTCTTTGGTCAGGCGCACAAATATGATGGTGACGTAGGTAAACTGTGTCGTGTACTGGATGCTTCAATTGTCAAATATATCCATTGGCCCTGCAACACGCAGCAGCAGACAGACGAGGCCGACACAGCCTCCGCGTGAAAGAGACACCGTAAGTCCATCGAGGTCAAGGGATGCTGTGAAATGAATCACTGGCGATTAGATCAATAGTCCCGAATAAATCGTTGTTCATAATCCGCTCAGATGTCTCTGACGTATTGCAATAGCGAAAATTATTGATAATTTGATGGGTTGTGAATTATAGGCCTACCTAATCATTAGATGCACAGATTCGGATAATTCGTTGCATTCATTATGAAATACCCATTGCATAGAACGTGAAATGGTCAGTTCGAGAATTGACGAGATCCGTATCGTAGGTAATCTCAAGTGATGTATTTATTAACTAATTTATGCCATATTAAAATCAAATGTGTGCAATCGTTTATGGAATGAACACAACATGAGCACATTATTGAGCAGTACACGTACGTTTAAATGACTAAATGGTTACCAATTATTTGACACGATGTATTCGAGTTGTAATGTTTTTATAATCGGCAAACATTTGGCATTATGTGAAGGGAATAATAATAATATAATAACCATGCAATGATAATATCTTCTTCTTTGTTGATTATCTAGCAATAAAGTTGTAGAATTTGAAGAAAATAACGTGACACGGACAAGGAAGCCTTTTGATGACAAAAGCTTGCCAACATCATTGCATTAAAATATAAAATCTATTATTTTGAGTGACGGTTGTCTCGATGTTGCCGAAGGTAAAATAAATTAAAATTCTGCATACTTGATGTGTTGTTAAAATGCGATCCCAACGAGATGGGCATCGCGAAATAAAATCGATAATATTTGCTTCTAGACTGTATAGTAGTCTCGCCTAGCCGACTCTCGCCCAGGACGAGTGGTTTGGCTGATGCAGCCAAAATTTCATTTCGAAGAGAGAGAGCCTGTATTTATAATAACAATAATACATAATACTTAAACAGCAATACTGGCTTCGAATTGCATATCGAATACAAGTCAAGTTATCCACTATCTCGGATCGTGCCATTTCTACACAATACCCATCCTATTTGTTTAGTCTCCTTCGTTTTTCCGATATCACCAGGAATCTCGCATCATCTGTTTCACAACAACTTTTTGTTTCGAAAACCAAGCTTAATATTAGTAAACGTGCTTTTTCTGTAGCTGCGTCAAAAATCTGGAAGTCGGCAATTGCCTGTCGCTATTTACACATGAAAGCTTGTATGAACACGCGTTCTTATTCGTCATTTTGCAGACGCATTATCAACCCCCTATCACTTTAAAATCGTCATGACACTGTAGCTACCTTTCCAAAAAAATTATTCAACCCAGGGCGTTTTTTATTGAATTTTCACTGGGGGGGCAATGTCTTAAAAGAGCACTTCTAATGGGTAAAAGGGCCGTTTACGCATACATTAATGATTCTGTTCATAACCCTTAGGCATGTATGAAAGCTTAATATAATGTGTTATTATCTGTGTATCCACCTAGTTGTGGGGCCTACAGTGACGAGTGACGACTGCATCTTGGTATGAAAATAACTGTTACACAAATATCCTAGAAACATGTTTTATTACAACCAATACATGCAGTAATCATAGAAACATGAGACGTATCCTGCAAGTCAGAACGTTTGACAGTTGTCTCAATTTGACTAGTCGAGTCCCGTTTCGCTGGTGAATTCCCTAACGAATTCACGCTGTCTGTAGATGTCCCAGTACGGAGCCCATCATCTTCTTGTCTTCTCCAAGAATCTGACGACAGTGGGTCGAGGATCGTAGTAGTGCCCACACTATTCAGTGCCACCATGAGTCATGCGTTTCTCATATCCTCATTCATACTGGTGCTGTGATTATCGACCACGAGGTTATGGTGGCTCATGATCCTTCCGGTCTGCATAGAGTGTGGACTCGTACAAGCCAGATGTTCCAACACCATCTGAACTGAACCTATTGTGACTGGCAGAAGTTGGAATAGACTGACAGTCAACTGACAACCGAGATCACAGCCGTCAGGCAGGAATGGCACATTCATCATGTTTTCCCATTGCTCGGCTGCCCAGTCCGCAAAGTCAGATGCCTCATATGGGAAAAGGCGCCTGACGACGCGCACACCATACTCAACGAATGATCTCAGACTGCGTGACATCACTAACTCCTTCAAGTCTTTGATGACGTCCTCCTGCTCCGGGTGCATGCGTTCAGACAGGTATTCGTGCAATACTTGCACGACTTCCAACCTGATTGCTCGTCTGTCGCGGCGGTTTGTACAAACGAACTGGTGATTACACTTTCGTTGTGTTAGATCTTCTTTTGTGTTATCGGTTAGACAACTAATTTTCTCCTCCCTTCTTCCCAGGAATGGTCCATCCCTCATTAGGTTTAACTTCTTGATTACCGCATCAGTCACAGTGAGAAGATCGCTGATGAACAAATCACTACTTTGCAACTTCTTCTGGAGTGTTTTAAATGTATCCAGGATGTCGCCCATCAGGGCGGTGATCAACGTTTGGTGGTGGTTCCAGATTCTCAGGAAGCCTTTGGCTTCAGCCTTCTCCTTTCTGGCGCCTGCATATGTTCCCACACCATAATGCAGGCTGGTAGGTTGTTCAGCACAGCATCCACCAGCTGCAGCTTGTGCTGGACAAACCTGATATCGTGGTGCCGAGGGAACTGTTTGACATTCCTGGCCTGCGCATTTTCATCTGTCTCGGCGTCCGGAAGAATCGTACGAGTCCCAATAGATTGGAATTCCAGATTCCAAACTCAGGTATGGTGCTGACGACCGACTCAATGGCTAAGTCAGATCGGTGGGCAGCACACCAGAATGTTGCCAAACCTCTCTGCATTTGGTCAGCAAGCAGATGCCATAATCCACCTTCGCCGTCAGTGGTGACACCAACCACCTTTGTGTCTTTATCTCCTGTCAGATCCAGAGCTTTGTTCACCACATCAAGTAGTCCAGGGGCACCGTTCTTCTCTAGCGAATGCATGACAACTGCTACTTAGAGTTTTTTTTATTTTACCTCAGTGCAAATTAAATCAAACACACTAAAACGAATAAAAAAGTAAGTCCTACAAGGGGCTGGTTTGGGAGAATGGGGGCACACTGGGGGGAAAGTTGGTCTGACTGGGGGAGGGGCAAACGAATGGGCTGGGGGCAATGCCCGGAAAGTCGTTGCCGCGCTTACATTTATCCGGGCGTTAAATTTTATCCGGGTGATGTTTATGTGCATAAGTAAGGCATAATATTTGGCACCAGTAGATCACGTAGTGATAAATAATATCCAGTAGTTAAATATGTTTCGTTTATTGTCGTAATACGAGCGTTATAGTTAGGGTACATAATTATAATTTGCTGTTTCAGATTTGTGACCAAGTATAAGAGTAAGTCACGTGACGTGTGCATGGAGAGGAAACTGTTTGACGACAGAAATCGTTTATGTATGTGGGAAGCAAACAGTTTATAATTTATGTGTGTATATATATATATATATAAACATACATAACGCCCAGTTAAATGAAAATTCCCCTAGATACGCGCACGCGCAGAAACATCACCCCGGATATTATTTAACGGCCGGATAAATGTAAGCGCGACAACGTCTCTGCCTCAAGGCGTGCGTGAGAGTGACACACAGTGGCGCCATCTCACGGAGCCTGGATAATGACTATCCAAGCATGTTTTAGTCAGAGTCGCTCCACTTCGCGGAGTTTGGATTATATAAGTTACAAGAGAAGCAAGCACGCGTATTAGTCTCGCTTAACCGACTCTCGTCTGGCTGCGTGACTTCGCCAGGAAGACCCTAGCTCAGAGTCGCGTTTTGTCTGCCCACTTGCTGACAGCCATGATAACAGCCATGAGAACTGCCACCTAGTGAATATGCATGTGTGATTAAAAGGCATTAAACTACGAAAAAAGTTTAATGTCGGTTTATTTTTGTGTGACATGTTTTAATATAAGTTTAATGTTGAATAGTTGTTATAGTATAGTATTACCTCATCAAATATATCCTTATATAATTTTTATTTCATAGTTGGCCTGAGAGCCAATCATCGTCTCTACCCGAATCTGGGATAAAGCCCCCTACCGGTAACATTGGCAGGACCTTAATAATCCAGGCCGTAGTGAGGGGCCAATGCGGCCACCTCACGGCGCCTGGGTAATCGAGGCTAGCACGCGTATGCGTACAAAAGAAGAGAGTGTGCTGCCACTTGGTGCCGTAAAGACTAGTCATCTACATAAATATTGGTAATATTATGCTGACTTTGGAGCGCTTTAACTGTATCTCCTCCCAGGCGCTGCTGTCCACTCGCCTCTTTTTTGTATGCATTCGTATCCTTCGACCATTCGCCTCTGATCTACAAATTAGCGATGTATTTGAGACAAAAGCATAAAGATAGTTAGTTTGAGCCTTCTAATTTGTTTGCGTGGGCAAATTCCCCAGTTGGCGCCACTTTAGTTATTTTAAAATTAATATAGATCTGCTGCATGCAATGCCGTAATTGGCGACAGGAGAAATGGCCATAGGAACAAGTTTAATTTTAAAATATTGTAATGGTGACAGTTACTGCCCTTGGTCAGTTGCTCCGAGGGTGAATTTAAGCTAGTTCAATAATAATCCCAGAAACTGCGTGTGCAAGTCGGCAAATACCGGTCGCCACAATTTCCATATTTAAGCTTGACAATGTATGCACGCGATCTTATTCGTCACTTTGCAGACGCAGTGCCATTAACAATTACACGGATAATCGGTTATGTTGCCGGGTATATAATTTCACACTATAGGGCAATTACCAAGTATTAAATGTTGATAAGAGAACATCAAGGTTAATAACTATTACTTATCTCAGACAAGACCGTACTCGAATTTTGCCGTTTATAAGACCGTCGTTGAGTTGTGATCGTTGAGGTTTGGTGGAGGTGTGCTCCCACAGATAAAACACTCCCAGAAGTTTTTACCGTAACGGTGATGTTCACAAATTCACAATGCGTTCGATTGAACAACACTGCACAACATTTAATCTTCACAAACATACTTGGATAACATAGCATCAATAATTTGTTAAAGAACATGGGTATGGGTGTGTGTGTGTGTGGATGGGTGTGGGTGTGCGTGTGCGTGTGGATGGGTGTGGGTGGGTGGGTGAGTGGGTGGGTGGGTGGGTTGGTGTGGTTATGCGTGTGGATGGGTGTGGGTGTAGGTGGTGGATGGGTGTGGTTGTGGTTGTGCGTGTGGATTGGTGTGTGTGTGTGTGGGTGGGGGTGGGTATGTGTGTGGGTGTGTGTGTGGGTGGGTATGGGTGTGGGGGTGGGTGGGTGTGTGGGTGGGTGGGGGAGTGTGGGCGTGTGGGTGGGTGTGGGTGTGAGTGGGTGTGGGTGTGTGGGTGGGTATGGGTGTGGGTGTGTGGGGGGTGTGCGAACGCGCGCGCATGTGTATGTGTACGCGCACGCTTATACATAAATACGCACTTATGCATGCCCATACGCAAACACACATGCGCGTGCACACACACGCACAGGCACGCGCGCACATACATACTCAAATATATATAGTTTTTAATACTATATTGGATATATATACATATATATTATATGTATATATCCAATATAGTATAAAATATATATTTTACATCGTTGGATGTGAATGGATTTATGAATTTTATGGGAAAATATATATACATATATAAATATATATTATTTATATATATACATATATATATATACATATATATGCATACATATATATAAATATATATACACCTGCATATATGTATATATATATATATACATATATATATATATATACATATATATATATATATATATGAGCATTAGAGAGACATGTTTAAAGAACATGTATAATCATATTCTTTCAACAATAGTCTTAAAGCAGTCTAAGAATATTCATATAAGAAGCTTGGAAGACATTAAATAGGCGCAGGAATGTTGGCGTGCACTTGAAGAACTGTAACTTGTGTCATGTTTGAATGAGTGTGTGCGTTGCCTGTGTTTAATTGGCTAGCGGTCGTTCAAATGTCTATTTCGGCCTTACTCGTTTGGGCGAGAGTACTGCGATCCTACGGTCACGCACACACCTTAAACACGGCAAGTCATAACAGTGTATTGAACCACGGATCACCAACACCGCAAACAGTCGATCGGATCGCCGATAATAATTAATAGAAGTTGACAAATCCGAGCTCACACACTACAGGTAATTGAACGTCTCTCGCGTTAGAGCTAACAAAGCCGAGTGCAACGCAAGCGACGTTTACATTCACTGCTATCGATTACTTCTGTTCGGACCAGGCGCCGGGTCTTGCATTGTGGCCTCAGCTCGGTGTAGGAAAGTTCGGCGGGTGAATGGATTCGTTAAGTCGTCGGTGTGTACACTTATGTGTCGAAACACGACCAGAGCATAAATAGCAACGCGGACTGCCGTACGTAAACAGGACGCTGATCGTCGCCAGTGAGACAACCCCGCGTCGTCGCAGAATAAAACCCACTGTTGGTGGTGGATTTTCGCAATCTCCGGTAGTTCTTATCACCGAAGAAGCTTCAAGCAAGTTGTTTGTTCATGCTACACCCGGGAGGCGTTACTGCTTCCAAAGCCGGGGGGGCTGTGGAGGCGGTTTGTCATTGGCAATGGGCGGTTAGCCATGTTTCGTTATGAGGCCGGAAGTAATCGCCCGAAGAGGCGCCAGTTCAGGCGATAATCGGAAAAACATGACGACAGTTAAAGACAGGTGGGTGTGGCATTCGGAGGTTGTCTTGCTTTGAGATATGCACATACATAATATATATAGTTGTTTATTTGGAAACAGCTCTTAGCCCATTTAAAGTAACTTTTTTTATAATGCGCGCGCGTGCGTATGTGTGTGTGTGCGTGTGTATGTGTGTGCGTGTGTGCCTGTGTGTGTGTGCGTGCGTACGTTTGTGTAGTATATGTTTTACTGAAAACAGTACGTAATGTATATCACAATATTTATATATTTGCTTCGTGATATGTGTCTAATTTGGTAACTGTATATAAATGTTGTGTATCGTAGCACCCTTTGAAATTACACTGTGTTAGACGTTTCCCTCGATTTGGATATGCATGCCCCCTCGTATTACGTACCTTTTCACAACATTAGACTTGACTATTATTATTCCTTTCTTCAGAATATTGCCCTTAAGGATATTACAAAAAATACTAATCACTTTATAGATGGAAGATAGACGATCCAGAGGCGCCGAATAACCATACTAAAACAACATAATAGATCAAATATACAAACAATTATTCTCTCAAAGGGAGATAAATGATGACGGCATATGACCAATTGAATATGATAATATAAACATGACTCCTTTATCTCGTGGATTCGTTGGAATGTGTTCAGAAAAAAAATTCTGTGTAACGACCTACCGTGAACACTCGATATACGGAACATGTTGTGACTTGGTCAAACTGTTCCTTATACCCGATGTTCCTGTCATTCATGGGTGAATACAACAGTGCAGGTCAGAACGGGGATTTTATATGTGTTCCTTTTAAGAGGATGGTCTTTATAACAAAACTACGGGAAGCGAGAGGTCATTGGACATTCATATTACTTTGTTGTTTACACTTGTTGATCCCCAAGATATCAAAACCAGAGGAATTAATAGAATGGCGTATGCATTCTTTTGCAGGACATTTTGAAAGTGTGCAATATCACATTTTGTACTGTGAGACTTTTGTATGCCAAGAGTAATATGTTAAGTCAAAAAATCCACTTTTGTTCAACTTCTGTAAAAAATAAGCTATTTACAGCGTATTTTAGTAATAGCTATATGTTTGCGTTATGGGTGAACTTCAGAAAAGTTAATTTTCAGCAATTCGTTGTTGCATATAACAACTCTTTCAGGATGTTGAACAATTTGCCCATGAGATGTAGTGCTAGCCACATGTTTGCTACAGCTAATGTCAGCTCGGGTAAATGTGTAAGCAGAAAGGCTATTTTAGCTTAATGAATAGGATTGATATGTCTTTGAATCCCATTATTTATAAATAAGAAACTTTCATTTTTCATATCCAAGATGTTTAATTTACCTGGTAGAGGTTTTCGTCAACACATCACCTCTACCTCTACATCTTGGATATAAAAAATGAAAGTTTCCGATTTGAAAACGAACTATCCTGAAGAATGTTCAGTAACCATTATTTATAACATTAAAACTAACGACGTGTATTGTACTTCGAAACTGCGGCACCAGTGGGTCCGGGATTTACATAATTTTTAAACATTGTTCTTATCGATGTATTTTTATATTTATTTACATACTTTTATTGATGTATTTGTGTATATGGACATGATGATTGCCTGAAATAAATACATTATTATTATCATTATTATGTACTTTTCTTTCATAACAGTACGAGTTTGAACTCAGCGCTATGAGCGAGTACATATCAAGCGACGTGACGTCATGTGGGGCGACGTCGCCCTCCGTGACGCACCGTCTCTTCGTGGCGACGCCCACCGGACAGACGTTCTCGCTGCGAAATCTCGCGAGAACGGTACCTGCGTACGCACTACGCGCGCATCTGGAAATAGTGGCGGGAATACCGAGTGTTACGTACACCCTCCACTACGGCAGTCAGACGATCGACTCCGACGCCGAGCTGGAGTTTGGCGAGAACGTTCAAAACGGTGCCCTGTTATCGCTCAAGTTCGCCGGCGACTGGGGACGGTTGTACGCGGCCGTGAGCAGTGGCAACGTGCAGGAGACGGCACTGCTGTGTCAGTTGTCGCAAAACGGAAGCGACGATGTGACCGACGTGTCACGAGACCCGGATGTGACTGAATTAGCGGAGACGTCAGCGGTTGAATACGTGCGTTTCGTGGCGCTGTTCCTGAGCTGTCAGCGAGGGGGTTACGACTTGGCGAGGTGGCTGATCCGTACAGGTAAGTGCACCGACCGAACCGAACGATTAGGCAAACTTGACCGCTGGTATAAGCTAAAGCGGTGTTACTGTGTGTCATGGCTGAATCGGAATAATTGTGTTGCGGCGTGTTTAGAAAGTATGGCGTCAGAGCTTAGTTAGGTGAGTGTTCACGTGTCGAGTGAATGGTTGATTAAGTCATATGGGCAAACAGGTAATCGCAGCTCTAGGAGAAAGCCACACATTCATGTAACCACTCACCGCAACGTCGGGCTCAAAATGGTAAAGAGCACAGACGACCGGAAGTGCCTTGAGTCCACTGCTTTTTATTATGGAGATGAACTTGATCAGTGGAAAGTTATCCTAACAGGAGGAACTTAAGAAGACACTGTATGCCGACGACCTGGCAGTGGTGGCCTACAACAAAGAGGAACTACAGAAAGCATTGCAAGAATGGAGTTACACCTTTAGAAAATATGGCTTCTGGGTGAACCTGGAGAAAACACACCTTTAAAAAACACGGCCTCCGAATAAATCTGGAGAAGACTGAAGTAATGTAGATAGATGAACAGGATGTGGATCCACATATAGTTGTGGTGCAGTGGCTAGAGCATCGGACTCTCAGTCGATAGAATCCGGTTTCGAATCCTATGCAGCGGTGTCGATGTCGAACCTTGGGCACGTTCGTTCACTCTATGTTGCTCCAGTTCACTCAGCTGTGTGAATGGGTGTCTGGCTACAGACAGTGGTTAATATTTTTGTACGAATAGTCTTCGCGTATTAATTGCAGCGTGGCTGAATGTTTCCAAAAGAGCTGTCGATATGGTGTCCAATTGAACAGGTCTGCCAGGGAGTAAAGTATAAAGCGCCTTGAGCAGTCCTAAGGACTGGATACTGTGCTATATATAAGAACTTACCTTTTCATAGACAGATCGGTAAACAAGTGAACAGATTTGGATACTTGGGCGGTGTGCGACTATGGAGGAAGTAGCAAGGAAGTACAGAAGAGGGTGCAAGCAGAAGGGGGAGTGTGGAGGATAAAACGATTTTTTAAACACGTATGGCTGTATTACTTTGGATTAGCTAATGTAGTCGAGGTCTGGTTTGGTTTTGAAATGTTGCTCTGGGAATATGCCATAAACCAAAGCGATACTCAAAAGCATTTTGCATTCGACGGGAAATCGCTGTAATATTCAATGTGTAAGCAATTCCGTGACATGAAATGCAACTTGCTCTCCGGTAGGATCTAAATATCCGCATTTAACAGCAGCAAGAAACACAATACGAGATGATACAGGATTTAATGCCACATCAATAGTCGGTGTAATTACATTTAGCAACAGCAGGAAATACGAATGAACAAGCAATTTCCTGTCAGGTAACGAAATCCAATTATAATTGGAATAAGGATCGTAGTTAGTTTTAATACTAGTACGTTAGACAAACAGTCTTTGTCCAGATTACTGTAGTCTCTCTCTAGGGACAAAACATCGCGAGCTGCCAAACGCACCAGAACATGTAATGTGCTTATTCATAGAATATCTGGGGAAAATTTTGTTACAAAAACGAGGAAATGGGAAATTGTTTGAATAATTACGTTAGTCTCAGGACTCCCAAAAAAGGTGTGTGAAGTGAACTTTGGATGTGATGCCTCGTATTGTCATTATTAAAGCACACAAGCATGCACGCACGCAGACGCGCGCGCGCTCGCACACACACACACACACACACACACATATACACACACACACCACACACACACCACACACCACACACACACACACACCACACACACACACGCACACACACGCACACACACGCACGCACACGCACGCACACGTACACACACGCACACACGCACATGCACACAACTCAGGATGGAGATGAACCGCGTCCGTTAAGTATTTGAAGAATCCCTGTGTGACGTCACGGAGTCTTCTTACGCACTCGACTCGACATTTTATGGATTTATGACAGAGTGTACACAACGACCTTTTTGTCAAGTTGAATAACAAATTATGTTTTAGTTAGTAAACATAGAAATGTGCTATTTTTACCTACAGTTCCAATTTGGGATGCTATTTTCGATCGTTTATGTAACCATTTCGTTTGCTCTCCCCAGATTCGCGTCTTCTCGAGCGGTCAACCCAGTTCGGTCGCACGGTACTGCACGCGGCAGCTGCGGCTGACCAGCCCAAGGTGCTACAACTGTTTCTCTCGTCCGGCGCGAGTATCTACGAGACTGATGTGTTTGGCAAGAGGCCGCTAGACGTCGCCACGCAACTCTCATGCTACGTTGCCGAACGCCTCATCAAATATTGGCTGCTGCGTCGGCGTACTGCGTGGGAAGGAGGCGAGCGGTGTGAGGGACACACCGAAAGTGATATCAAATGTTCAGACCGCGTCGGCGCGGGACATTCGCGTTTCGAACGCCGCGCAGTGTCCGCGTTGGCGCACCCGCCTAAGTTACGGACGCAGAAGGTAAACACGCCGCGGTTGTCGTCAGCTGACCATCACGTGACAGCGTACGCTGACCGCCGCGTCAATGAAAGTCGGATCAACACTTGGGCGGAGACCGGGGTGTGGGCGCGGTCCGGCAATCCAGGAGACCCGAATGGTCCGTGCACAGACCTCGTGTACGAGACGGTCCGCAATGCGAGGTCCGCCAAGAGTGCGCATAATGTCCACGTCTCGAGACCGACCTCGTTCAGTGCGCAGTCCACCAAGTACTATCGCGGCCGCTTCCACCGCGGCGCCGACGACGACGACGTTCATCCGCACAGGTGGGTTGTTGTTGGGCTGTCACAGGTGAGTCGTTATTGGGCTATCACAGGTGGATCGTTGTTGGGCTGTCACAGGGTGGGTCGTTGTTGGGCTGTTACAGATGGGTCGTTGTTGGGCTGTCACATATGGGTCATTGTTGGACTGTCACAGGTGGGTCGTTGTTGGGTTGTCTCAGGTGGGTCATTGTTGGACTGTCACAGGTGGGTCGTTGTTGGGTTGTCGCAGGTGGGTCATTGTTGGACTGTCACAGGTGGGTTAATGTTGTGTAATAAATTAATATATTTAAAATTTACTAAACAAAATCTAGTGTAGACGCTCTTTAGAACCTTAGTCAATGTTTTCTGTGTCGCCATTTCCAGACCCGCCACCGCCAATTCACGTTTTCGTGCGTGGAAAACGTGGCTCGTGGAACTGGATGAGCGGGAGGCGGAAAAGCGGCTGGAGGAAAAGCAGAAACTGGATCGACGGGAACGGAATGAGCGTGCATACCGGCGGTGGCTTGCTAAGAAGGCGCGCGAGGGCGACACCAACGACGAACCGGAAGTCGACGACCGTAGCGCCACCGGAACCACGGCGGTGTCACGTGACGTCAATGCAGCGGCGTTCCAGAAATGGCTGGACGACAAGAGGATTGTCCTGGCGGACGCGGACCGGAAGAGGCGGGAGAGTCTACGTCAGGGGGGGACGAGGGGAGGCATGGAGAAGAAGGTCGCTTACAACCGTCGGGTGACGGTGTTTGAGTTCTGCGACACCGACCCCGTAGCGGCACACCCACCGCCCCCTAGCGACTACATCGGCGCCTATCGGAAGTGGTTGCTGAAGAAGCGACGTCACGAGGCGTGGAGGGAGGATGACGAGGACGAGGTGTTGACCCGGGAACACGTCGACACCATGCGCCAGGTGCTCGTGCTCGACGGGATGTCTCACGAGGAGTGGCTGGCGCAGAAGGAGCGGGAGAGACTGCTCGGGAACAAGCCGCTCGTGCTCGCGCCCAAGAGACGGAGCCGACCGACGGGGAGTCAAGCCGTGTGCATCGCGGTCGTCGCCGATTAGGTTCATCATCACTATCATCATCGTCGTCGTCGTCATCGTCATCGACGTCGTCATCATAATCGTCGCCGTCAGAATCATCACCGTCGTCGTCATCAGTATCACCATCATTGTTATCGTTGTGAACATCATCATCATTGTCGTCGTCGTCATCATCATCACCATCATCGTCGTAATGGCCGTCCGTCATCACCATCATCATCATTTTCATTGTTATCATCATCATCATTGGTCGGCCGGGTTCGAAGCATGCACAAGCCATTACCGTGTGGGTCAAAATGTTCACTGCAGATAGGAAATATAATATCCAAAAGTCAGCTACTGCTTGCATTTTGATTTAGGCGTCACTGGTTATTCGTTGGCAGCCGGGATAACGTACATTTCTGGGTTCGTATTCATCACGAATGCGTACGAGCGACGATACAAAAGCACGCGGGGAAGTCGACAGTAGAAACACGACGTGCGAAATTCGCGTTGTGAAACGGAAAGCGGTGGCTGATCTCCTTCGTTGTATGTCTTGCTATATTATTTAACATCAAACGTAGAATTATATTTTATATAACATGATGTTATTTTTATATGCATTTTTTCATTGAATACTGTTAGAATATTGATATACCAAGTATCTAAGTATGTTACCAACGGTTACATTATACCAATAAAAATAATGTTAACTGAATTATTATTGTTTCTGGGTGCTTGACAAATGTCCTAATAATCGGTCTAAAACTGTCTCATACTGATGAATTCAGTGTCACGTCGCATATGAACATGTTAATAAACGATAATTATATTTTAAAGTTTACTTGGCAAAGTCAACGTTTTCTTATAAAGGCATAATAGATGTCCTGAATGGAAATTACATTAACTAATACACTAATTTTGGGAGAAGTTGGGGAGTGAAATATAACCTACAATGTTCCTTCAGGGCTTCACCAATGTTGCTGTATGTTCTATAGTACGTGTACCTTGCTTAACTGATAAAGACATTCTGTCAATATGTTAATAAATAGTGTATGTTATTTTACCATACAGTAAGCTGTACCTTTATCGCCACGTTAATATAATAACATCGCGTCGCCTACAACAACCACGCCACGACAGGACACTCGTTCAATTAATTAAACTTTAATCACAACTGTATCTCAGTCGGCACCTTAACCTCTCGTGTCAAACACGCGCACCCACGCAAAGCGACAGCATAGTCTTGCTAAAACATGACGCGTAATACATGCTGATATGTGTAATTGCACAGAACGTACGAACATTAAGAGTAACTCGTTAACAACAACAATAACAACAACAACGCAACGGTTCTGGTTGGGCACGTGGGTGTCGTTCACACCGAGCGACCTTAGACCACAGTACGACTGACGCAATAACAGGCCAACGCCATTGTCATATACTCGGTATACCTGTTCGACGCCTCTACTGCCAAGAAGGGGTCCTAGGTAAACAATTTGAGTAAAACCATGCCATCGAATGTCGATGTATTCTAAAGAACGGTGTGAACGGATGCGGTGCCGATGAGATTTTACAAAAACCGAAACAATTCAGTGGTGTATACATTTTATGTTAGGAAATGGACCACTGCGTTTTGAGTGGAACCATCAACTTGACAAAGTTAAACGTTCTTCAGCCGTCAACGGGTCAGCTCAAGTGAAGAACACTTGATTACAAATCGTTAATATACACCTGTACATTATACAGTTCAATACCACTGGGCCACCCTTGCATGAGAACAAGAACGCACGCATCACGCACGCACGCACGCACACACACGCTAATTTATCCATGACAATGAACATTCACTACGGTTGATAGCTGTTTAAATACAAATAACAAAAAAATAAAACATGTGAATCAAGTTACCCAAACTACACTTTGTATCGTACCCTTTTCGGGTGACATAAAACACTGACGAATAAAAAACAACCGTATCAGCCCTATTAAATGTGCTTTGTACGGCGACTTTCATATATTACGACCATCTGACACATATTAAAATGCGATCGTCCTTTTATAAAATGCTATGTTTGAGTGACTCCCACCATTGTTTGTCTTATTCAGGCACTATATGAACTTAAAATTACTAACCAGCGCAGAAAGATCGAAGCAAACTCCACAATAGCCGAAATGTGAAATTGGTTCCAAAACACCAATTGGAACACAAAACTTCAATTTCACGTATCACCCCTTGGTCGCGAGAATGGACTGCCCCAATCACGTGACTAATTGACCCACCATTTACATTTATGCATTTAATAAGCACTGTCCACACTTTGGATGCTGCTCCCACGATACGTGCAAATTGTATACAAAACGTACATGTCGTAAACACGGCTGTAGCGGAGGTCTGTCGGGCTAACCGCAAGTGCCTGGAATTATTCTACGAAGACGGGCGAGACAGACCAATCAAGACCGGAAATGGGACGATATTCAACTGATCCAGCAACCTTCCTGCTAATACTGTTACCGCGCCTGGGTTGAGATGGTGACACTGGGCAATGAAACGGTCAAGGTTTCTCTAAGTCTAAGACGTAGCCACTTGCGTTCACAGACAATACAACCACCAAGAAACAAAGTTCAACAGCCGCTAACAGAATCGGTATTACACCAATTGCCCTGCAACGTCCCGGACGTGCGTGGAATGTCGGCAGTGATATACGCTACAGCCACCAAGTCACATTTGTGTTGCGATCAAGTGCTATCTAACACGCAAATTACAAATGCCAACCTGAGCACCACACAGTCAACATTTTACCCGCTGATTTTCATCGTCCATGACCAAGCGTCTAGCGACGATCGCCTTTCTGTCTGGGCGTATTTGTCATCCACCGTTTGTAAAGGGAATTACAGCAGTGATCGGCTTCGTAAAGATGAAATTAAACGTCATGTCGTTGTTAACTGAATGCGTGACATTCGTCAGAGTTTATCGGTGAACTAAAATCTGTTCTCACTATAATCAAAGTGCGTCTAACGAAATCAACTCGCACGTTTATGGGTAAAAGAATGGGTTGCAAGACGCATTTACAGATGAGCGTTTAACGACAGCACACGGAATCATTGTGAAAATGAACGCCAGTACACACAATATCCGTTGACTTAAGTCAGCGTTGTAGCGTTGTAACGGGGAATCACACAACGACAAGTAATTTACTGCAATATGCCACATTCCTATTAATACACGCAGACAATCTGATCTGCCACTGGTCCCGGATTAGAAAAATCACATGTTTAGTTCATCATCTGTTACCAGTAAGAACACGGCGAAAGTTGTATAAATTTGATAAAGTTCTGCTTAGTCAAAAGTGTAAACAATTAAGATAGCGTAGATTCGGTGTTGGCATTTTTGTGTAACGACACTGTTTACATTTAAACATAAATTTGTGCTGTTTTATTTTAGTTTTGTATATCTCTACTCAAAATTGCATACGCAAAATTGTCAATAACGACAGTGCACTTTGAGTGTGACATAATATATGGCAGCAGAACCACTGCATCAGTTACTCATGGCGCATGCTGGACACTGATCGCCGGAAATACGTGTGGCGCATGCGCAGTGATAAGAATAGAGATTCTTCCGTCCATTGGCCGAGCTATATGTATCCACCTCCGCAGTAGCAAATTCGAAACAAGTGGAAACATCCTGATAAGCCATAACGAATGCAAACCTTTATAAATGCGAATCTGATTCAACTGAAAAAGGCCTTACTCTACTACATCTTCCTGAGCATGAACTAAGATACAATTGCGTAGAAACAATGTAGATGACTGCATACTGCTTCTATCTACGAACAGTACGCTTATAACGACACCGCCACCACATAGCTTCGTTAACGCTAACGTCAAGTCTAAATTGTAATGTTTTCTAACGCAGCATATAAAATAAAAATAAACGGTCATTTCAAGTTTCTTCTCAATTTATAACTAACACAAATGACTGTTTGTAGCAATATTTCCTTGTTTACTCCGACATCGTTTCACGGCCTCCATTGTCCGTTTTTGCTAGATACCCAGTGGCACCAACAAGCAACAACTGCAGAATAAAACTATCCTTTCCGTGATGTGCTGTGACATTATTGCGCGCACGACGCGCACCTTGCGAAGAACCTATTTACAAACGCACCGCTAGCGCGGCCGACGTGTAACAAAATGTCCTAAACCCACGGCAATGTGTAGGCACCCCCGTGCCTGCCCGACCGTTGTAGTCCGTAGTTTCACGGCAACGTGAGGTATGCTTGGAGCATCATCTGCCCGGGCGAGCAGATTAGCCATACAACCATCTATCGGTTTGTTCCGTGTGTTGCACGACACGACGCTAGAACATCGGTTGCGTCTTCTTCGGCTTGTGCGTGTCCTCCCAGACGTTCATCCAGATGGGCGCGGTCCACACGCACCAGGCGAAGGCAAAGAGGAGAAAGACGTACAGCAGCCCCCGCACGCCGAGCTTCGACGTGCCGGGCGCGCGCAGCAGGAGGAAGGTGATGATGCGACTACGAGACGAGTCCTGGAGCACGGACAGCAGCGTGAGGCAGCAGATGGACACGACGATGACGAGCGGCACGAGGTACATCGCATTCATGTCGACCACGTACACCTTCTGCAAGCAACAACGTCACTCGGTTGTAATATCGTGTAAACATCAAACAAATATCGCATATTTAGGAACGGTTTGTAACGAATAACATTAAAGTTGAAGTAAAGGTTAGTACTTACAACGCGCAGTATCCAGTCCTTAGGAATGCTCAAAGTGCTTTATACTGTACACCCTGGCAGACTGTTCGATCGAACAACTTAATGAACTGGAGTATTGTAGAGTGAACGAACTAGCTCAAGGTTCGAAACGGCAGAAAAGAGTTCGAACCTGGGTTCTCTCAATTGACGAACATGGGTTCTCTCAATTGATGAACATGGGTTCTCTCAAATGACGAACATGGGTTCTCTCAATTGACGAACATGGCTTCTCTCAATTGACGAACATGGGTTCTCTCAATTGACGAACATGAGTTCTCTCAATTGACGAACATGAGTTCTCTCAATTGACGAACATGGGTTCTCTCAATTGACGAACATGAGTTCTCTCAATTGTCGAACATGGGTTCTCTCAATTGACGAACATGAGTTCTCTCAATTGACGAACATGAGTTCTCTCAATTGACGAACATGAGTTCTCTCAATTGTTGCACATGTTGTTATTTAGTTACTCACAATAGTCTCAACCAGAAGGACTACTTGTAAGTGTAATATCTTATTACCACAGTGGACCTGTCACAGTTGTGGTTAAAGATAGTTATTAATGGCATGACATACATTTTGCTTCTTTACTAAATGCACATATTTACATCACTATCAGGAGACTTTACTGAACATGGGCTGGCAAATGAACATGAAAAGAAACAGAAACCTTTAAAAGGAAGTCGGAGTTTGTAACAACCCGACAGATGGCGCCACAAGAAACTCATACCTAAGTTGGCTTGTCCTCTGCACACAAGGTGGCGCCACTATAATATTCATGGCGCGCGTAATGGGGCCGATTTCGGTTGCCATTATACAGTGGGAATTCCAAGTATAACGTCATTACGACTGAGTAAATAGGTCATCATCAATTCATCATTTATCTGTCTGAAATGTATTAGTAATGATTATGTTCAGTAGTATTGTGTATTTATGCAATATATATCCATAATATTTATTCTAAATATACAGGGCATCAGTGCTAACGTGCTCCTGAACTCCACTCGACAACCTAACCAACCACAAACCCCACACCCCAGGGGCGGATCCAGAGAGAATAGTCGGGGGGGGGGGGCACAAAACCTCCACTGGCGGCAAAACCAAATGGTGTAGAAAAAATCCTGCCCCACTGGTGCGTGACGAGAACCCGCAGCGAAGTTCATTATTAGAAGATCGTCACTAGAACTTCATTGTTAGAAGTTCAATATTAGTGAAATTATTAGAAGCACTTACATTCTTCGAGAGTCCAATGGAGGGTGTGTCGTAATTCCGTTGTCCCAGCTTCCAGAGGCGGGCGAAGTACGACCAGTTGTGAGCGGCTCCCGGCGTGTTTCGGATGTGATTGCAGTAGCCTGGTCCAGCTACCACGCCTACGGCTAGGCCTCGCCTGTAACGGCAAACACGTCATGTATACTAGTGTCCCAAATTCTGTTACAATGCAGTATTGTGTTGGCTTTCTCAAACCATAAAACGCTTACATAGAATTATTACATGCCGACCAGTTTCATTACCAACTGTAGCTGCCATTTCAACACAAATATTCACCGAAATATTCAAACAATAGAGAAAACACGACACAATACCAAGGCCACACCATGTTGGATGAGGGATAAACTTAGGACACGCAACCGTATGAGTACCAGGAATGTTCATTGTTCTGCAGACACGGTCAGTTAACAGGATCGGGGAACACAATGGTGTACACAAACATAATTATTATTTCGCTATGTCTCACCATTATTTGGATTTTCTAATTTTTTTCGTGAGCAAATATTGACACAACTTTCAAAAAAATATTATTATACAGAAGATTGTACTGAGAGAGAAGATCTGTGTGATGGGTAAATGCATTCCCCTCCCTCTCTAGCAGTTCGACTTCCAGAGAGGATATATCCACCAATTTGAAATATACTATTTTGGGAAAATTTCCATTATAGGTTGTTTATTTGCAAACTAGACTTTTTAAACTGTTATAACTTCTCCGTGGAGTACATAACTACTTACACGTTTGCGAATATCATACAAATGAATGCTGTCAGTCAACATAATAAACATGAAAAATATGTAACTTGTTTTGCGAAATCACCATTTTACCTGTTATGTCTCGCCATAGAGCCGTGATTAATTCATTGGACGAAATACCACACGCAAGTACGTAAAAAGTACAATCAGGTATTCACAGATAGATACGTCAAAATAGACACATGATCAATGCGTGGGTATTATTCTGCAAGGCAACACTTCAAGTAATTCTAATTTAATTAAGTAATGCATCAGTCGTCAGCGACCACCACATGACGTCACGCTTACAGGCGAGCCGTCGGCGCGGTGACACAAGCTCTGGCTGCTTTAGGTATCGGCCTACCTGTGCATCCGACAGCGCTGCTCCTCGATGCGCGGGGCGGCCAAGACCATGTCGTTAACACTAGCACTGCTCCACAACCTCTCGGCGATGGCCGTCGCTCGCGGCCTGCAGAAGACACATTTAGTGATTGTTTATTTACGATCAACAATGTTAAGAAATTGTGTTAAATTTATAATAAATCCACGACCTCTCGTCGAAAGTGTGGTATTTATGATAACGATATGACAAGAATTGAAATTATTTTCAGATACCGTGTTGTACGCACACGTCAGAAAATATTTATGTTGACCATAATATGGCAATTATAGACGTCGAAACAAAATAATAACAATAACGCAAATATACCACGTAAACCCCCATTAACATAAAGAGCACCCCTTATCTGTGGATCGGTTTTTCTCTAAACAAAAAACATAATATTATTAAAATAATGAATAACATAATTATCATGCAATGTTCATAAAATATATATATAGTTGGGTGAAAGAATACAAATAAACTGTTTATGTAATAGACACCTTTACAATTTTGTTTTCATCAAAAGAAAAACTAATGAAAGACCGTGATCACATTTATACAATGCTACATATTCTGAAGCATATAGTTCCTTTCAAACATATACCTAAGTTAGTATGTAACTTTAAAAAGTCCACACAAGGGTTGTGTTTTGACCTCAATAAATAACAAAGCAAAGGTTTCCGTTGAGCTACCAACACCCTCCTTATACGCTCAAACATTCGCTACGAGAGAGAGAGCGTGCGTGGGTGCGTGCGTGCGTACGTGCGTGCGTATGTGCAGTGGTACTTAGTACTTACCATAGCCGAGGCATGAGGATGGAGTCATCGACGTATTCTGTCCACATACACGCCTCTCCACCGATCAGGTTGGACGCGTTCCTTGACCCAGACTCCTCAAAGGTCGCTGTTAACGGGGAAATATGACACTATTATTGATGTCACGCTTTGTTTGTATCAATAGTTGTTTTAACGCTGCTATCATTTGTTGCTATCATTTGTTGCTATCATTTGTTGCTATCATTTGTTGCTATCATTTGTTGCTATCATTACCACTGCGGTAATGCGTATTCTGCAGTAGGAGTTAGAACTCAAACAGTTCTATGGCAGTGAGTCAGAGGCAATTACTAAAGAATCAGGAAAGAAAACAAAAGCAACGAAAATGATTTTTGGGGAGTAAGCTCGGAATATTATTGTGGACATAACATAAAATAAAGAAACATTTTGAACGGCAAACACTATTACAACAGACCATACGCAAAAACGGGAAACGACATGGCGAATCTGGGATATGTTTTCAGAAAGAGAAAATTAGTGCATCTGGTGACAATGTGGAAGATTAAAGGGTAAAGAACAGAGGTCGGGCGAATAACTAAATTATTGACGGTTCAACAGCTTGGCTGTGAGAAAGTCCATAACAAGACTGATTGAAGGCACATATGATCGTATGAAATGGAACGCCATGGTCGTTTACGCCTGCACGGTATACCAGATGGTGCTACCGTGAGAAACAAGAACATAAGCAAACAGGGTAACCAATAACCGAGACAGAGATACCAGTTGGCCAAGTGAGAACGTCAGACAAGAGGGAGGTCCTACTGACGTAAGCTACGATCTCATAAGTACGGAAACGCGTGCGGAAACTGAATGCGGAGTGGGGAATACCTCGAAAGTAACATCTCTGGGAATTTCCTATCCGATTCCTTTGCGGGTGTAATTCGAATGTCAACATGGAGCGATTCAATTTGCCACATTCTCATAACACATCAGCCTATGTAGTTCTGGAACTAGTTCTATTAATTTCCATTGGGCATTATATTAACTGTTTTGTCGCACGCGACATCCGCATGCCGTTTCCTTACATACGGAATCCTAGTTTGACAATAACTGGTTTAGTGCGTGGACAAGACACGGCGAAGGGACGTACTGAGTCCTTCGCAGTTGTAGTACTTCTGCCAGTCCTGGCCGTAGCTGATGTAGTCGAGGTACCAGCACGTGGAGTAGATGACCTTCTGACCCGTCTCCACCATCGCCTGAAGGTCGTAGCCGCTGCCCTTCCACATCTGTACGATCGTGTCGGGCCCAACCTGACACGCACAAACAACGCATTGGTAATCTAACTAGAATCAACGACACGGAATCGAATGTAATCTAACTATAATCAACGAGACGGAATCTAATCTGACTGTAATCGAGCTAGCGTGTGTGCGCATGTGTGCATGTGCGCATGTGCGTGCGTGCGCGTGTGTTGTTCCGAGCTACGTAAACCGTCCGCTGATCAGCTGGAACGTCTTATGTAACTTGCGGCAGTCGTTGTTAAAACTGCTCAAATTTACATCTTAACAAACCTACGATACGAACACTTCAGGAAACCGTCAGCGTATGTGTGTATGTAGCGCGTGTCGACCTTTTCCGCCGGTGGATGGGCATTTCTGCTAGCATAATGTAACTATAATCGAGCGAGCGCGTGCATATGTGTGTTTACATAACGTATGTGTACACTTTCCTCCTAGAAGTTTGCGATCTCCGGCGCCAAACATCAGATGTCATCTACCACCTCTGGGAAGAAAAGGAAAACTTCTATTCTAATAATCATACCGGTTCGTAATAGTGCAATTTTCAGTATAAATGTTGTGTGATTAGCTACTTACCGAGCCCCCTACTTGAGTGCTATCATCGTACACTTCCTGCCACACTATCGGTCGTACGTGTTTATTCTGTCGTTTTCCGATTTCAGAGACGATGTTGAGAATCCTGGAGCAAACAAACGTTACAAAGGATCGATTTTAAAGGCGGCTGGCGAAGCTATACCTCTTTCAACACCAAAGGACATAACGCAATGGTCGCCGGTTGATCAGATTTAATCACAACAGGTAAAATCGATGAGGATTACACACGAACTCGCCGGCTGTGCACAGGTAATAATAGTAATACATTAATTTTATTTTCATATAGAGCATTTCTTACATAAAAAGCATGGAATAAATATGAATCTAAACATATAGATATATATTAAGAACATTATTGATATGGGAATATACAACGCAAAACGCTTTTATATCAGACAAGTATACAGCTACAGTCTGGAGTTATTCATACCTTTTCTCGTAGAGAATGAGTAGCTCTTTGACGTCATCCATGTTGTTCCGTCGCATGAATCTCTTGATAAACGGATTGGCAGTCCTGTAGAGGGAGAAACATCAAACGAGTTAAACCCACCAAATGAAAACGTCATGTTCGAGAAAACATGTGTATAACCCAAATGCATGCAACGTGGCGGACAAACTTAACGTGTCAGCTCTATCGTTCGAACCTCTCAACTTGGTAGATAGTTTCTAGAATTTTCCAAGACGGACCTGATTCACATGCAGCCCAATCTTTCTCAAAACGTCATTGTCTAAATACACGATAGTTACGGAAAGGTTTGTATGCAATTAATCATCAATATAAATGTTTTGAGAATATTCCAGGACTTTACGAAACTATGAATTTACGAAATATTGCGCTTGCTTACGCCTGCTAATATCAAGTGCAACGTTGAGATAAACAGCAGTGGGTAGTATAATCACCTGCAGATTCCCGCAACTCAAAGTATGTTGTGGATATAGCATACTTATGACGTGACATTACACACTTGTGCAACCACGCACTTGAATTATGGAGAGAAAAAAAACAAATTTGTTACGTCATCTCATGACATGGTCATCGGGGTAAAAATGCAGTTGTTTCAAACCCAGTAGACAACCAACTACTGCGATACAGAACACAGTCCCCAACACTGAGTTTGATTAGGCTAAATTCAACCATAAGGAGAGCGAAATAAACATAAAACGGTACCTTTGCAATCTGCATTCTGCTGTAATCGTGGGTGGCGTAGTAGCACACGTAATCGGACAACGCGGCTGACCGCGTACAATTACAACTGTACGCAATTTGTAAAGGTTAAATCTGATATAAATACCGACAGCGAATACGTTGTAACGAGGACTCTTGAAACCGGCAAACGGGACTCATGAAACCGGCTCTGAAACGTGCGAGACTGCTGACACCTGTCGGCCACACTCACCAGCACTCGTAGGGCACCTCGTCGCCACCCAGGTGGATGGACATGTCGGGGAACAGTTCCATCACTTCGGCAAACAGTCGCTGCATCACCGTGTACGTCCACTTGAGGATCGGGTTGACCGGGCCGTAGAACCCGTTCGGCTTCTCGTTATAGTCATAACACGACGTCAGCAGGTGGTCCGTGCCGTAACCCCACGACAGGGTGTGGCCTGACGGGGAATAGAGCGATGTTAGAGGGAGTACTTCAATGCACTGGACGTTCCCAGTAAAACGTGTACTGTAAAACCATGCATACACCCACCGACATGACAATTTGTAGCAGACAATATGCTTCGACACAATGGTCGGGGACAACTATTTTAGGGATCATACCAGTCACGACGCGACTGGTCGATAATTCCAAACATGCTTGATATTTTTCGACGTAAAGACTGCCGTAAAGACAAACGTTGCGGCGTCGCAAATGTCACATATCAAATATCATTGACGACGCATTCAATATATTCAAACTTGCAGCAGAGAGTCCAGTCGTGACGTGAATGCCGGGCTTAAAACGGTCCTGTGCATGTGTTATCCACAAACCTAAACAAGGTAGATGAACTGGGCGAACACAATGCGTCGCCACTCGCCAGTACATGGCGTTCTTAGTCCATGTGCCAGTTGAAGATTGTTGTTACGTGTGTCAATCTATTCGGGTCATATAGAGGACAAACTACCACCTTCGTACTCCGATCACAATCACATACAAACGTAAAGTATAACACCGCAGTTTCACCCACCCACGTTTTGTTCATTATAAACTAAAGTTATACGATATCCGAGTATGAGCCAGATATTTAGAAATCAATCCATATATCCGGTTAATTGTGCAGTGGCCTAAATTGAGAACTAAACTTGAGTATGCATTATTTAGTTGAATGGGCTCATACAAGGCTAAGCAACGCGTGTAAAAAGGACGTCTTGCTTTAAAATTCGTCCGGTTAGACTTTTCTTCTTGAAGACGGTATCTAAAGCGTTTCGGAATGTAAATAATTTGCCGTGGACATCGCTGGTGACTGAATATTCGGCGGTACGTCTCACCAACGTACAGGCACATTTGCTGGACTGACTCACCAAACTGATCGTCTGGACAGTATATTTATATATATATATTGACCTTTTTGTCCTGTAGATGGAGTAAGTGTACATACACGGACATTAATCAGGATAACTCACAATGAACAAACAACTGATTATCTGAAGAACAACCCGATATGACTTTCATTAAACGCACGGGTAGCATTGTTTGCGTTTCACGAAACCGACACCAGCGTCCCGGTGTATTTACTTTTAAACTTACTCCCTTCAGATTAATAATATTTGTGTGTCTCTATTTGTTTTTCTCTCAACTTTTAGTATAGATTGATAACACAGATTCTCTTCCTATTATGCATTTCCTGTGGGGAAATATTTCGTTGGGTGCGTAGGTATTTTAGTGCCACCACTGGTAATGTATTGGTCATTGCTTTTTTGTGAAGATACAACCCACACGTTACTGAAAACATTATACGAAACGCATGTATTTATGGTACTTTTACAGAGCTCCAGAGAGTGGGTCTGGCAGCAAAGATTTGCTTTTCCTTGTCCATGGAATTATACAGGATAGCGAGTAAACGATGTATTTTCTTGTTCTAAGAACGTTTATCGTCGGCCATGTTTAGCACGGTCGCTCGGATAACGGGAAACATAAATATTGGATCTATACTTTAAGGCATTAGCAGTTAATCCTTACCTGGACTGTCGAACTCCGGAATGACCCTGATGCCTCGCAGTCTTGCCTCGTTGACGATCTCCACGATGTCTTCGTGCGTGTAGATATGGGTCTGAGAGTTGAAGGAGCCCTGGACAACAACACAGAGACAATGCTAGCGTTAAACTACGTACTTCACTGAGTAACAACGATAACCACGTACTTCACTGAGTAACACCAAGGACAACCACGTATTTCACCAATTAACATCAATGACAACCATGTACTTCATTGAGTCGCATCAATGACAACCACATAACTTCAACGAATAACATCAAGGACAACCACATACTACAGTGAGTAACGTCAAGGACAACCACGTACTTCATTGAGTAACATCAATGACAACCACGTACTTCAATGAGTAACATCAAGGACAACCACGTACTACAGTAAGTAACATCAAGGACAACCACGTACTACAGTAAGTAACATCAAGGACAACCATGTACTTCACTGAGTAACATCGAAGACAACCACGTACTTCACTGAGTAACATCGAAGACAACCACGTACTTCACTGAGTAACATCGAAGACAACCACGTACTTCACTGAGTAACATCGAAGATAACCACGTACTTCACTGAGTAACATCATCAGCAATAAATCTGACTGTGTACCGTTTAAGTGTGTTTGCCTTTCGGCGTCGTTTAGACTACACTCACGTCGCCACAGGCACGAATTGGTTGTGCCACGCTCCAGCTCAATAACGAAATATATATGTAAACCATTCGAAGAAAAACGTGCGCGTAGGATACACACAGCTGTTAGTGCGCCCGTGTATCACGGGGGTGCGCTCGCATCGGGTCCCGGTGATGTCATCGGAGGCAGCAAGCGGGTAGCCACGGGCGGCACGTGCGCCAGATGTCAGTGACGCGGTCATTACGACAGCAGTTAGTGGAGACAACAGACATTAATTGGCACACGACAGCGTTTCGATTCGTAGCTCATTTACGTCGCGCCGATGATATATCGGAAAAGTGGGTCGACGAGAGCGCCGACTGTCCTCTATAATAATAGCCCAAGGAAAACTGCGCTCCGCATTTGTCGTATCGATTCACGAATTAAATAAGGATACACTTTTAAGAGATAATACTACACTATAACAACTATTCAACAGTAAACTTATATTGAAACATGTCACACACAAAATAAACCGACAGTAAACTTTTTTCGTAGTTTAGTGCCTTTTAATCACACGCATATAATCACTAGGTGGCAGCTCTCGTGGCTGTCAACAAGTGGACAGTCAAAACGCGACTCTGAGCCAGACTATCTTCCTGGCGAAGTCACGCAGCCAGGCAAGACTAGTAAGTGTGTCACGATATATAGCGAGATTTTGCGTGAGCCAGGAAACATTTGTTGACATTTAGTTTATCGGTTTATTGTAGCTTTCTTAATTGTGTTATGGCGATGTTATGAATTGTATACATCGGGGAAATAAAAAATTCAGAGAATGTATGCATTACTTCAATAACATGTCGTACTGGACGAAAGAATGCATAGTTGTCATTGCCAACAAAGTCGCCACCAAATCGTGATAACAATTCGATTAAGGTGCACGAGTACCACGAACATTTTTAACGGCAACGTGTGATCATCATGTGGTCGGAAACCGGAAAAAGGACACGATTTGGAAAAACTCCGATGATTACAACCAAGAACAAAACGTATCCCCATTATTTAAGTTGGCGTAAATGGAGTCGATGTCACCAGACTCCAGATCGAAAACGAGGCGCCCTATTGCACGCAGACAGTGCGAGTGACTTAGTAAATAATAACCAGTGTTATCCTAATCTATTTGCAGGTCGATCCAGCGCGAGGTATTGAAGTTAATAAAAAGAGCTAACTGCGATAAAGTCGGTCCTTGTCGTACTGTTGTTGGCAATCACAAGGGGTTTGTGGGACGGGTGTAGGACATAACACGTCACGGGCAAAACCCTCACGGACACCACAACCCATCTTTTAGAGGTCGAATAATAGACAATTAGTTAGACCATTACTAGTTCTCATATGACGTGTCACAATGGGTTATATCGGTGAAGGATTATATCCAGACGTGTTTTGTCTGTGATGGGTTTTGCCCCAGAGGGATTGTGCACCCGAGGGGTTACGTCCGTAAGATGTTATGTCCGTACCTCGTTTGCAACTGGGTACCACAAGACGTACACCAGCAAGTGGGTATAAGGAATGTAAGAACCACAGTCGCCTCGCTCTCGCCAACTCGATGCCAAACGTAAATATGAATTCAGTTAAGTGTTCTGGCACAGGCCCCTGGGCATGCTTCACGGTCGTGTCACGGTTGATTTATTCGCGTGACAGTAATTTATTTATATATAGACAGCTTCTGTGGCATAATTAGCAGCCACCCTTGTGTGCCATAACACTGCAGATCGACTCTATCGCAACAGTCTGACGATGTTGTCATAGCGATAAAAATAGTCGTTCGGTCACACACTGTCGCACATGACGAATTTTAAACAATATGTTAAAGAATAAACGCAGCAAATCTACATGTAAAGCATTGTTTCTCCGAAATCGAATGAAACTCAAATATGTCTTGTCACGCCGTCACTTGATATCGCAGGGTGTGTCCGAATGCCATGCGATGTCCTAATGTCATGCTGAGTTCTACTAACTCACAAAGCTTAATAATTGATCGTAGTACATATTAATATTGATATAAACAATATCTTATAACACTACTGTACAATACGCAGGTTTTAAATAATTGTTTAAAGAAGATGCATCCCGTTAGAAATACGCCTTCTATCGACATTTCGCTGTTGGCGTTGCCCCCAAGGCGGAATGATTGTATGTCGCAGGACTTTGGTCGACAATTCCGACTGATTAACACGCAGGCCGTCTGCTCCTGTCATGCGATACACGCGCTACGGTAAACAATCGTATTGCTTCCCGGAGTAAGACCGAACTATGGCTGACAGTCCCCAGTAGGCGTATATCGGGCTCTAGGTACTTGATCCGCTACTTCACATCGATGACGTCTCATTGAGAACACTCAAACTTCGACATTGTGTCAGAGTTTGTGTAGTTTTGAATAAAGTATGAAACAATTAGCGCACAATTGAAAAATGAACCGTCGCATCGTCATCACCGACTTGATGACACACTTAATTAAGTGTGTTCACATCTCGCATCCAGGCCGGACATTGACCCCGTTTTACGCGGAGATATCGCGACAGAAGGATCTGGGAGGTCAACTAGACCCAGTCGGTTTCTGGTCAGATTCCACCCCGTGGGGCTGACATTCCTAGGTTCAGCTGACGCAAGGACAAGGGCTTTATTGTGGCCGAGAAAGGGGCTGCGTGCGGGCACCGTGGTCGAGCGACGGCGCGATGGAACTACTACGTCATGTCACCCCATCTTCTGGTACCATTGATGAATCGATTCATCGCCTCGTACCATCACATCGTGCAATCGTCACGCGTAATCAATCCATCGTATTATACTATCACTTCATTGCACTGCGTCAACACTCAATCGCATCGCGCCATCGTTCCATTTCCACATCGCCTAGAGCCATCGCTTCGTCGCATGACACTATTGCATCGCGAAATGCATCGCGAAATGCATCGCACCATCGTCAAAATGTAGCATTGCACGCCTAGATCCGTCCTATGTTGCGTCTTTCCGTGTCAATACCGCAAGCGCTGGATGAATCAGAGTGCTTATCGCGGTATAATTGCTTCCACACGCCCTAGTTCCGTCGACCGGTTTTGGCAGCGGCGCGGAAAGACGGCGTCTTCGCGGCGTAAAGTACCTGCTGACTTTTTAACGGCTAAAGTCGGTCAGATCGCTCAGAATCTGTGCCCAATATGTGGGTGGCGAATCACATGCCATTCCAGTCTGACGGGTAATAAAACGTAACTATTATGCATGGGTAGACATGCCACTTATTTATAGAAATCCATGTTTTTACTTGAGATTCTGTATAAACCAGCAATACGTTTTTTCATCGGCCAGTAGCATACCCATTCCGTTTGGATGTCGACATCTGCCGAGCTATTATTATACCTCAACGAAACAAAATCCGCTGTTTTTTTCAAGAAATCTACATCGCATCAAAAGTACAGCTGCATTTGCTCTTTGACCGACATAGGTTTGCCAGTCAAAAACAACAAATACATACTCCATTACGATGTTTACATTTGAAGCGAAAGCGTATTAAAACGTGATACGGATGTGTTCCCATCAAAATCCACATAGCCTACTACTCGTTTTTATACGGAGTATCCGAGCGATGTTTCGTTTCTGGGAGTGGTGAGATATCATGTGAAGTTGTCGGAAATTATGTCGTACAATTTGTTGGATTTCTGGCTCCAAATGTTTTTCTTCGCAACAAAAACATAGGCAAAGTTGCTTAAAGGCCTTATTCTGTCCACATGTTTTTTCGGGGAATTATGTAAATAAACTAAGTCTTGTACATGTGTGTTATCACAAATCCGAAGCCACATGCTTGCCAAAACATAGATAAAATTGGATTATACAGTGCCCGGTCACAGTGCAAACCTGGAAATGTCTGTTTTCCGGAAATGTCCGAAGGCGCAGATACGCGACGTCACTAGTGGAACGGCCTACACACGGTCGCACGGTCTACGCGGCTAAATGTTATTTTATTACAATTATTATTTCAGCTGTTTTTATTATTAACAGGTATAATTGATGAAGATGTGTGTTGTGGCAATTCGGGTTTGACTGGATATTCGGTACACATCTTTCCCAAAGACCCAATTTGTCGGCAGGAATTTGAATATTTTGTGTGTGTAAAGGACGGGATCCATGCTACGCCTACGGCGAATAACATGAATTGTGGTGCAGATCTGCCGATGGATACGTCGTGGAAGATGGGCTTCAAAATACAGTTAGATGTCAATAAATCAACAGCCCTTAAAATGACTAAAAAAAGCGTCAAGATGCAAATGTATACAACAACGCCACTGTCCCTTTCACCACAAGGCACAACAAAGTCAACTGCCGGTCGTTAGTTGCCGGACTTTCTCGACAGGTTCATGCCACGGCCTGTATACGTAGCACCGCACCGACACCAGGCGATTTAGCATCAGCAGAAACAACGTTAATCTCTCAAACGTCATCATCACTGACTGACTGACTGACTGACACCAACATATATTTATTTTGATCTTTGTATGCATCGGTCTCGGTAACAGAAGCGACACCGCTCTCGGCCTGACGGCCGCCATTTTATGAGCTGTTTACACCGTCAATCAGTCAGGCCGGTCCAGGCCTGGGGCTGTATTCCACTAGTGACGTCACACAGTCTCACGCCGCTGTCACTCGGCAGTTTCGATAAGATCACACATTTAGAGGATCTTTTTCTGTTGTACGCTCTTATGCGATTCATAAACATATTTTCAATAGCATCATTTGAAAATGCGTACATTATTTGTAATCATGGAACACAGCACATTTATCCCAGGATATATATAGCTTTTAAGTGAGAACTATTTGCGGGAAAGTTTGACGTGGCTGGTGTCACGCCCCATAGCAATGTAATGTGGATGTGAGAACATTGTTGGCAAGAGAAAACTTGACGGAAGTCACTAGTATAATATGACGTCAGTTCGTTGATTAGTAGTAAATGATCTCTACAGCGCCGTTTTTGCAGTACTCACCAACTCTGTAAGGTTTGGCAGAACTTTGCTCTGGTAGGGGAATGACTGGTCGTCGACGATATGCCAGTGGAAGACGTTGAACTTGTTCTGCGCCATCGCCTCCTGCAAAATGCGCGCAAGACGAATGCCATTCATTGAAACGAGCTGTAGTTGAAATCGATAATCTAGGCGAGAAAGTATTGATCGAATGAACTGAATGCGTGCACTATAATGGTGAAATGTTTCTAATCATAACAGTCATTTTATAGTTTTGATTTCCGTATCACAAAATGGTCAAAACATGTTCAACGTGGCATGACAAACATTACATGGGTGTGAACTTAGACATACGCTTTCTTGTGCCAAATCCACGCCGACAATGACACCGCAATACAGGGCATACGTAAGCGAACTGAACACGGGTATGCAACCGGGTGGATGTCGCGCACATTCTATTATTAGCTATATTATCTTACAGTATTTCTCTAATTAAGATGTGCTTATCAGTGGCGCCAGGCACGAGGCTTCATAAGGGAAATGAAGCCCGCCATTCGAGACAACGTCTGAACAGTAGGGGCGGTGGTGGGCTTTCAAGGGAATGCAATAGGAGCGACTGACGTTAGCGATACAGTTTAACCAGAGGTCCCCGTACCAGAACCATGTACAGCCGAGCTGGATGATACGTTACCGATACCAGTGCGTGGGAACATAAAACTAGATTACAGCATTTGGCACCTTGCAGAATAACAGGTTGGGTCTCCGTTAGGAAGATATATTGTGATAAGGTCCAATTTCAAACAGACAGACGGACGGATGCGCGGGCGGGTGGGCCAGCAGATAGACAAATAGACAGACAGACGGACAGACATACATACATACATACATACATACATACATACAGACAGACAGACGGACGGACGGACGGGCGGGCGGGCGGGCGGCGGGCGGGCGGGCGGGCGGGCGGGCGGGCGGGCGGGCGGGCGGGCGGGCAGGCAGGCAGGCAGGCTCAGACAACCAGACATGAACCAGAGAGACATGCAGACAGCAAGCCTGCCAACTAGTCAGCTAGTCCGCCCGCCAGCAACCCATCCACCCGTCCACTCGCCCACCCGCCCACAGGCCCACCCGCCGACACGGCAACCACCACACGAAGCTCCAGTTCTACACGGCAACCAACACACGAAGCTTTTACCAGAATACATGAATAGGTAACGACGCGCAATTCAGAGAGATGCGGAATCACTTTCCCGTTAAAACACTTCCCGGTGGCCTGTTAATTAATCATCTCCCGAACGAATCAACTACGGCGCATATTTTATGTGTGCTGCCCCCGTCTGGCAGCTACGGACATACATAACGGCGGCGGTTACGTCATAGACGACGCCGGTGACATTTACCAGGTTGCTGATGAGGACTTCCTTCGAGATGTAATGTCTCGCTGTATCGATCAAGACGCCGCGGTGAGCAAAGCGCGGGTAGTCGTTAATGAACGTCTTGTTGATGAGAAACTGAAACAAGTGACGTATACAAGAATACGTCAACGTCTCTCTTGGTGCTCGGTGTCCGGGGATACCCCAAGGGTATAGCTGTACTATACGGCCAAGGGAGGTACTCTCATACAACAAACATACAGAATATGTCCATTATCAGATTGCTGGATTAGGCCATATAGTGTCATTGCCAAAATGTTTTTATTTATATTATAACGTTATGAAACCGCACTGAGTTTGGTTTTATTTTTTACCACGTATTAAGTTAGTCTAAAATGCGTTCAATTAGGAAATTCCTTCGAAAATAAACTCGGACGAATTAATTAATTAGTAAAATTACAAGCCAGTTGAATCGAGCAGAAATACGTGATTAATCAGTATGCAATGATGTAAACCAAAACCGTCGCCTGGCGACCGTCGTTTATCCTTAAAGCCTAACTACCCGGATGTAAAGACGGTTTAATGACACTAGTCTCCGACGGGTTCCCGCCTGGCAGGAAATAATAAAAGGTTCGTCGACTACAGTGTTGTGGCTTTAAGAGCAACGCTCCTTATCGAAATACTAAAGGCCGGTAACTTATATAGGCGGCTGGCGAACAATGGTCGACCTCAGAGAACGACGTGAGCAATAACAGGCTTGCGTGGGAGGTTATCTTGGCTTATCGACATGGAGCATACTACACGGCACGTGAGAGTGGAACGATGCGTCAGTGTCGAGAGACTGGCTGTTAAACCGAGGTTGTCTGTTCCTAATTTTAACATAATTTTATTAATTCTAGAGTAAACAATATTGAAGGTATCCTTCACGCCAAATAGAATGTCCTTTGGTGCTCGGGGTATTCACCCGCTTCCCATACCATCAAGACCCGATTCAGTAGACTTCCTGCAAATACTTATCACCCTTGCACGAGAGGATGATTCCGGGTAACGGAACATACATTCTTGCTTCCAACAAGACAAACGACGACTTATGATAGGAAGAGGGTTCTGAGGACAGAGCGAATGCTTAGGTATATATTCTATATTTAGACCGATGGTATTGGGTATCACGTGATTTTTTATTCTCGTAAAACTGCGAACAAGGGAGAGTTGACGAGGTCCTAGAAAGAGGCGACGACAGGGGTTAAAGAGGACACTCACGTGCCCGGCGTCGTCCTGGTAGATGAGCTGAGTAAACGTCTCGAGCCCCCTCAACGCACCCCACACCTCTCGAGCGAATATCGTCACCCCCGACCGCTTCACCTCTAGGTCGTCTGCAAAAACAGGCGTAACAACTATCTAAGTTGTCAGAACAAATGTTCTTTTAATGTGACTGTTCTATTCATCACCGCCGAGACGGCAAATGATAACAAACAAACAGCGTTGGGTTGTATAAATGAAACAGTTTGAGACACAATGCAAAACGACTTGTCGAACTTCAGGTAATAAACTATAACAATATAGTCATAATTACGTTGTGCTTTTTATTATACCGCCGAAACGAAGAACAATTGCGGACTTTTTTTTAGCAAAACAATGTTAGCAGAACTAATTACTTATAGTTCTATCAGGCTGAAGGAAAAAGAAAACCGGGTCAGACTGTTATAGGTCTCTGAAAGTCGGTCGATGTACCTAAGGCCCAGTTAATGATTAATTTACGTAGCGCGGTAACCACAGTGCCCGGAGAGCTACTGCGATAAGCACCGCCAATGAGCAACTTGAGACCAATGGCGTGACCGCAGCAGTGAGGTGCTTCAGGGACTGAGACACGGCCTAGACAGGGAGGTCAAATTAGGAGAGAGAGAGAGATGGGGGAGAGGGAGAGAGGCGGGGAGGGAGTAGGAGGGAGTGAGGGGAGACGGGGAGAGTGGGGGATGGGAGAGGAAGAGAGTGGGGGGAAGGGAGAGGAAGAGGGTGGGGGAAGGGAGAGAGAGGGAAGAGAGTGGGGAAAGGAAGAGGAATAGAGTGGGGGAGAGGAAGAGAGTGGGGGGAAGGGAGAGGAAGAGAGGTGGGGGAAGGGAGAGAGAGTACAGGAAGGGAGAACGCAGTAAACACTACACAGAAACTCAGTTAATAATCACTACACACGACCTAGCGAATTCCCTAAATAATAAATTCCAAGTGAACATAATAACAATGGACTTCTCAAAAGCATTCGACACCGGTCCCCATAACGGGCTCCCGAATACATTAAAGAGATACGGCATCCACAACAAAACCCACGCCTGGATCTTAATTTTCTCAAGTGCCATGAACAGAGAGTGGTGGTCGGTGGAGAACATTCCACCGGGACACATGTTACATCACGTGTACCGCAAGGCACGGCATTGGGACCGCTTCTCTTCCTCATATACATCAATGATCTACCTGATAATATCCACTCCATAGTCCGTCTCTTTGCAGAAGCCTGTGTCCTCTATAGAGAGATCAATAATCAGTCTGACTCACAAGAACTACAGAAAGACCTAAATGAGTTAGCAAAATGGGAACACGACTGGCAGATGCATTTTAACCAAAAAAGCGTTGTGATGAGACTAACCCAAGCAAGAAACGTAACACATTTTAATAGTACACACCAGCATTGACGCGCTGCGATAAATATAGTACATGACGTGTAGTGCTTTTGGACGTGCGCGAACAAAAACCGGAAAGCACGGGCAAACATTGACGGTTTCTGCGTTGTTTACATGTTAGATCGTTGGCGATGAACGCTGTTGTATTCGTGTATTCTAAGTCATCAGTATAACACTGAGTGTCCAGTATTGTTAACAAACATTGCAGTTATGGGACTTGCATCATTGATTCGATATACACTTATCGACAGCACACACGGGGTGTTTATTTATCCCCTTTTCCAAAAGCATGCACACCTCACAAGTGTAACCCCGGGCTTGTATCTTTTAGTTGTAACACAAATACGTCCGAGGGAAGGCTTCACAAATTTACAACCAGTGCTGGGTTCCTGAAGCCTAGGGACAATTTATTGACAATACTGCAGTTGGTACTGACTATGAACATTTCAGATTGCATATATATATATATATATATATATCATTATATTACTGTGTATTTTTTGCAAACCTGAAACTTACACTGAATAACGGCACGCCAAACTGGTTTATTAACAATTGTAGCTGCCGTTACACGTTCACCGAAGCAGACAAACAGAAAATGAGACGTATATAATTATGTATATATATATATATATATATATATATATATATACATAATTATTTAAGACGCACAACGATAAAACAATATATATATATATATATATATATATATATTGTTTTATCGTTGTGCGTCTTAAATTTGTGCACCATCCAATTGGGTGTCCCTTGGACGTTATCTCGTTTTTCTGTTTGACTGCTTCGGTGAAAGTGTATGTTAAATTGGCAGCTACTACTGTTAATAAACCAGGTTGGCGTGCCATTATTCAGTGTAAGTTTCAGGTTTGAGAAAAATTATACAGTATAGCGTTGCAATGGAATTTCGCGTCTAAAACGATCACACAAAACTCAAATCGACCGAGACCCGAGAGGCTGCAGCTTCAGTGGGCGCTTTATTAGAAGTTAGAATTGCAAATAAGTATTTATTATTCCGCAAATAGTTGTGAAATCATGTGATTTTGTTCCGTTTGTTGACATCCCTACCTCACTGTTTACATGTCACCATTTAACGAACAAGCAAAGCAAATTTATTTTGCTAAGCCTAAACTGTCAGAATTTAAATGCAAAAATTGACGAAATTTAAATAAATCTAGAGACATTCAGAAGTAGTGGCTGTGAGATTAGTGCTCTATGTTTACAGAAAACATGGCTCGATGAAGAGGCTAACACTTCTTTATTTAAAATAGATGGATATACATTAATATGCCAAGGCGAAATCTGTAGTGCACATGCTGGCATGGCAATTTACCTCAGCAACAAATGCAATTACAAATCTGTTAAAAAAACTATGCTAATACAGACACTTGGGAAGGTCAATTTATTGAAATAACATGTTGTGCCATGAAGAAAAAAATAATTCTTGGAAATATATATAGACCACCTAGATATATAATTGAAAATTACCGTATCTTTGCAAACGAATTTGCATCAAATTTACTTCATTTACAAAAATCTAAAAGTGAAATAATAATTGCAGGATATTAAAATATTGACCTGCTTAAAATTAACGAAAAACCCATATTATGTGAATATTTCGATACAATCGTTTCACATGGTTTCTTCCCTAAAATTACTATGCCAACACGACTTTCAGAATATAATGGAACACTCATTGATAATTGTTTATGCAATTTATCAAAAGGATTCTTCAAATCCTCAGCTGGTATTTCAGTGAGCAATATGTATGATCACTTTCTGTATTTTCTAAGTCTGGACTATGTCAAAACCTCTAATGTGATACCAAGGTTTATACGAATAAAACAACACATTTATCGTTTTCCTCCAAAATCAAGTTGTGGAAAAGACGGTATTTCAACACAATTACTAAAATAATAAAAAGATGATATCAGCAATGCAGTCACTCTAATTATTAATCAATCAGTAATAGGTATATTTCCAGACAAATTAAAAATTGCAACAGTCTTACCCTTTTTCAAAAAAGATTATATTTCTGACTGACTAACAATTATCGTCCTATTTCTACCATGCCAGTGATTTAAAAAAAAAATGAAAGGGTTATGTTTGATCAAATCCACGATTATTTCCATTGTAAGACGTTATACTACAATAGCCAGTAAGGGTTTAGAAAGAAACATTCTACTACAGAGCTTGCTACACTCGAAATCATAGACAGAATTATACAAGAACGTGATAAATCGGTTACTCCAATAAACATATACCTTGATTTATCAAAAGCATTTGACACAATTAATCACAATATATTGGTACAGAAGTTAAATTAATATGGATTAAATTACAAGGCTCTGGACCTTTGTAAGAGTTATTTATTGAAATTGAAAATGTTAAGTGTAAGGAAATAGTCATCAACACTGGTGTCCCTCAAGGTTCAATTTTAGGGCCCCTCTTATTTATTATATATGTATATAAATGATAGCATAGCACTTTCTAGTGACCTTATAAAATTCATAATGTATGCTGACGAAAGCACCCTTACTAGTACACTAAATACATTTAACGATTCAGAAGGCCAAATGCGAAGTGAAAATAAAGAACTAACAAAGATTAGCAATTGGTTGAAAGCTAATAAACTGTCACTAAATGCAAAAAAGACTAAATTCATGATTTTTCATATGCCTCAAAAGAAAGTAGAATACCCTGTATTACAAATAGATGGGACATACATTGAATGTGTAAATTATTTCAATTTTTTAGGCATCACAATAAATAACCATTTAAACTGGCAGAGTCATACAAACAAAATAGCAAATAAAATATATAAAACAATAGGCATACTAAATAAACTTAAACACTTTTTACCATCTAATACATTATATATTACGCTCAATGCTCTTATTCTCCCTCATATTAATTATGGCTTACGTTTATGGGGTCATCAGGCACATCGAATTTTCAAATTACAGAAAAAAGCAATAAGAATAATTTCCTTAAGTGAATACAATACTCACACAAGTCCTATTTTTTAAAAGACCTCAGTTGCTAAAGTTGGATGACATTTATAAAATGCAACAATTAAAATTGTACTATAAATTAATAAACAATCTTTTACCCTACTACTTCAATGTTTTTCCAGACACACATATCTATGATATTCATCAGCACTGCACACGTGAAATATATAATCTGTATATGTCCAGATTCAAACATGAATTTGCTAAAAAATGCATTAGACACAACATAGTAGAGACAGTTAACAATACACCAAGTATTATCATTAATATGAATCCAGTTGTCGTATCTATAATTGCTTTATTTGTAATTCGTAATACGTATTGAAATGTATACCTAGGTATCCATATGTACGTCAATGTGTACACGAATACATATAATAAATTATTGTATTATGTATGCATGTTGATACGTTGAGTAATTTATCAACTATAAAAACAAGTCATATGATATTCTGATTTGTATCATGTAAATTCGGTTGTTGTTTATATTTATGCGGTGGCTCCTGTGCTAGCGATATTATATATCTTAATGATAGTCTCCTGACCTTATCTATTACTTACGTTATTCGTTGTATGTGTATCGTATGTACATATACATATATGATTCTGATTCACTGTGGCCTATTAATGAGCTAAATTTTTAAATTATATCTGTGATGTACTGTATTGATGGCCTGTTTTGTTTTAATTTAATATGGTATGTGATGCTATCAAACAAATAATATTATAGGGGTTGTAAACAGTTACTGTTGACGACACTAATTATTGTGAACTGGTTGGTATTGACAGCCATATTATGTATACTTTTTCCACAATTCCACGTAATAACACAACTATTACACCTTTATAATACATAATGTTAATTATTTCACAATTAACACAATTTTGTTAACAACATGTTTTTGTTCAGTAGACGACATTTAACTATAAGTAAGTTAGAATATCAATTCTTCGCAGAAAGGTTTCCTCATATTTGTGTAAAAACAACATATATATTAAGGCTATTTAAGATAGTAAGCCTACAAACACAAACAAACAAACAGACACACACAATACTAATTAACTGCTCATTGGTAAAACATAATCTCTGTCAAAAACATTTCAGAAATAATATAATAAAATACGTAATTGAAAATATACATTTGTAAAGAAATAACTTACGTTACGTGAAATTAAGTATTGGATAAATAAGTATATATACTGACTAAAGTAGGCATTTAACTAGTATAATATTAATATTTACTTTATACAGCGCCGTAACCATTAATGTTCGCTGTGCTGGACATAAAACTAATATATAACAAACACAAATAGTCGCCGCTTTAAAATAAATCAAGTAATACAAATACATAATTAATTTTCCAAAAAATTACGTCAGTGGCAGTATTTACTAAGAGTATCAGGCATAATTATCAGAATT